>CM050216.1:39666242-39813742 GCA_027475355.1 Coilia nasus | reverse complement strand
CCCCCATACCCCCCTATGCCCCCCTATGCCCCCATACCCCCCTATGCCCCCCTATGCCCCCATACCCCCCTATGCCCCCCCTACCCCCCTATGCCCCCCTATGCCCCCCTATGCCCCCATACCCCCCTATGCCCCCCTATGCCCCCCTATGCCCCCATACCCCCCTATGCCCCCATACCCCCCCTATGCCCCCATACCCCCCTATGCCCCCCTATGCCCCCATACCCCCCTATGCCCCCCTATGCCCCCATACCCCCCTATGCCCCCCTATGCCCCCCTATGCCCCCATACCCCCCTATGCCCCCCTATGCCCCCATACCCCCCTATGCCCCCCTACCCCCCTATGCCCCCCTATGCCCCCATACCCCCCTATGCCCCCATACCCCCCTATGCCCCCCTATGCCCCCATACCCCCCTATGCCCCCATACCCCCCTATGCCCCCCTATGCCCCCATACCCCCCTATGCCCCCATACCCCCCTATGCTTCTGTACCCCCCTATGCCCCGTACCCCCCTATGCCCTCATACCCCCCTATGCCCCCATACCCTTTCTCCTCTTCCTCCCTCATTAGTGTGGGAGTGCCGTGGTGATCACCTGTGCCCAGCCCTGCTACATGATCGCTCCGCTGTGCTGCCCCACCCAGCCCGACCCCGCTTCACACTCCCACAGGTACGACCCCCCACCCTCCCAACCCCCCACTTCCAGGGTATCGACCTGCACAGCTTTCAGGAACCCCTGCACACTGGTTCCCCTGCGCACTGGTTCCCCTCCACACTGGTTCCCCTGCACACTGGTTCCCCTGTACACTGGTTCCCCTGCACACTGGTTCCCCTGCACACTGGTTCCCCTGCACACTGACATGGTGGGGGGGGGCGACAGAGAAGGAGGGACGCACAGATGATTGAGTCACCATCGGGTATTGATTTCGTGCGAGCTGTTTACGAGGACTATTTGCGCCCTGTGCTTCACGGGACTCAGCTGGGGAGGAAATCAAGCTCACATCCTGTTACAGCCACAGGCACAAACATATCAGCTCAAGATGGAAACGTGTTCATCAGCAGAAAGCCCTGCCTTGGCCACAGACTGAACAGAAAAAAACATGTCCGTAAATGCACAAACCTGTGGAAACCTCCTAGGAACGATAAAATATGCAATTGTACAAAATACTGCAATAAAATATTGTGAAAGACTTGGGATACAAATTCCAATAGGTATATGATTATGGACACCTTAATACCACCTTAACAAACCATATATATATACAGGTACTACTCGGAAAATTAGAATATCCTGGAAAAGTGCATGCATTTCAGTTGTAACTCAACTTTGAAGATGAAGTATTTAAAGGCTCGGCAGCCTTTTGCAAGTGTTTTGCATTACTTTCCTGATTAGTGTATGACACTTTCAGCCTACAATACTGAAGATTTTCACAGTATTCTCATTTTCTAAGTTTTTGGGTTTGAGGTTTTAATAAGCTGTAAATCATAATCAGCAAAATCCCAACAACAAAAAGCTTGAGATATCTCACTTTGCATGTAATGAATCTATAAAATGTAATGGTTTCACCTTTTATGTTGGATTGCCTGAATAAAACAACTTTTACATGATATTCTAATTTTCCAAGTAGTACCTGTATTATGGACACCAGTTAAGCTAAGCGCACATGCTTACATTCTCGTCACACACACACACACACACACACACGCACGCACACTGTCTAGCCTACACTCCAGCTAGCCTGGCAGTGAGCTCAGTAGTCGGAGGTGTCGTAGAGCTCGCTGAGCAGGTGTGGGACCTTTGGCTGCGTCTCCAGGTCTCTTTCCCCAGTTTCCGCTTGTAAAGCCTCTTGGACACGCGGAGGCCAGGGAGAGCAGAATGAGTTACAGCATGTACTATACTCTAAAGGCAGATTCACAGACCGAGCACCAGATTCACATTTCAATAAAACATACAGCACACACGCACACACATTCACACATGCAAAAACAAACACGCATATGCACACATGCATGCAAGCACATACACACTCATAAAGACAGATACATATTGGTAAATAAAGTACCACAATATTAATCATATATTATTAAACTTTTTGTCAGCTTTATCATGTTTGTTCCCACCCTGTACAAACAGGTCTCATGTGCAAACAAACAAAAACACAGAATGTCATATGTGTGACTGCACTTTAATGTCATATGTGTGACTGCACTTTAATGTCACATGTGTGACTGCACTTTAATGTATTCACTGTTGCACAGTCAGACATGGGTGCCCTTTGTGGTCAGAGGTAAACAGATCAGATTCTGTTGTTTCGGCCTGAGGATTATCCCCCATTCTCCACTCATGGTGTTGCACACACACACACACACACACACACACACACACACACACACACACACACACACCTTCATCTCCCCTTGTGGTGTTGCTTACACTTCAGCATGGTGCATATGAAACATTGCTCTCACACACAAACACACACACACACACACACACAAACATTCACACACACCCACACACACACATAAACATACACACACACACACACACACACACACATAAACATACACACACACACATAAACATACACACACACGCGCGCACACACACACACATAAACATACGCACACACACACACACACACACACACACATAAACATACGCACACACACACACACACACGTAAACATACACACACACACACACACACACGTAAACATACACACACACACACACACACACACATAAACACACACGCACACGCACACACACACACACATAAACATACACACACGCGCGCGCACACACACACATAAACATACACACACACACACACACGTAAACATACACACACACACACGCACACGCACACACGCACACGCACACACACACACACATAAACATACACACACACACACACACACACGTAAACATACACACACACACACACACACACACACACATAAACACACACACACGCACACACACACACACAGATAAACATACACATCACCATTACTGCTGCTGTCTGCTACACACTACACCTGGGCATCTGGCCATCATTACTATGGAAAGAGTAACCTTTCTCTGGACATGACACTATACGCTAACCTAAAAACAGCCACCAAGCCTCCTCTTCTCACACACGTAAATAACCTGGGTGTTCAGATGGCTAAATGCCACGCCACTGATTCAGAGGGTGACAGGTGTTTTCATTAGAATATGGGTAGCTAGATGGGGCTTTTTGTGCCACTGAAGGTGAATTTAGGAAAAAATGTGTTTGTTTAGTAGGATAAAACAGATGGACTTGAAAATAAAAAAGAAACTTCATAACAGTAGTTACAGTACATGTGCTTTTCTCACTTTCTAACATTTATTTAAATGTTGTGATTGTGGAACACCATCCCAGATTGTGGATGTTTAAGATCTTCCAGGAACCTATGTTTTATTTCCAGCAGCATGGCACTTTGTTTTTAGAAACATACAATGCCCTTCAAAGGTCATGGAATCCAATTATAAACGTCACAAAACTGGATGCATAATATTGATGCACTGTATGTTGTCTAAATGCCCATTAACATGGATAACCATTCATCTTGTTACTAAATGTCACTAAAGCTCTTCTTACCTCTAATAACTGTGCATTAATACATTGCGCCACCACGTATATATACAACTGCACACTAAACTAAGGATCATCAGACACATCCTCACAGCATCCATCAGGAAGACAAAAATGGCCAAAGGTAAGCTCTCTCAACATAGGCAAAAAGAAGCTACCCGCCTCTATAGCCCTCCGAACACCACCTTTTACTTTTACGTAACTCTAGTGCAACAAACTGCCTGAAGGCTTCTCTCCCTAAGAGTCTTGTTTCCTTTTGTCTGTCTGTGTGTGTTCTGTTTGTTTATTTGTGTACTTGTGTACATATCTGGCATCTGTTCGCACAGCTATGATTTTGTGTGCAAAGCTTATGCTCAGTGTCTATTTCCACATGGATAACGTTCCCTCTGGGTGTGTTGCCTGCTAGTGTGTTTGCTCTTACTGGCTCTGTTGGTCCTTGGTTCTCTGAGCCACGTGGAACCGTCGGAGAACCAGCGCCGCCTCTTTGGGCATGCAGCGGACCGCATGAAGGTTCTACATCGCATGGCAGTCAACATGATAAGTGACTTTGTAAGTATTAAGACTTAAATCTATGGCTAACTTTCCTGTTGGGGAATGTGAACCAGCGAGTACTGAGGTAAGCCTAGAGAAGTAAGGAGTTAAAGTGATTTCAAAAAATGCATCTATGCAAGTTAGTTGCATGAGCAAAACAGTGGTGTTAATTTAATTTCTTCACCTGGCGGTACTTTATGGACCTTGAATCTTTTTTCATGAAGCTGTGGCAGCTCCTCCATCGTCTCCCTGCTTAGGTACACATAAAATCCAAAGTTCATACTCACTGTCAATATGTGCTGTGTATGTGTATGTGTATGTGTATACATTAGAGGTCTTTGAGTCTGACAGGGTCAGTGTTTAGCAAACCACACGTCTTATTGTTGACCAAACCTAAATCCTAACATCTTGCCAATTGTCCTGTGTGGCCAGGAGAACAGCTTGGACTTTGATGACCGTGTAGAGCTGAGCAACAACTTCCTGTTGTCCAACTGCTTCTCCGACTCCATCCAGGCGCCGTCCAACAGGGAGGAGATTCAGAAGAGTACAGTGAGTTTCCAGACCTTTCTGTCTACATGTCGAAACCACCCCCTTTATTTAATATGGACAGATTACTTCTTTCGACGACATTGAAATTTCTGTTTAATGTTATTGTAATTTGTATGAAAGAATTTGTAATAAAACAATTAGGCATAATGTAGTTAAATTTACAATTTGAGGTTGCACACCATCATTGCATAGGGCTAGTATATAATTTAAGGTAAATAATCGAGAAATGTTTAGAGGATCGTTCAATTTGGAATAAACAGATGCATTTAGTAAACTGAAGCAAAGTTTACATGGCCAGGTCAACACATCAAAACCTTTTGACTGCCTGCCCTCATTGTGAGTGTGCATCCTTTCCTTTTTTTAATTACAGTAAAGCTGATACTGTAAAGCTAATTACGATAAAGCTGATACTCAACCGAGGTGAATGTAATGTGTGATTCTCTGTGCAGGTGAAGGTGTTGTGATGTTGTTCATTTCTCTGTGCAGGTTGTGAAGGTGCTGTGATGTTTGTGATGAACATGATGTTTGGTTCTTAGTGCAGTTTGTAAAGATGCTGTGATGTTTGTGATGAACGTGATGTTTGGTTCTTAGTGCAGTTTGCAAAGATGCTGCGATGTTTGTGGTGAACGTGATGTTTGGTTCTTAGTGCAGTTTGTAAAGATGCTGCGATGTTTGTGGTGAACGTGATGTTTGGTTCTTAGTGCAGTTTGTAAAGATGCTGCGATGTTTGTGGTGAACGTGATGTTTGGTTTTCTCTGCAGGTTCTAAAGGTGAATGTGATGTTTGGTTCTCACTCTGCAGGTTCTAAAGGTGAACGTGATGTTTGGTTCTCTCTGCAGGTTCTAAAGGTGAACGTGATGTTTGGTTCTCTCTGCAGGTTCTAAAGGTGCTCCGCGTCTCCTACCAGCTGCTGGTGTCTTGGGAGTACCCCAGCCAGGCCTTCAGTGGGACCTTCACAAACAGCCTAAAGCCCAATGCCATCACAGAACGGCTCACAGACCTGAAGATGGGCCTTCGCATCATTATCATGGTAAGACATGATGCCATGGGTAGAGATTGGATTTGTCGATGGTTAGTCTGTGCTGTCCAGTGTGCAATGCTTCTGTGGTATTGTCTATGTGCAAAATGTGTAATGTAATGTACAGTATGTTGAGGTCTGTGAGTGTTTGTTTCTTGTTACCTTGTTTGGTTATGTCAAAAACAGAGGCAGAAAACAACATGCATTATGTTTTTCCTGACTCACTTACTGGGAAAAATATTCCCCAAAGAAACAATAAAGTTTCTATACTAGGGCTATACTACTACAGTACATTATGGAAAGACGGGGAAAACCAGCTGTGACTGGGCTTAGTTCTCAAAGGGTTATCATCACCAACACGTGCATAGGTCTGAAGACTATTTTTAAATTTTGTATGAAATGCCATTTAATTAACATTTTAATTGGACAAGGGGAAAGTACATTTCCACCTTAATTATACAGCATAGTGTTTGCTGCTCTTCAATGTTTCCAAATAAATATGCTATTGCTCCACTCTGTGGTGTTCCGTTGTGGTAACGTGTTGTGTTTTGTTCTTGTGTCTTGTTCTTGTGCTGTTCTATGTGTTGTGACCCGAGGAGCACGTGACGGGCCAGTCTGCTGTGGAGGAGTATTTGTCGGCCCCTGCCGTGTTTGACGAGTCCTATGTGAGCGACGGCACCCCGGGCAAGATCTACTCCCTGATGGCCTGCTTTAGGCGCGATATCCACCGTGTGGAGACCTTCCTACGGGTGGCCCACTGCCGCGTGTCCCCTAAAGATTGCTTGCCCTAGGGGTGGCAGGGAGAGGTGGGAGGTGGACACATTACAGGAAGATCCCAGACTGGTCCAGACCCCTCCCCAGCCTGTCAAGCATTGTCACTTTTTTAATTTATTCTCTCATTCCCACAGCAGCTGTGTGAACATGTCTGACAGCTTAGTGCTTTATTTTATTATACCTTGAGAAGTGTCAGATTTCATTGGTTTGACTTTTTTGTGCAAGGCTTGAGTTGTTATTTATCAGTTTGCCATGGGAATATAATTGATTTGCATTGAATGCAAATTAGGTGCAAACTTCAGCTCATTTTAAGGCGGGTTAAATCATAGAGTCAATATAAAACCATATAACTATATTCTCCATAACTATGTTTACTAAGTTTTAACAGTCAGCTGTCTTCATGATCCACGATTTTGCTCCATGTGTGTATGTAAAAGAAGTCAAATTTATTTTAATATTTCTGTAACTTATTTACTTCTTACTGTTTAGTTTATCTGTGCTAGTCTGTCCAATAAAGCATAGCAACAGAAAGTATGACTTGGCTTTTCTTTACCTTCAACACATTGGCATGTCCCTAAAGAATAGAGATGACCCATAATCAAATGACCAACCACAAGGAGAGTCAGAATCTTTACAGGTCTAGGTTGTCAGGTAATGCCAGTGTGGACCCAAAAACTTGTTGTTAACAAGTTCTTGACTGTATGTCCCACCTTTTGTTCCTTGATTTTGGACGTTGACATTGACAAGCTAGGTGCTGTTCTAAAAGCTGAACAGGTTTTAGCTTGAAGCGCTATAGCAGCACTGCGATGAAGCGCTATAGCAGCATTAAGATGAAGCACTATAGCAACACTACGATGAATCGCTATAGCAACGCTATGATGAAGTGCTATAGCAGCATTACGATGAAGCGCTAGCAACACTACGATGAAGCGCTATAGCAACACTGCGATGAAACGCTATAGCAACACTACGATGAAGCACTATAGCAACACTACGATGATGCACTATAGCAACACTACGATGAAGCGCTATAGCAGCGTTACGATGAAGCGCTATAGCAGCGTTACGATGAAGAGCTACAGCAACACTATAGAGCTATAGCAACGGAACGATGAAGAAGCGCTACAATGAAGTGCTATAGCAACACTACAATGAAGTGCTTTAGCAGCGCTATGATGAAGCGCTATAGCAGCATTACGTTGAAGCGCTATAGCAACACTACAATGAAGCGCTATAGTAATGTTACAATGAAGCGCTATAGCAACACTATGATGAAGCACTATAGCAGTGCTACGATAAAGCGCTATAGCAACACTACAATGAAGCGCTATAGCAACACTACAATGAAACGATATACTGTAGCAACACTACGATGAAGGGCTATAGCAATGCTACAATGAAGCGCTATAGCAACACTACAATGAAGCGCTATAGCAACGCTATGATGAAGCACTATAACAAACAAAAATAAAGGACGGAAGGATTTCCACATGCTGACTGTAGGTTAGGCCTACATCGCCTTATTTTAGTGATCAACAGCACACCGACTGAACAGTCACCATGACTACACTACCGATTAAATATGAAACTAAATTAACTTTAAATTAAACTGTAACCACACAGTCTGTGGAAACTTTGTGGTTAAATTGTGGTATCACAATATATAATAGACCTGAACAGCGAAGAATCCAACAACTTTATTTAAAGTTCTAACCTTTGTGCAGAATTCATGTTCAGAATTCATGTAAAAACTTCTCCATTCTCCTGCTTTGGGGATTTTCATAAAGCATTTGGTTTTTGAGACCCAGACCTCTCTGTAAATAAATGCCCCTGGATTTGTGTATGTCGCACCTGGGCTGTTAGCAGCAGTGTTTCTGTACTAAACATCTCAGTATCACAAGATCAGACCATGCTTTCTAGTGAAGATCAGATCAGTAAAGATGCACAATCTGGGCTCTGTGGACGTGCTTGGCTCACACTTCTTTTGCCTTCAATTGGATAAGAAAGTGGACAGAGCATCAGAAAATGAGTGGGAGAGAGAAGGGGCAGGAGATTATGACATTTTATTATAATCAGGTTATTCTCACTGAGATATAAAATCTATTTTTCAAGAGATACCTGGCCAATATGCCGGGTTTGAGTAGTTTCATGTAACATTTGAACATTTCTCAATCACAAAACAGACTCAAAAAGGCAAAGACATCTCATGTCAAAGGGCATCCCAGTGCAGAAGAACTGAAAGTGCCATTAATTAAAACATTATGGATGGATCCATGCTATGGCTTTAACATGACCTTTAAAATCATGTAAGGAGATCAGATACTGTAGTTTTGAAGAGATTTACCAGCAAAGCTGAGGCATGCCTTCACAGACAGGTAAAGATTGAGGCACGCATTCACAGACAAGTTGTACACTACAGGTAAAGATTGAACGCATTCACAGACAGGTCGTACACTACAGGCAATGATTGAAAATTTGCAAACAGGTCGTACACTACAGGTAAAGATTGAGGCATTGCATTCACAGACAGGTTGTAGCTGCATTCACAGACAGGTCGTAGCTGCATTCACAGACAGCTCGTAGCTGCATTCACAGACAGCTCGTAGCCTACACTACAAGTACATATTGAGCTTCCCCCTTTGGGTTCCCTTTGCCTCTGGAATGGTCTTCCTCACTGTATCAAATGTTATAAAATGTTATATAGTTTTAAGTGTGACTTCAAAACATATTTTTTCATTTTTTTTCTCCCTATCTTATGTTTTTATCATCTTTCTGTTTGTTTGCTTATGTATTATTTAAAAAT
Source organism: Coilia nasus (assembly GCA_027475355.1). NCBI lineage: Eukaryota > Metazoa > Chordata > Actinopteri > Clupeiformes > Engraulidae > Coilia > Coilia nasus. The sequence continues at coordinate 39,804,444 of CM050216.1, read as the reverse complement.
GCAATGTGCTTAAAATGCTGTTGATCTGTTTTCTTGTTATTTTTACCATCACTTAGTTTTATTCCATTCACTTTTGTCAGCATTTGTTGTATGAAATGTGGTATATAAATAAATTATACTTACTAAGTGTGCCCTTGTTCTATGCTTCTATGGTTATGACATACTTATGTGCTTAAAGACACAACCTTGCATTTTGTATCAGGACATGCCAGGCACTTCATATTACAGTGATCAAACTAGCATGGCAATATACTCCATTGTTTTTGCAATATTTATTTATTTTCAATATGTTGTGTTTATTGGGTTGATTATATATTTGAGGAGTGGGGATGATGCATGAACTTTTTCCTTGAGCCTATGTAGTAAACACTTTCCATAACAGCCCAGTAAAAACATCAGTTCGATCTGATTATTCAGGAGAAGGGTGTACATGTACATGAATTGGACACACTGCATAGTCCTCTGTGGAAAATTTGATCTGTTTTCTTGATCAGACAAAGACAGCAAAACACCATCTCTAGGCAGGTCATGAGGCAGAAGTGAGCTCAGTGACCCCAAAACAGCATCTCTAGGCAGGTCATGAGGCAGAAGTGAGCTCAGTGACCCCAAAACACCTGCTGTTTTGGATGTTCACACTGACAAAAGATGAAAAAACAGTCAGCCTGGTTTTGGTAAGTTGAATGTGTGTGTGTGTGTGTGTGTGTGTGTGTGTGTGTGTGTGTGTGTGTGTGTGTGTGTGTGTGTGTGTGTGTGTGTGTGTGTGTGTGTAATGTACATATGTTTTTAACCTTGCATAACACCTCTGCAGTCCAGTCAATTGAGAGTTGAAATCCAGCACAATTTATCGATTTTGTAATAATAGCTATTGGTATTAATAGCTAATGGTATTAATAGCTATATATGACTAATGCTGGAGTTTGTAATGGTATTAATAGCTATATATGACTAATGCTGGAGTTTGTAATGGTATTAATAGCTATATATGACTAATGCTGGAGTTTGTAATGGTATTAATAGCTATATATGACTAATGCTGGAGTAAGTATAGTAAACTTGGGAAACAGCAGCTCTCTGGATAACTCTGTTGTATATGCTAGTATATGCCAGAATCACACACACAAGCACATACACAGCAAAAGGTGTTGAATTTGTTCCCACAGAGTAAAGCATTTGAGGGTTTCTATAGGGCCACACTCTCCAGAGTTAAATTAACACTTTCACCATATAAAATAACACCAACTCTGGACACTATTTCAATCCAAAAATGTTTAAATGAAAACGTTAACAATTACAATCAACTCCCAAATGTTTAACCCTGAAATTTTAACGCTCAAATGTTTGTTGTGTACATATGCAGAATGACACAGGTAGACTGCACATACATACGCAGAATCACACAGGCGCAAAGCGTCATGGAGCCTGTCCTCTTGCCCCTTATGATTAATGCATTAGAGACGCCACTATATAAAGCTTTATTTCCACCCTATGGCAACAAACCTATGACACCACGTCTTTCATACAGAGAAGATCACAGTCATCCCTAACAACATGACTAAAGGTAAGGACATTTTCCTTTGTGCAGCTTATAAGATATTATTTGACTTCTCAATAGCATATGTGCCATAGCAAAATTATATACATTGTAATTGTATGCAGCTGCAACATTATGGTCAGCACAAGATCAGGATATTTGCACGCATTCACTGATCATTGAGTCATTGAGTGGCAGCAAACTACATTTGCATTAGTTTAGTCATGTGTTGAGTTTGAACCAAAGAAATCACATGTGGCTTATCATCAGAGGACATGAATTTGTTAACTTTTTTTTATGAAGCTTGTACTTAAAGGCTTATAATGCATTCATACCGATTTATACATACTCATGACTGTACTCCTAAGGCATTAAAATGCTATGTAGGCCCACTAAAAGCCCTACTTTAAGTGACGCAGTGCATTCTTGGTTATAAAACTTTACCTGCTTTATGAGTGCAATCATGAGTATGTATAAGTAGTTATGAATACTAATTCCAACTATTATTAAGCTTTATAAAGGCATTATAACCCTTTATGAATATGTTTTTGAGCCTTATAAATACAAGCTTTATCTAACTGAGTGTTACTGAGACATGGTTGAAAAGACATAAAACTTTACTAATGACATATTTTACTTGTCAAACAAACGCTTCCTGTTATTCACCATACATTCAAAAAACTTCTCAACTCCTCACCCTACATGTAGCGTAATTTGCATACAATCATAACATTGCATGTAAATGTTCAGGGTCCTTGCACTTTTAAATCAGGACTATGGGAGCGGATTAAGTTCAGATTAAGTGTTTTAATAACCCACCATAGTTCATCTGTGCAATGAACAGGTCTCCTGAGGGATCAAGACAATGTCCCAAAGCATACATAGAATTTAGTCGAACAGTTCCTCAAGGATACCAAAACCAAGGTCCTGGAGTGGCCCGCACAGAACCCAGACCTCAATCCTATTCAGGATCTGTGGTGGGTGCTCAAAGTGAATGTCCATGCTCGGAAACCAAGCAACTTGGACCAGCTGGACCAATTTGCAATGGAAGAATGGGCAAAAATCCCTCTGGAGACCTGTGCCAACCTACTTAAGAACTATTCTAAGAGGTCGTTGTAAGTTGTGGGTCAGAAAAGGTAAACTATTGACTATTAATGGCCAGGGGGCTAATCATTTTGGACATCTCATTTTTGCAGTTTCTTGTTGCAATTGTTGCAGTGTATGAATAAAATATCAATCAAACTTGGTGGACATTTGTCTTTGTTGTTTTTGAAACAACTGCACTATAAACCCTTATTGTTAATGGTCATTTCCATGGAGAAGTCAAGGATCGTATGTAGTCATCCTTTCATTTCATCCATGCTGTTAATGGTCATTTCCATGGAGAAGTCAAGGATCGTATGTAGTCATCCTTTCATTTCATCCATGCTGTTAATGGTCATTTCCATGGAGAAATCAAGGATCGTATGTAGTCATCCTTTCATTTCATCCATGCTGTTAATGGTCATTTCCATGGAGAAGTCAAGGATCGTATGTAGTCATCCTTTCATTTCATCCATGCTGTTAATGGTCATTTCCATGGAGAAGTCAAGGATCGTATGTAGTCATCCTTTCATTTCATCCATGCTGTTAATGGTCATTTCCATGGAGAAGTCAAGGATCGTATGTAGTCATCCTTTCATTTCATCCATGCTGTTAATGGTCATTTCCATGGAGAAGTCAAGGATCGTATGTAGTCATCCTTTCATTTCATCCATGCTGTTAATGGTCATTTCCATGGAGAAGTCAAGGATCGTATGTAGTCATCCTTTCATTTCATCCATGCTGTTAATGCTGTCTGCCCTGCATGGTGTTCCAGGGAGCTTGCTTCTGTCGCTGCTGCTTCTCAGCGTCACCAGGAGTGGCGCTATCAACACCCTGCATCTCTTTAACAACGCCGTCGTCCGCATACAAGTCCTGCACCAACTGGCTGCGAGAATGATCAATGAATTTGTGAGAATCCTCAAATGTTCCCTTTTTAAACACTTTATTTGGTTACGCTTTATTTTACTGTCCCTGTTACACCAATCAGGTACAGTGCAGGAAAGTGTATAACAATATGTAACATTATGTACCTACACTGTACCTTAGGGTGAGGGTTAGGGTTAGTGTTAGGTATATACTTTTGAAGTACATCATATTACATGTTGTTACATATGCACAATATTAAGTTAAGTCTCTATTGTAATCCTTGGCGAAGGAGATTTGTCTTCTGCATTTGACCCATTCACAGGAGTGAGCAGGTCCACACTTAGAGCACACACACCCACACCCACACACACCCACATGCACACACACCCACATGCACACTCAGAGCACACATACCCACACATACCCAGAGCAGGGGGCTGCACACACATTCAGAGCACACACACTCACACATACAGACACACACTCACACATACAGACACACACACTCACACCCACACACACCCACATGCACACTCAGAGCACACACACTCACACATACAGACACACACCCACACATACAGACACACACCCACCCACAGTCAGAGCACACATACTCACACACACATACCCACACTTAGAGCACACACACTCACACACACACCCAGAGAAGAGGGCTGCACACACACGCAGAGCACACACACCTACACATACAGACACACACCCACACATACAGACACACACCTACACACACATACCCACACACTCAGAGCACACACACCCACACATACACACACACATTCACATACCCACATTAATCTGGCACCCGGTAGTATTTTGATGTAAAAACAGAGAAAGATGGTCTGGACGAATGGGATGGGACACTGATATGACAGCAACTGCGTGCTGCCCTGCAGGAGGACAGCTTATTTGTGGACGACCGCAGGGCCCTAAGTAAGATCTTCCCCCTCTCTCACTGCATCTCCGACTCCATTCCTGCACCCAGCGACAAAGACGAGACCCAGAGGAGCTCCGTGAGTCTGCTGTCCAAACCTACAGTGCTCAGACTTTAGCAGTTTAACTCCAATGTTGTGGTTGTGGTTACATTACACTTAGTCCATGCTCTGATCTAGAGCGATTTATAGTTACAGGGTACAATGTGGGGTTAGATGCCCTGCTAAGTTCAGCATGAGGATGAGGGTGTAAGAGAGCACTAGTTATTTACTCCCCCATCCACATTCTTCTTGCTGGTATGGGATTCAAACCTGCAACCCTCTGATGTAGGGTGACCAGATGGCTGGCTGAAATTCGGGACGGTGCTGTTTTTTTTTTTTTTTGGGGGGGGGGGGGGGTGATAGCCTACATAGACAATAAATGTACGTTCTATGTACTGGGGGGGGGGGGGGGGGGGGGGGTGGGTGCTCGCTGGTGGCCGATAGCCTACATAGACAGTAAAACTTGTTTCAAACCTGTCACAAACATGTTTTTATTCAAAGATCAAGTCTTTCATTCTTTATATTTCTCCCACCAGCCATGTCAAACGCTTATCACAATGGCTTATCGTCAATGCATATTCGCGCCTTATTGTAGCCTATAGAACGCGCACGGACTGCATCCGCATCTGCATCTCAGCAGTAGTTGTGCAGTCGACTTAACCTCTCTACGAACAGTTTTTAATGTTTATCGGAAAATAACTACTCAGTATTCTGTTTGAGTGCAATTTTCGGGACATTTAGGGCTTGATTCGGGATTCGGGACAACAGCTTAGATTTCGTGACTGTCCCGAATTTTTGGGGACGTCTGGTCACCCTACTCTGATCTCAAGACCAACTCCCTAACCCTTAGCCCACAGCTGCTTGTGGTGGTTAAAAAGTAAACAGATTTGACACAAGAACATGCAATACAGAGGCCTACACAGAACTAGAGAGTACTTCTAGAGAGCAATAATGATATTCCGCTGTGCATCTCTGCAGCTTTAACGCTTCATATGAATCTGTTAAGGTGGATGGCTTGGCTTTGTTATATCTTTGATGTTTGGGGCAAAACTTAAGGATAAAGAGCTGGACAACACTATTTTAGGGTGGCGGTGTCACAGTCTATGTACTTTATTAGGTACAGTGGTACAACATGTGTAACAATATGTAAAATCATGTACTGTATTTATGTTGTACTTAGTGTTTTTGTGACAGAAATACATTATGTCAGTACAACACTAGTACATGATATTACATATTGTTATTTGTTACACAGGTTGCACCACAATATTAGGTAGATACACTGTAACACCGGCACCGTGAAAATAAAATGTTACTAAAGGTCATGTGCAGCCTTACAATCCCATAAGGTCCAGTTCCTCTGCAGGTCCTCCTCCAAAGCCACTTACAAAACTTCCTCCTCTGCGCTTCCTCTCCAACTCTTGACAGGTCCTGCGGTTGCTGCGGACGTCACTGCGGCTCATTGAGACGTGGGAGTATCCCAGTCAGGCCTTTAGTGCAGTCTTCCTCAACAGTCTGGGGCCCAACGTCATCACAGACAAGCTCATCGATCTCAAGATGGGCATCAGCATGCTCATTGGGGTAAGAAGGCCAACTGGGAACCATTGCTCCCAATGCAGTTACTACCCTCCGAAGGGAAAAGACCTTACCTCACCAGCGTGATAAACTGAGAAAAAATGACTTTAAAAATCTTCTGCTTGCATGAGTTTTCAGCATTAGGACAAACATAACATCTTATTTTCCCCCAAAAAGACAACAACATTGACTCAAGATGTTTGGCCACATGCTAAAACTGATGTTTATTGTTCCAAAAATGACAATAACTCATTTCCCCCAAAACTGAAGTCACGGCTTTTTGCCTTCGCATGGCAGAGTGGTACATCGACTTTTCTAGGGTCTGTTTGCTAAACACATTTGGTGTTTCTGGAAAAGATGGTTGAATTGCTAGTACAGTACCACAGCTGGGTCTTTGGAGCATCTATTTAAAAGCAGTTGTTAGAAGCGTTGTTGGATTGGGAAACATAGCCCAGATCTTTACAGGTAGTTCCTGTGCATATTTAGGTAGTATTACTGATAGGTGTTAATGCTATTTGCCATCAGAGCCATAGCCCTACACTGGGGCCTGTTATTATTATTATTATTATTATTATTATTGCTGTTTTTTTTGTGATCAAATGTCACAAGGTTATGGAAAATCATCTCTGTCAAATGACACAAAGTATGCAGAAGACATAAGAACTTGTCCCATGGCATAACCACAGAGGGGAAGGAAGGGAACACTTAGTGAGGTACAGACAAAATAACTAAGGCACCAGACATGCACAAGCAGAGTTACAGTGGTTTAGTACAAGCCTAGGATTTGTTTTAAAGATTCAGCAATATTGAGCCAAGTGTCCAGTCTTTTCCGATGCTCCATTTATGCGAGATGTAGAGAGCTCCATATATATGATAGGGTGCAAGGGCAAATAGACAGATCATGAGGGGGTTTTCAGCGAGTTGCAACCATACTACATATTATCCGATACTTCTGTCAGTGATTTGAAAATTCATACTGAATTGAAAAGCAATTGAACAATACATTCAACAATAGACCATTTACTGAAACATACAGTATATTTATAAAATTAATGAACATGAAAGTTGAACAAATGCCACAAATACACAACACATTCCAAAATAAGCTTTTAGATAGAGGTGAAAAAAGGCAAAAACACAGTCACAAAGCTGTCCACACACCTTATACGCAGGCTTACCTGAACGGACAACCTGACGTGCAGGACAACGAGTCCCTGCCCTTGCCCTTCGAGGATTTTTACCTGAGCCTGGACGACAGCGACCTGAGCAAGGGCTACCGCCTAATGGCCTGCTTCCGCAAGGATATGCACCGTGTGGAGACCTTCCTCCGCATGGCCAGCTGCAGGAGATCTGCAGACTCCAACTGCACCCTTTGAGGGCAGCCAGTGACTGGGCAGACTCGGAAGACCTACATCCTAAAACCATCCAATGGCCAGGCCCAACACTGACTACCGACCACACTTCTTTAAATGCTCTTTGCCTCTTCTACAACTATGGCACACTTTTTTCTGTGTGTGTGTGTGTGTGTATGTATGTATGTGTGTGTAAAGCAATTTCTATAGTGGAGCTTATCACTGGTCTTGAGGCCTAATTTGAGTGTAAGATTGTTTTCATCATTGAATCTCTTCCTGGAAAGGGGTGTCCCCAGATCAGGAACAGGATCTGGAAAAAATAAATCAGAACTAAAATATTCAACAACTATCTATTTTGTTCTAGATTGTCCAGATTGTTCTTGTTTTGTCAAATGTTGGGAAACAACCATGCTTGCAATGTACGCCTTCATACTAGCTTAAAATGGTGCTATGTAAAAACTCGTGCCAATGACCATGATAAGAATGTACACATTAATCTGCCTCTCTTTTCTTGTATGAAGGGAGTGTATTTCCTTAGCGAGAACCACTCGATATACTGAACATAGAATATTACTGATTGAAACAGATTGCAATGACAAGTTGTCCAGCTGGTAGTCTTACTGCGTCTTATCATGGATGTATTTTCAAAGCTAAATCTCAAGATGTATGTAGTAGTAGGTATTCTGTGTAAGTGGATAAGTATTTGCCTATAAAAGGTTGCAGCACTAATGCCATCCACATGCTCTACTGTTCTTTACTTATGTGAGCTTAGATTTTACCTCTGTTTCGACCAAAATTATACAAACGTAATATATGCTGTTCCAAAGGTGGATAACATCATCTCAACCTCTTTGGTCTGCCTGGACAAACACTTATCACAGTTAATCACATATTCACCACGGTTCAGCAAAGGGATTAGTGAAATCCACATCACATGTATTCATAAATAACAACATGAGCTCAACTGCTTAACAATATTTCACATTTATTGACAAAGTTGCATAAAAATGGCCTTTAATAGATAGATGATAGATTAGCTTTAGGCAACATGTTTGAAAGTTATACAAAATATACGTATCAACATTCATAAGAAAACAGAAGTGTACACTTCATGGGCACACATAATACATATACATAATACATTTTTTTTCTCAATTGTTAAAGCACAAAAACCTTTTGGCTGAACAACTTTCTCAATTGCTTAAATTATTTTAGAGAACTGTTCACTCTTTTGTCAATACCTTCAACCATTTTCACATAGTAGAACACAATTTGCAAAACTCGCTGACTCGCAATTTGCAAAACTCTAAGCACATTCTTATTGTCAAAACACATGTTGCATTCTTAGACACATGCAATGCAAAATGGTGACCATTCTTCTCACCCGTTCATTACAAATAAAGCACAAATGCCTTAAGTCAAGCACAGTGGGTCAAAATTGACTTTACTGAACTTTAATGAGCTGACACCACCAATATAAGCCAATTGGAAGAGCAACCAGGTTTTTGAAGGTTGCAGCTTGAAAGTGGATGCCAATTAGAGACAAAGAGGACAGAGAGTCCAAATGTGAGGGGGGTGGCAAAGAAGAGGAAGAGAAGGTAAAGGAAAGGGAAGAGTGGTAATTTCTAACCAAATTAGAGTTAGCATTACAGGTCATGTTCTTGTCCATGGGCTGACAACAAGGAAGGCATAATTCAAAGTTCCAATCTGTAATTTCTTGGAGGCCATGGAATATGCCTGTGGTGCAGTACATATACATCCAGCGCTATGCTTTTTTTCTGCTGAAAATACATGTTTAGTGCTGTAAAAAATAACTTGTGCTATTGTATGCATCTGAGCGTTGTCCAGAGTTTTGGGAAATGTTTCTCGACAAGTTTGTGTTTACAGTTTTGAAAAAATGGTGCAAGGTTTCAGAAATTGAGTTTTAGCATTTGAGAAAAGCAGCATCTTCAAGCAGCAAGCATGAGGGCCCAAGCAAAGTACACAGTCTGGCCCAAGCTGAATTATTCAACCACCTTGGCTTTCTTAAGTGTGGAATTAAAGACATTCAGACCATGTCTGATTAACACAGCATACTGACTTACATGTTATAGTACATAGTATTGTATTACAGAAACACAGCTAATTGATGAGTTTGATTGAATTTTGGCAACTATTTGGTTTTGTTAAGACAAGGTAAACGTCAGGAGATGGAGGTTTTGTTACATATCATTTGCAATGTCCCCAATGGATTGAATGTCACATTTGTTCCAAGGAATGTGTTAGTGATGAAGAGTGTAACGATTAAATAAAATGTAAAAACCTTACCGTAACAGCTATATTAGTTTCCTAGTTGCAAATGTAATATTAACGTCGACCTATTATCAACACTGTGGTGGTCAGAATGACTGCAATAATTGTAAAATTGTCAGTATTATATGATTTCATAGCACAACAGTGGGCATCACCTGCCAGGAATCAAGGTCTTAAACGACAAAACGTCATGCTAAAGTGCAACAATCCATTCAACCATATTCAGGCTACAGGTCTGAAAGTTGATGATATATGATGATGATCATGATGATGATGTTATATAGCTCTTACAGCCAAGAGCTGAACGAAGAACATGGTGTGTTAGTACATAATCAAACAAATGTGACAGTGGTAACTGCTCAGAAATACTCTCCTAAAGACATCCTTCCCACCCATCGCCCTGATGAAAGCAGTGTGGCTTTACTATTTGCTTTACTCAACTTGAAAAATTATTCAAGATGGCAGAATGCATGAGAAACATAAAAAAAATCAGAATAAACGTGATACATTTTTCCTCAAATATTTTGTAAAAGTTAGTTATAAATTTTAGTTTCTGAGGGTGAAACAAAACTTGTTTTGTGGTCAGATTATACATCTGTAGTGATATCTCAACTCCAAGCAAACAAGTTCAAATCAACTACAGGCTAGCAAATGCTGGGTACACCTATTCAGTAACCATCGCCATCTACTCATCACTCTTATCCACGCTCACTGCATCTGTGCTTCTGTCCTTAGCAAAGTTGAAGTTGTCCAGGATGATGGCGATGAACATGTACATCATTAACAGAGAGGACACTACAACATAAGAGCAGAGAAAAATTGTTCCTACCCAGGGGTTACCACAGTTACCCTTGACATCAAATCCTGGATTTTCCAAGTTTGGGTCACAATCGGGTGGGCTACTGTTCAGCATGGGAGCAAGAAACCAATCCAAGTACCCTGAGCGTGTCAACATGAGGAGGCAGATAAAACTGTTGCCAAAAGTCTTAAAGTTATACATGTCATCTAAACCAAAATCAGCCTTGACATAGGCAAACTCGGACATAGCAAAAATAGAGAAAATGAACATGGTGAGGCAAAGGAGGAGACCAATGTTAAAAAGAGCAGGAAGTGACATCATCAGGGCAAACAGAAGTGTTCGGATTCCCTTGGCACCACGAATAAGACGCAGGACTTGACCAATCCTGGCCAGTCGGACCACACCAAAAAGAGTTCGAGAGACAAAGTATTTCTCAATGATGTCTGCCAGCACAATACCTTAAAAACAAAAATAAAAACATTAAATTACCAACATATAACTTGCTTTCTATTCCAATCAATTTAAAGCACGATTGTTTGAGGGACTGATCACTACTGGGATGGGCTACTGGGAGTGCTGGGATTCCCTTGGCACCAGGAATGAGGTACGAACCTTGACCAGTCCTTGCCAGTCAAAAAAAAATATACATAGTCTACATCTAGTGGGGGTAACAAATATCTGTAGAAACGGTCTGCCAAAAATATACCATTAAAACAAGAAAAAAAAAAAGTTATTAATTAATCTACCTGTGATTGTGTGACAGAGTGACCCCTAACTGTAATGTCTTGTTTATTTATTTTTTTATTTTTTCATTTAACCTTTATTTTACCAGGGAATAAAATAACATTGAGATGTAAATTTGTTTTACAAGTGAGCCCTGGCCTGGACAGCAGCACATGAAAGACAAAAACGATTTTGAGCAACAAGCAAGAGGATAAATACAATATCACACGCATGAAACACAAACACAATAAGTTAGTGGGAAAAAAAGCAAAAACACACAATTTGATAAATGTGATGTGACATAAAATCAGAAAGTTTGGAAAAAACGTAGCAAAACTGTCATTTGTACTTACCTATTAGCAGTACAATGAGAACAACGAAGTCAAGGATATTCAAGCCAGTGGCGAAGTAGTGCTTCCCAAGGCCGATTATTTTCAGACAGAATTCAATGAGGAAGACGAAAATGATGGCCAGGTGTATGAAATGGAGCACATGCTCCATTTCAGAACTCATAGTGCTTCTTTCCACCGCCATACTAATGATGCCTAGCAGGATCACCACCATGATGAAGATGTCAAAGCACGGTCTGGTCACAAGGTCATAGATGCATCCACGCAATCTGTTCTGTAAGTCAAACAAAAGAACAAGGATCAACAAAAGACATTTATGTCAAATGTCACTCTACCAAAGCACAACTTTTTCATTTTATGTAACTACCCCCAAGTCTAAAATTTGTTGAGTGTCTCTGTAAAATGTAAATTACAACTGAATGCAATGAATACGTGTGTATTATCAAGTACATACTGTAAGTACTCCATGGAGTGGAGAGATAGTCTTGGGGCCATAGGAGGGCTGCTCTATTGATGGTGATTACAATTTTGTGGCCAAAACCATCTTTAAACGAATAAAATCGAGGGAAATATTTTTTTTGTCATTTACTGTCGTGCAGGTTCACATTCTGGTTTTGTATTTAAAAAACAGAGCTTGTCTATGTCTGTCCCTAGCCTGGTAAACCCGCCCCTCGTACTTCATTTCATTTTGTAGAGAGGGTCTGGACCGGAATCTCTTGGTCATTTAGTCGGTCGTAGCGTGACCAATATGGCAAGCCATTTTAACATTTAAAAGCTAAGTTTGACTATCCGAAATTAACATTGTAGATATCAACAACATCTTTCTGACTAGTCGTAATTACATTTTGGATAGTCGAAATTGTCATTCAAGATATCTGTAACGTAATTGTCACTAGTCGAAACGATAGATAGAGATATCTGTAATTCAGTTTTGACTAGGCAAAACTGAATTACAGATATCTGCAATTACGTCTTTGAAAACGACATTCAACTCGTCACACATCTTAAATGACAATTGCGGATATCTGTAATTCAGTTTTGACTAGGCAATATGAAAGTTAAAGATATTTCAAACGTCATTATGACTAGTGCAAATTGTTGTGCATGACGTTGCTCTATGTAATGTCCATCCCCGCCAAAATCAAAGAGGAAGTCTTGTTATAGAAAGCAACGTACTATCATTTCTCTCTGGCAGCTCCTGTCTTGCATGGGCATTAATAGCGCATCTCCGAGTGGTCTCTGCGCGCCAATTTTTCATACATATCCATCCGAGAGAATCGTGCCAGAAATCACGTGAGAAGGAGCGAGCAAATAGGAAGCTGCACATGCAAATCCTGTTGTGCAGATTTGCAGATCTGAAGTTACAAGTGCAAACTCGGAGATGCGCTATTCACAAGTTGTGCAATATGCTTGCAGTTTGTGTTTTGCAGATGTGTGGATCTGGAGTTACAAATACAAACTGTGTGATGCGCATTCACAAGTTGCGAATGACGTTTTTTACAAGTGCAAATCATAGTCTCCTTTTCTTTGGATATATGGCACTATTCTACCTTCATACAGAGGCACTTTTTTAAAACTTCAGCAGAGTCCACTCCTCCAACAAATCGTTTCTGACGGCGCCTGTTCCAGACCCTCTGTACAAAATGAAATGAAGTACGAGGGGCTGGTTTACCAGGCTAGTCTGTCCCCACATCACAGAAACGTATTATAGGCAATTCCAACATACAAGGATGTTGTTAAAATATTTTTGAGAATATATTTAAGAATTTTTCAATAAATGCAACATGTTTCTAAGGAAAACTAAATAATCGTTTCAGTAATCATGATTTCAATTTTGACTCAAATAATCGTGATTATGATATTTTATTTATTATCAAGCCGCCTTGGGTCATCTGAATTATTAATGTTTGTAGAAGGCAAAGCAAAATGTATATGCTTATTTTGTTTATGTGTTGGTTTGTGAGAAACTGAAGCAAGCTGGCTCATGTTTGCTGACCTCTGGTCTTGGTAATGGCTTTTGAGAGCTCTGCAGTCCCAGTGTCCTCATAGCACTGTACCGGCACCTCTGTCCTTCCGTGATGAACAGGTGTTTGTCTCCACAGTAAAGGGACAAAACCATTTATTCTAACAAACTGTACCTATTACAGTCACAGGCAAAATGTCAACATATACTATATATATAGTATAGTATATACCTCAAGGATTTAAACTCACACTAGCCACCAGCCAAATGCTGGTAAAATATGAAAGTGGCTGGTAGATTTCAGACACAAAATAATAATTTACTGTTAAGTGGCTGGTGAATTTTACTATTTATTTGTCCAATGTCTCGTAAAAACACATTTTGCAAAGTTAATTTCCACCCCTGATATACACACACATTTTATTGGACTTGACTACAATACTACATGTAGACGTTTCATTACACATCTTTTGTAATACTCATCTTTGCTTTCTGTTGACTAAAGTTCTCAATGATTGCCCCAATGAAGAAGACAAAGGTAAAGAAAACACCAAAGATGATGAATATGACAAAGTAAAGAGAAATGTAGAGGTTGTCTTCATAATGGGGTTGATCTTCAACCTGTCAATGTAAACATAAACAATGTTATTTTAGATAACTAACAATGCTAACACACACTGTATGCCGTTTCTAAATTTACAGGAAACATGAAGAAAACACGAACCAGACGTGAATCAACAGCAGAATATAAGATGTCCATTATTACTCCTCTCCGTGTTGCCTGTGCGAGAGACATAAGAGAGGTCTATTCAGTCACATCCTGTCTGGATAAGATTATCATGCTTGGTTCAAAAACCTCCTGATTATTAGACTACTAATCAAATGTGGATGTGTAATGAACATCAATAACGCATTCAAGATCTACTCATTATTTTCTACAGCATAACTGTCGCACATGCAATAACATTGTAAACTCATATGAGGGCAGAAACTATCATTACTTTTAGTATTAGCATTACATTACACTTAGCTGACGCTCTTATCCAGAGTGACTTACAGATATTCACAGGGTTTCAGTTACAGTCCGTGGAGTGTAACCCAGTATGGGGTTAGATGCCTTGCTCAAGGGCATCTCAACCATGGGTAGGGTGGGATTCAAACCGGCAACCTTACCAACTCCCTAACCACTAGGCCACAGCTGCCACAGAGCAAACCTACTGTGTTATCAACAAAGATGTCTTTGTTGAGGTTTTCAAAAAAGTAACACCCATTAAAAACTTCAATGTTCGTTAATTCAATTCTAGTAATTGTAGTAGTAACTAGAACGACTGATATTACCAATGCAACTCTAAACATATAATTTCAATACAAACAATTGTTAGTCTTATTTAGTACATTGTATTAATAGAAGAACATGAACAAGACTTATTTCACATACCAGTAGAAATAGGGCAAGATAGCCATTCGTTACATGGTCGAAGTTAAATTTCATATTTTTCCATTCAACTTCCGTGAAATTTTGCGAAATGAGCTCGTAACATTCAGTTCTATTGTTCACTTCATGCCCATGGAAGTACTGCTGTGAGGTGCTGTTAAAACAGTTGTAGAACTTTCCGGCAAAGAGGTTGACACCCATGATGGCAAAGACGAGCCAAAAGAGCAGGCAGACCAGCAGCACGTTGAAGATGGATGGGATGGCTCCTCTTATGACATTCAACACCACCTGCACCCATCACCACATTAACGGGAGAACAATACGACATTAAGATCACATCTTATTGTTGTTTACCTTCACATTAAGATCCCATTTTACTGCCTAGCTGGGCCTGTCCATGCTGTGATCTTGCCTCTGTACTATGCATTACATCCTGGATTTTGTCTACGTGTTACTTCTCTACTCTGTTACTTCTTATAAATGCACTTCTGTTCTGTGGTGCTGTTGTGTGTTTTTAAATACCTGACTCCACCTTTTGTCTGTCCTCCTCTCCTTGGCACCTTTGTCTTTACTCACTGTCTGTTTAGCTCACCCTGTAACACACTGACTTACATTGCATCCATACATTCACTACCACCTAGACATTGCTTAAAGGTGCAATTGTTTTTTTTTTTTTAATTACTTGTGTGGTGGTCTCTAGTATTAATGAATGCCGTGAGCCGGTTTTGGTGAAAAAAAAAAGAATGACACTTTTAAGTTCTTTTATTTTTAATAAATTGCTGCTTTGATTTAAACCTTGAACCCTGCTGTTTTATCATTATCATGGTGCAGAGTTGGGCAAGCAAGCTGTAACATGACACATACTGCACCTGAAGCTCACCTGCACACCTGGATAAGCTAGCTGTAACGACACATACTGCACCTGAAACTCACCTGCACACCTGGACGAGCTAGCTGTAACGACACATACTGCACCTGAAACTCACCTGCACACCTGGACGAGCTAGCTGTAACATGACACATACTGCACCTGGACAAGCTAGCACATGGCATGACATACTGCACCTGGACAAGCTAGCACATGGCATAGGGTGACCAGATTTCCAGAGTCTAAAACCGGGACACTATGTGTGATGTCATGCGCGTGCACATTCTCTTAGGCATTGTCGTGTAGTAGTCTAGTCTGCTATCGAAGAAAACCGTTAAAACACGGCCGCTGTATACTGCAAGATACATTGTAACATTGACTGTGAAGATTTCGCAGAGCGCACCTTCCATTGTCACTCTCACACACACACACACACACACACACACACACACACACACACACACACACACACACACACACATTGACTCCGAATTACTGGAAACTTCATTAGGCTTTAATTTAACAGTTTTGTATATACGATCGCTGTAATTTGGGCAGCTTGATGTGGTGTTGGGTGGAAACCGGGACATTTTTGCGTCCCGACGGGCTTCTGTCGGGACTCGGGACACGCGACTAAAAATCGGGACTGTCCCGGTCAAACCGGGACGTCTGGTCACCCTAACATGGCATGACACATACTGCACCTGGACAAGCTAGCACATGGCATGACACATACTGCACCTGGACAAGCTAGCACATGGCATGACACATACTGCACCTGGATAAGCTAGCACATGGCATGACACATACTGCACCTGGACAAGCTAGCACATGGCATGACACATACTGCACCTGGATAAGCTAGCACATGGCATGACACATACTGCACCTGGACAAGCTAGCACATGGCATGACACATACTGCACCTGGACAAGCTAGCACATGGCATGACACATACTGCACCTGGATAAGCTAGCTGTAACGACACATACTGCACCTGGACAAGCTAGCACATGGCATGACACATACTGCACCTGGACAAGCTAGCACATGGCATGACACATACTGCACCTGGATAAGCTAGCACATGGCATGACACATACTGCACCTGGACAAGCTAGCACATGGCATGACACATACTGCACCTGGATAAGCTAGCACATGGCATGACACATACTGCACCTGGACGAGCTAGCTGTAATGACACATACTGCACCTGAAACTCACCTGCATGTGCTCACACCTGGACAGGAACCTGAGGGGCACTACGGCCCTGAAGGAGAGAGAGGAGCGCCTGGAGTAACCCAGAGCGTTGGCCACCAAGCTAAAGATAGAAACCTGGGAAAACACACATGGAGTGTTAGCAGTGTGTGTGTGTGTGTGTGTGTGTTTCATAAGTAATGTCAGCTACTGAAACTGCGTATTAAGAAAAAAAAAAAAAAACATGTTAAGAAAACAAAAGATGGTTGGCGAGGACTCTGGTTGAGAATATGAAAACACAAAAAATAATGGTGCACTGAGCACACTTAGTTTGAACTCCAAGTGGTACTTACATTAAGGATGAGGAAGTCCAGCCAGCACCAGACGTTAGTGAAGTACACTCTGAAGCCATATGCCAGCCATTTTAGCAGCATCTCCACCAGGAAGATGAAGGTGAACACCTGATCAGCATACTCCACAACCATCTTCATGACTGGTCTATGTTCAAGGTAGATGTCTTCAAAAGCCTGTGAAAGAAAATGAAAATATCACAGTGTATTATTAACAATTAATTTACCAGTGTTGTACTTAAATTCACATATATTAAAGATACCTTTCATAACAGTTGTCTGTCATGCAAGGTGTTGGTGTTTTGGTCGAAATCACTGTTTAATGCGTAGTTTAAGTGTAAAAGATAATTGCTTTACCAAAGTCAACATGTTCTGTGTTATCTCTGTCATTGTGTCCAGTTAGGAATGTGGTGAATATAAAAAGTGTTTTGCACAATCTGCCCAAGGAAACATATTTGAATGTTCTGTTTTGCAGGGACATGCTGGCTTGCTACTACTGTTTTGCTTTTTTTTTTTACATGTTTTACCTTCTACTTTGTATCAAGTATGTATGTATAGTGGAGTGTGATTACATATAATTGCCAACTTACCAGAGCAACGGTGTTTAGCAGGATCATGAGAACCATGAAGTCCCTGAAGTATGTGTAGTGGTGTCTGACTATCTATAAATGGCAGCTTACCAGAGCAACGCTGCTTAGCAGGATGGTGAGAATCATGAAGTTCCCAAAGTAGCGGTGCTCCACTACGGCGCGGCACACTCGGCGGATGGTCCACCAGACCTTCCCGCTCCCCTGAGTGATGTCCAGGGCCAGACAGGGGCAGTGGTGGATACAGCCTGTACACAAGCACAGGGGTGCATGCTGGTCAGTTCCACCAGCCTCAGATCTTTACCTACCAACTAATGGTGAATTAACTCTACACAGAGAAAATGAAGTTTCCAGCCAAAATCATGACTACCTACTCTAACTAGGCCTTTGCTTTGCTCTGATCTTCACACCAGCCAGGTTTCCATCCAACTTGTCAATGCATATTTTAATGATTCGAATAAGAAAACGTTTCTTTGTGAACACTTGAAATACTCATTAATCTACAGCCATTAGTGTGTGACATTTGCGTGACTTACTATCAGCACAGCACTCTGGGGGCATGGCAGTGTCCTCTTCCGTCTCAGTAGGCTTGTCCATCACACTGGGCCCTGGACAGCTTTCTACACCACTCTCCTTCCATAACACAAAAGGGACACACAAATACACCACTCTCCTTCCATAACACAAAAGGGACACACAAATACACCACTCTCCTTCCATAACACAAAAGGGACACACAAATACACCACTCTCCTTCCATAACACAAAAGGGACACACAAATACACCACTCTCCTTCCATAACACAAAAGGGACACACAAGCTGAGCCGAGCTCTCACTTCTTCCCCCTCCCCATGCACAGTTTAGGCTAACTATCAGCTATTTCACTGCGTGTCCTACTCTACCCAGCATGTCTATGCATGTGACAATAACAGTGACAGCAATGTCCTTGTGTCCTATAAATCTATGAATTGTAAGAACTGCTATAGAACAACGAAAAGAATAATAATGCAGTAAAACTTGCCATAGTATAATACTGTAGCATAAAACTGGCATTGGTGGACATGATTAACCCTTTAAGGGACACCCCCTATTATTATAATTTTGTTGTTACCAGAATGCCAATGACAACGTTGTAATGTGTTGCTAAAGACTCTCTGTAATGTCGTAGTAATGTTTTAGTTACATTGTTTTCATTCAAACGAAGCAAAGGGCTACTAAACTGTATGGCAGTTGATACGGTTTTACATTAAATGTGTAACAAAGGTTAAATTTGGTAGCATCAGGGTGGATTAAGGCTTGTGTTTTACACTGGCTAAATTTGGTTAGCCTGGTAAACCAGCTCCTCGTACTTCATTTCATTTTTTACAGACGGTCTGTCCTTAGTGCATTGAGAAACAATTTCTTGCTGGAGGTGTAGACTCTGCTGACGTTTAAAACAAGTGGCTCTGCCTTTACCCAATCGTTAACGTCTGGTCGTCACATATGCAATTAGCCTATCTACGCACTACAATTCACATGTAGCACACAAAGTCAACATCATCGCTCACGAACACTCCCTCTGTTCGCTGATTGACTCGGATTTGCTTGGTCCGAATACATGAATGTCAACGGCAACAACACCAGACCCTCTGGGGCTGGTTTACCAGGCTAAAATTTTGCGACTTGGGTACATTTAAAGCCACAGTCACATGGTAATCCTCTTTCACTGTGATGGAAATTCATCATTTCGAACTTGATAGGTAAACAAGTACACGCATGCTGCAGACAGTGGAGGAAAAGTGAATTCAATTTGTTTCAAGAGGCCAAAGGTGACAAACTCTAACCCAAAGAAAGTGCTGTACACAACCAGTGGTGCAGTCAGTGAAGGTTAGGAATTTAATCATTTCAAATCACCTTGCTCTACTTGTGCAATTAATACTTGTGAATATCTGTGATTTCAGTACTCAAATCCTCTACCTGGCTGAGGACCTGTGCCCATAAGAGTCAGCTGATTTAGTGAATGGCTGGATTAAATGCTGTATGTGGTACTGGACTGTAGCTTGAAGCGGGGTTGCCCTTGCACAACTCTCTGAGCAACTCAGAGATGTGCAGTCTATGGCAGTGTAGGTGTAGAGACAAAACCAGGCATTTAGACCTACTTCATTTTTCCCATCATCCTCTGGCTTGAGCTCAAGTATTACGAGGCTGTCGTCATCTCGAACGACAAAGTTTGCCTCTCCCTTCGCAAGGGGTGCCGCGAGGGGCGGAGCGTCCCGGGCGTCCTGCGCGCTGTCTATCCTCTTCAGCTCAGACTCACCTGTGTCCAGGTTGCCCAGGCTGACATCCTTCCCAGCACCCTTTGCGGCTTTCAGCCCCAGGAGTTTCCTGACATGCTCAGTGGCCCTGCTGATGCCACAGGCTATTCTGCCGATGGCAATTTTGATGTTTTTCTGGCCATCCTTGTCCAGGGAGGTCAGGTGATCCCCACTGAAGGAGCTCAGCAGCAAGGCCAGGAACAGGTGAAAAATCTGCAAAGAGAACAAACAAAATGTGCTAACACAAACACACCCACTCACTCTCACTCACTCTCACACACACACACAAACACACCCACTCACTCTCACACACACACACACACACACACACCCACTCACTCTCACACACACACACACACACACGCACACACACACACACACACACTGACAACTTACTATTTGCCCTATCTTTCTTTTATTTATAAACACTTACACCTTTGCAATATAGTTTTATTTGTATCTACTATGATTTGGTACTATGCTGCTAGAATACCCATTTCCCTGGAGAGGTCTTCACCAAGAGATTAACAGAGTTTTTTCTATTCTATTCTATTCTGTAACACTTTTACTTTATATTTACAAACTTAGTTGCACTGTACTGATGTAGATATACTGCAACAGGAACCATAAAAGAAAATATAACCTGCTATTCTATTCTATTCTATACTATACTATTCTATTCTATTCTATTCTATTCTATTCTGTTCTATTCTATTCTATTCTATTCTATTCTATTCTATTCTATTCTATTCTACATTGTTCCATATTGCCTCTTTTTATTACAACTTGGCAAATGGATGGCAAATGCCTAACTATGCTCCTGATGAAGGGGTCCTAAAGGAGTGGACTTACCAGCAGGTTACCGATGAGCATGACACTCATGAAGAACACAACGCACATGCCCGGATTGGCCACCTCCATGCAGTCCCACATGGTCTCCACCCACTCCCCACACAGGATGCGGAAGACGAGAAGGAAGGAGTGGAAGAAGTCGTGCATGTGCCAGCGGGGCAGCTGATAGTCCCCAGCGATCTTGCAAACGTTGTCCTGGTAGCTCTGGCCAAACAGCTGCATGCCCACCACCGTGGAGAAGAACACCACGACGGCCAGGAGGAGAGCGACTCTGGAGCGCAGCACGTGTGCTGGGTTGATGATCCGGAGCAGCTTGTTGAAGCTGGGCCAGAACCGGGCCAGTTTGAAGACACGAATCTGTCAGCAAACCCCACACCTTCACCGTTAGGAGAGGTAGCATTGCCTTGTCTAAGCATAAGCTGCATGCTAATTACTTTAAAGACACAAGGAGGAGTCATGACTGAATGGGCTTTGAATGATTGTAGCCTTTGACTAGCATAGCCAAGAACCTGTCATTCTCCCTGTTCCATCTCCTCCACCAAACTAGAAAAGCCTGTAACAGAAGCACTAAAGCATTTTTTTCATTTCATTAATACTAGAGACCACAGCAAAATGAATGATAAAACAATGCAATGAGACCTTTAAAGCAGACTGTGGTGAACTATAAGCAGTACGCTCACCACACGGAAGAGGCGCAGCACAGACAGACCCTCGACGTTGGCCAGAACCGACTCCAGGAGACCCAAAGCCACAACCACACTGTCTAAGATGTTCCAGCCCACCTGGAAGTATTGATAGGGATCCATGGCAATGATTTTGGAAACCATCTCAGCTATGAAGACTGACAAGAATACCTGTCACAGAAAGACAAAGGAGAGAGGGAGGGAGAGAGAGAGAGAGAGAGATACAAGTATTAAACGTGGTTTGTTGAATATGTTTTGCTTTTAAGAAATTTACATGCAGCAAATCAGTGTGCAGATACTTTCCGCGACATATAATCAATTCTTCACTATGCTCAGGTAAATTTCCCCTAACATTCAAACAGGCCAGTTATAAGTCATGAAAGTCTGCAGTTGTTAGCTTCTGATATTGACTTTTCTAATGTCATTTTTGAATTTTTAATTTAATTTTATTTGTTATTAAAATGTAAGTTGCTCTAAACACAACCTTCTGCTAAAAACTTGAACACAAAACATAAACAAAAACACAGGTGGTGTAAATTGAAAAAAACACAAATTGATGCACATTACAATACACTTAGCTGACGGTCTTATCCAGAGCGAGTTACAGATATTTACAAGGTTTCAGTTACAGTCCCTGGAGCTCAAGGGCATCTAAACCATGGGTAGGGCGGGATTTGAACCGGCAACCTTCCGATTGCAAGACCAACTCCCTAACCACTAGGCCACAGCTGCACTCATAGGCTATGTCAGAAACGGAAGCTAGTGACTTGCTGCCTGGCTGCCTTCACTGTCTAACAAGTCACACACCTTAAGAAGGCATCAAGGTGCCGAATAAAACCTTCATTTTGGATGACCTGTCTAGACAGCAACACAGAGCACTGTTGCCATAACACCAAGAGCTGACTTCATAGTTGCATACAATGTTTGATGTTAAAAGCAGCATGAAGAAAGCATCTATGCTTCCTTCAAAATTGGGCAAAGCGAAAGTATCTCCGAAGGCAACATTTCATTCATTTTATTCATTTATCCATTCGATTCACACAGCCTTGATGCCTTGCTGCCACTAAACGCTTCAAAGGCAGCACTTTTTCTGTTTCGGACACAGCCATACACACCATACCTCTGACTGAAAGGACATGTTCAGTCACTAATATTGCAGAAAGAACACAGCAGCAACATAACTCAAAAGAACTCTTGTCTGTTTATCAGAATTGAAAGGTAAACATGAGGTAAAATGATGATGCACACATGGCATGATGCACATGTGTGGTCCTCTCTCACCAGGTCACCAGTTGACAGCACCTCCTCCATAAAGATAGTCATGGGGTAGTGCTCCATGGCCATGAAGACAGTGTTGACGATGACACAGGTGACGATGACCAGGTCTGTCAAGGGGTCCATCATCACAGCATACAACCACTTCTTCAACAACACCCAAGCAGGACAGCAGTTCCACTTCAGAAATGCGTCCGCAAGCTTACACCAGAGAGATGTCCATGGACCCGAAGGTTTATTAATCTCTGTCAAAGTTCAAAACAAGATTTTGTCTTTATAAGGTTGTGTGTTTAAAACGTTCAGAAGGAAGGTTCAGAGTCAGTGTTTGCAACACAATGCAATCTCCCCAAAATCCATCTGTTAGAATTGACCTGTTCCTGTTATGGCCCATTTGTAAAATTCATTGTCACGTTGTGTACCCTGTATTGTGTGACAGTACAGTCTTTTGCTTTGTCTGCTCTTAGACTGAGAGAGACTGTTTCAGATCATCTGAAAGAATTCTGACACAGGTTTGACACTGTAACAAATCAAACACCTGCTTGCCATACTTCATAGAGTTCATAGAGTTGAATTTCTCATCATGGATTTTCTGATGAAGACCTTCAAGCTAAAGCATGGCAAAGAACACTCTCTCCTTTCTTTACCAACTTCAGCTTGATACAGCACACGAAGTCAGAGAATTATATTAATTCTCTATTCTATAGCCCTTTTGCTGATATTCTAATTTACTGATACTAGTGTACATTGTACATTTGTAACTGTACAAAATAATAAAGCCCAATTCTTTATTCCATAATTGCCGATGACATGGTCATTACTTTTATCCAACCTTGTTTGAAGGTAAGACAAGAGGTACTGTTCAGCAGTGCTATTGCAGATTATTACATCATTTAACCGAATTTCATTTCATAAAATGGTGCACCTGCAGAACTGTTTAAGAAAGAAAGAAAGAACGAAATAAAGAAAGATTCATACCTTCCATAGTGATTTTTGCTTCTGTGAAGACGTTCGTAGTGCTGATTTCTTGATCATCAGAGACACTGACGGCGCTGGTTTCTCTTTGCTGTGAACCTAGGACCTGCAAATAGATCATTTTGATAACGGATTCACAATGACTCCTGTAGTCTTGATGTAGAGAAAGCTAACTAAACATACCTATGTAATTCAATCATGGTTTTGAACCCAATGAGCGGTGTTATCATTTGTTGTGGACAAATCAAAGAAACATTTGGTTACACTTTATTTTACTGTCCCTGTTACATCAATTAGGTACAGCATAACAAAGTGTGTAATAATATGTAACATTATGTAATAACATTATACCATTGGGTTAGGGTTAGGGTTAGTGTTAGGTATGTACAGTGTAAGTACATAATATTACAAGCTGATACATGAGGATAAACTAAAAAAGGAACCATAAAATAAAGTGTCACCAAACCTCCTTGTGTATCTTACACTGCTCACCTCAGTCTGCTCCTTCTTCATCTTCATCTGCTCCAGGATCAGTGCATATGCCTCCTCCTTCTCTTTGGCCTCAGCGATAGTGGCGTTATTCAGCTCTACCAGCGCCATAGTCAGCACGGCCAGGATCAGGTTGATGAGGTAGAAGCAGCCGAATAATATAATGATGATGAAGATAACGTAGCACTTTCCAGCTGCGCGGAGGGTCTGCAAGGCACAAGTCAAATGGTAAATGCACTGCATTTATATAGTTATTATATAATAACTATATTTATATAATATATTCCTATACTCCGTACCAAAGCTTTACACTAAACGCCTCACATTCACCCATTCAAACATACTTTCACACACCAGTTGCGAAGGCTGCCAGGCAAGGCGCCAATCAGCACACTAGGAGCAGTGTGGGGTTCAGTGTCTTGCTCAAGGACACTTCGACCTAGCCAGAAGAAGCTGAAATTGGTCCAGTGACCCTTCGGTTGCTAGGCGACTCCCCTAGCTACTGAGCCACTGTGGCCCCTGGTCGAAGCAGAGGGCGTTTTAGTCTAAAACTAGTCATGGACTCATCAGGCATACCAACATGTGCACATACCAGCAGAAGAAGGCCAATGAGCCAATGATGTTTACACTAACCATCTGAATAAGGTTCACATGGAAGTCTTGTGTGATCAGACGGAGGACAGACAGGAAGGCCCCGCCAAGGGAGTCGTAGTTTGTGTAGCCGTAGTTGGGATTGTTTCCCCCCCGTAAGCAGGTATAGCCCTCAGGGCACACACTGTAGGCAGCCGAGGGAGGAAATGACATCACAGGTGAATGCAGACCACAAGCTAACAACACCAAAGCACAGACTGAAGTCCCAATGTCCAATAATGTCATAAAAACTATGAATCCACATCAGTAAAACTACACAAGAAATCACAGTTTTGCAGCCCTAATTTATGTAACGAAAGTGATGATGCATATCGTACACTGCCTCTGCACCTGTGACTGTACCTCTGCACCTGAACAGAAGGCTGAGGATGCTAGGTGGGGTACTCCGGTAGGGGGGTAGGTGATAGACATGGGTGAGACATGCTAAAGCAGTGCTCCTCAAATAGTGGGGCCATGCCTGGGGGGGCGCCTGTGACCCCGGGGAACATTTTTTTGCTGTACTAGAATACCCACACTGCTCAAGGTGCGCTGAAGTGTAAACTGCACATCGACCACAGTACAGACTAAACAACACTGTTAATAAAGTTATTATTTGTTATAAGTTGATTTATATTTCTTGATTTTTTTTGTTTTCTTTAATGTTAATAAGGATACAATGTTATACAGGGTTGTACTTATAAAAATTTTATAGACAAATGTGCTATTATAGTCGTGGTAAAGAGTGGTGGGGGGGGCAAAATGTTTTCTTCTTTATGGGGGGGTGTAACAGAAATGAATTGAGAAGCACTGAGCTAGAGAAAGTGGTAAATCTCCTAAAAGAGTGGGCTGCTTGTTTCGTTTAGTTAAGAGACTGATAACTCCAGGCTGTTCTATTAGTGAGTTTACCACTACCTCCTGCTGAACATACCACTTAACTGCCTATCTGGAATAGCATCCAGATGCTGGGTTCACCCTTAGATAATGTAAACATGAAAAAGGATGAGAGTACGATGCTGGGTTCACCCTTAGATAATGTAAACATGAAAAAGGATGAGAGTACGATGAAACTCACCCAGAATCTGACCGGTTCCCACACAACAGTGCGTCCAAATGCCCACTAACGTGGTAGTGGTGCGCTAGGCAACAAAGAGTCAACAGGAGAAATAAACAATGCAGTGCTTTTGTGTGCATATACTAAAATATTAATCTTAAAATACTGTACTAAAATACAGTGTACCATCTCTTTTCCCATTTAAGGTTTAGTTTAACTTTGGGTCACAGCAACAACATCTATGACAGAGACAAGGTAGACCAAAAACTATGAATCCACATCAGTAAAACTACACAAGAAATCACAGTTTTGCAGCCCTAATTTATCTAACGAAAGTGATGATGCATATCGTACACTGCCTCTGCACCTGTGACTGTACCTCTGTACCTGAACAGAAGGCACTAATGCCTGAGCTGGCCCAGACCTGGGATTGACTCTAAGGCATGTTGTGTGTTGTGTGTGTGCTTGACCCTTTACTAATGCACTAAATATTATTTTTAAAAAACTAACCCCAGTTGGCATTTGCACTTATTGCTCTGTATATCTCCTGTGCACTTTGTATCTGCAAGTGTTGTACGCTGTGATTATGTCCTCTATTGTAAGTCGCTTTGGATAAAAGCGTGTGCCAAGTGTAATGTAATGTAATGTAATGTAGACCATACAAAGGATCACATTATTCATTCAGCCCTCCACGCATGGTGGCTGGGTACCTTGGTCATGGAGATGTGCCGAGAAGTCAAAGGAGCTGTTTGCGGTGTGGTAAAGGTCAGTGTAGGGGTCTGCGTACGGGTCGGTGGTGCTGTACTCCGGCGTGTTGTTGAGTGCTAGAGGCCACAGGATGCACTTGTTTCGCAGCTCGCCCATGAAGAGTTGCAGGGAGGCCATGGCGAAGATAAACAGACAAGACAGCGTGATGATCGTCGCATCCCCAAGCCGCCTCAGGCAATGGGTCAGCGTGCCGACAACCCCCTTCACACCTAGTCTCGGCCAGAGACAACCATGGAATCCACCGTGAACAGAAATTAGGCGTGCGGAAAATTTGCACATGCTACAACAAAAAAGCACTTGTGTTTTACTGTATATGTAATGAAACTTATGATAAATATTGTGCTGTTGTTAAATTATGCCAGGAAGAGGCAATCATGACACCAGAAAGCAATCTGACAGCGCCGGCCTTCGCCTAGATATGCCCTTCTTCAAAAAATAACAAAGAATCCTCAAAAACAAATGGTGATCCAGACGACCACCAAAATCAAACAATTGTATTCATTGACCCATTTTCACCATTTTCCCAGAAAATGTTATGCTCATTCATAGCTTTTTTTTGTACAGGTGCTAACTAACAAACAGACAAACATACAAACCAACACCGGCAAAAACATAACCTCCTGATGTTTTTTCATGTTGTTTCATTTACATTATTTGGGAACCATTATATGTAAAAGTTCATGCAGAAAATGGCAAAGTTTAAACAAGTGCAATACTACAATGTTTTCTGCAGTGAAGAGGGTCAGTACATACCAGGCAATAGAGGAATAATCTTCAGGATGACAATAACAGTCACACTCCCCAGCTCAATGAACACTGTGATGTACCTGAGGGTGCACACAGAACACACAAATTATTTTTAGGGGATAAAAAGGCCTTGACTTAGCTCTTTTGTCTCCTACTCAAAAGCTTTTTTTGATGACAGTGCTTGCAACCAAAGGATTCTAGGCAGGACCTTTATAATTTGGACATTTAAAGGGCCTATTGACCTGACAACCTTAATTTGGAATTGTTAAAACAAAACTAATTCTTCATGTGCCCATAAATATATATGGAGGTAAAACTAATTCTTCATGTGGCCATAAATATATATGGAGGTAAAACTAATTCCTCATGTGGCCCTAAATATATATGGAGGTAAAACTAATTCCTCATGTGGCCCTAAATATATATGGAGGTAAAACTAATTCTTCATGTGGCCATAAATATATATGGAGGTAAAACTAATTCCTCATGTGGCCCTAAATATATATGGAGGTAAAACTAATTCCTCATGTGGCCCTAAATATATATGGAGGTAAAACTAATTCCTCATGTGGCCATAAATATATATGGAGGTAAAACTAATTCCTCATGTGGCCCTAAATATATATGGAGGTAAAACTAATTCCTCATGTGGCCATAAATATATATGGAGGTAAAACTAATTCCTCATGTGGCCATAAATATATGGATGTAAACTTTTTACTTATTCTTCTAAATGACACCCTCTCTCTGTCTTATCTGCTAACTAGCAACTCTCTCTTTCTCTCTCACACACACACACACACACACACACACACACACACACACACACACACACACACACACACACACAAGGGAGTGTATGGGAGAGGGTGATGTTGATGTGAGTTAGGCAATACAGGGGCATCTTCAATTTGGTTACAGCAATGGCTTCTTGGTCTCCTTGGTTACAGGAACGTCTCCTTGGTTACAGAAACGTGTCCTCGCCCTCTTCCAACACTCACCCCATGCTGATGACTACAACATCAAGCCAGTTCCATGGGTCGCGAAGGAATGTGAACCGCCCCATGCAGAATCCTCTGGATAGCACTTTAATAGTGGCCTCAATTGTATAGACAGCAAGACAAACAAATCTGCAAGAAGAAGAAACTGTTTAAATGTCATGATCAATTAGGCAGGACAAGTCAAGCCAAGTAAGTCATACTGTACCTGTGCTTCAATGCCCTTTAAAACAAGCTTAGTAGACAATTTGTACAGTCTGGCCTGTGCAAAGGATTTAAGCTCAGACTTACTTTACTGCTCCACTGCACTCTGGAGGGTTGCTTATAGTCAGTAACACACAGTTGGTTAGAATGCTGATCATGATCAACATTCTGAACAATTTACACACGAGTTAAGGAAGGAGTGTGTTGTTTATATCGAAGAATATAAATTTTACACATACAATTTTTTTTGCAAATTACTGGTATATGGCAGAATGTCTACATGCTGAGACATATTTATTTCCCTTGATCAAACTACATATATTTTATTTATGCATTCATTTTGCAGTTGTTACACAGAGTAAGATTTGTGAAAGAGGTATTTCTGAGAATCTGTGTGTGTGTGTGGAGGGTTGGGTGCTAAGGATATGAATGCAGCAGGACTCTAATGGCTGTTTGTCTGATGAAATTAGAAGGGCTCAAGCAGAGCACAGCAGGCTCAGCGCTGAACCTGTGGATGGTATTCTCTCTGTTGATGACAACGAAGGTCTGAAAGAGAGAGTGTCATGATATGGATATTTTAAGTAGTTATCATTCACACAGTGACTAAGTGGACAGTGCAATTCATGTTCCAATGTTTGTTTTGTTTTATGTTTGCTTTTATTTCACATACATACCTATACGGATAAAGAACACCTGACTTTCATTTATTTTACTTTAAAATATAGTTTGAGGACTGACATTTGTATGTGCCTTTTGAGAGTTAATGCCATACTCTTCTGTTGCTGTTGGAAGTGGCTACACCACTGTGGCTACACAGACACCATGTTGATCACATCGCCACATGTATGGCATTGTTTTTGTGATATTTTTTACAGTGTTTCAATTCTAATTCTTTTTTCCTCTTAACTCTTCTGTTATTATTTGCTAATCAGAACTGTCTTTGACTGACCTTCTGGGCTTTGTAGAAGGGGTCCAGGTCCTCCAGAGGCGTGTTGAGCAGCTCTGGTGGTGGGTGGCCATAGATGAAGGGCACGACCTTCCCGGCCTCCAGGTCGCTGGAGGGTTTGGGGACCTTCTCCTCCTCCTTATTCTTGGCACAGCAGATACTCCGCTTCTTCCCGCTCTTGCCCTCCGTAGCCTCGATCGCTGCCAGCGACTGCGGCGTGAAGCGGCGGAACACATCGGTGGCATCGGTTGGGAGCAGGCCTGCCATCTTCGCATTCTGCTTGGCGAGAGATGCCACCACACTGGGGTCCCTCAGCAGCGCCCTGCAGGTGGGTGTGGGGTGTGGTGGGTGTTTTTAATACTTTTTCTCCCTGCCATTTCTCTTCATTACACATGAAGTTACACATACATTTCTTTACATGTGTGGATTTTTTGGGCTGGTGCCCATCTCTGGTCACAATTTCATGTCAATAGTTGGACTGACAAAACAAATGACACATTCAATACTCATAGACCTCACTATATAGATACACTATATATATATCCATGGGTTAGATTTTTAAATTCCTATCAGTACCCCTGATCAGTAGTCTGTCACATTCAGGCCCGTCTCAACAGGCTAGGCAAACTAGGCAATTGGCTAGGGCCCCCAGCTGAAAGGCCTCCCTGACAACGACTGGTTATGCATTCACATAAAAGCTATGACAACTTTGTGAGTGGAAAGCGCAATGACACTGCTACCGGAACCCCCCTGGAGGTGGCCCCCCTAACTAGTTTTGACAACAGCAGCCAAGTGATTTGTTTGGGTGGCTACCAAAAGCTTTAATCACGAAGAGAATTTATCCTTCAGAGAGCCAGAACAGAAAGAAGAGTAATCATGAATACTTTAGCCACCAAAGTGCAAATCGCGTCCATCTCAACTTCATGAGGAGGACAAAGAGGATGAGTCCACACCACTTTCCAGCACTGATGAAGGTACTTCAACCACCACAATAGCTGATGATCCAGCACAGTAGAACAGTGGAGTGGAGAAGAGGACACAGGTGAACATAATGAAGGAAAACAAGCAGACAACTAGAAGATGAAAGACCAACAAGGAACCAATCAGGAACAGGTGTACCCAGTGGAGACACAAGCATCACAGGACGAGAAACAGGTGTACACAGTGGAGACACAAGCATCACAGGACGAGAAACAGGTGTACCCAGTGGAGACACAAGCATCACAATCAGGACAGGGTCGTGGCCAACGGAAGGGCGGCAATGGAACAGCACTGACAGGGGACACGGCCATAGAGCTGAATAGAATACTAGAGTGGACACGGCATTGGCTGACCACTGACAGGGGACAAGGCGACCAGGAGGGGGCTACACCAAAACGCAAAACACAGAGAACAAAAGATACCAACCAAAATGCCATAAGTAACCAAGAAAGCAAGACACAGAATCCTGATAAATATGCTGGTGATGGAGAGAAAGAAAGGCAGCATTTATTGGAGGTGCTCCATGTAGGATGGTGGTCAAAATTGGTACTGCAGTCAAATTTAAAATACTGTAAAGCACTGTTCTCCCACCAAGGGCAAGAGATACAGTACACAATCAACACAAACAGAATAGCATGGGTATTTCAGAAGCAATTCAGTACAACTCAAAAGTGACAGAAAGAGAGATAACATGCTACTTCAGATACTATTATTATATTATTATAACATTAGCAGATGTTCTCCTACAGCTCTCTCTTACAGCAGGACTGGACAAAATGTCAAGAACAGATTTGAACTTAATTATTTACCTAGGATTATTAGGATGAAATTAATCCTGTCTATAAAATTTGATTATTTGGTCAAAGGTGCATTCGGGCTTTCATGCAGAAAATAAACACTGCAAAAGTCAATTCAGAGGCAGATAATGTACCTGCTAGCACAGCAGGCATGCTGTCTACAAGATGTCTCTAGACTCTGTTACTTGAGAAAATAATGGCACAATCAATCATAATATTCATAGAGCACTTACAACTGCTGAGGACATAGTTTCAGGTTTTTGCTCCTCTTGACTTGAGCATTGCTATTTCTCCTCCATGCATCCAGCAATGGAACAAATTGTGCAGACATCTTCACAGACTGCCCTGCTCCTTCACTCACTGAAACATGTCACAAAACCTTCTGGACAACTGAAGGTGGGGGGGGCATGTGCTCGAGAACAGCACTTGCCCTCTAACACCCCCACACAGAGGAAATAATGTCCCCCAGGGCACTCTGTTCCGAAAAGGAGGTTGTGCAAGATGTTCCCAGAAACCGTCCTTACAAAGCATTCATTTCAGATTAATAGAACAGAAAAAATGAGGCGGTAGCTAGGACACAAAGATGCAGTATTTTATTCTGTGTTAGAATTTCTGAACTCCATTCACTAAGCAACTTTTATTTCTCCTGCCACAGAGGCAGTACATAGGCCAGTGTATTCAGTCATGTAGAGTCATGAAGGGCGACCTCATCAACTAATTACTTGAGTAAAACCACACAAACATTCCTCACACCAGTGGAGTAGAAGGCAGAAACTTGTTTATGCCAAAATCTGTTCTCTTCACAGGTTACTGAGCCATGTTCACTAACCAAAGAGTTCACAGGTTACTGAGCCATGTTCACTAACCAAAGAGTTCACAGGTTACTGAGCCATGTTCACTAACCAAAGAGTTCACAGGTTACTGAGCCATGTTCACTAACCAAAGAGTTCACAGGTTACTGAGCCATGTTCATTAACCAAAGAGTTCACAGAGTGCAATGTACTCACAACAGTGCTGCCTAAAGCATTTAATTACTGTTTGCATTTTACCTTCAGTTTGTAGTGGTGGGGTACTGAGGTACCCTAAGCATGGTACCGTCCCCACACACACACACACACACACTGAGGTACCCTAAGCATGGTACCGTCCCCACACACACACACACACACACTGAGGTACCCTAAGCATGGTACCGTCCCCACACACACACACACACACACTGAGGTACCCTAAGCATGGTCCCGTGCCCACACACACACACACACACACTGAGGTACCCTAAGCATGGTACCGTCCCCACACACACACACACACACACTGAGGTACCCTAAGCATGGTACCGTCCCCACACACACACACACACAGTGAGGTACCCTAAGCATGGTCCCGTGCCCACACACACACTGAGGTACCCTAAGCATGGTACCGTCCCCACACACACACACACACACTGAGGTACCCTAAGCATGGTACCGTCCCCACACACACACACACACACACACTGAGGTACCCTAAGCATGGTACTGTCCCCACACACACACACACTGAGGTGCCCTGAGCATGGTACCGTGCCCACACACACACACACACACACACACTGAGGTGCCCTGAGCATAGTACCGTCCCCCACACACACACACACACACACACACTGAGGTACCCTGAGCATGGTACTGTCCCCACACACACACACACACACACACACACTGAGGTACCCTGAGCATAGTACCGTCCCCACACACACACACACACACAAACTGAGGTACCCTGAGCATGGTCCCGTGCCCACACACACACACACACACACTGAGGTACCCTGAGCATGGTACCGTCCCCACACACACACACGTGTGTGATGGGTTAAATGCC
The DNA here is from genome assembly GCA_027475355.1 of Coilia nasus. Lineage (NCBI taxonomy): Eukaryota > Metazoa > Chordata > Actinopteri > Clupeiformes > Engraulidae > Coilia > Coilia nasus. The sequence goes on along the minus strand of CM050216.1, from coordinate 39,770,919 downwards.
CCTTGCTCATGTGTGTGATGGGTTAAATGCCCCGTGCTCATGTGTGTGATGGGTTAAATGCCCCGTGCTCATGTGTGTGATGGGTTAAATGCCCTCTGCTCACGTGTGTGTGTGTGTGATGGTTAAATGCCCCGTGCTCATGTGTGTGATGGGTTAAATGCCCCTACTCATGTGTGTGATGGGTTAAATGCCCCGTGCTCATGTGTGTGATGGTTAAATGCCCTCTGCTCACGTGTGTGTGTGTGTGTGATGGTTAAATGCCCCTACTCATGTGTGTGATGGTTAAATGCCCCGTGCTCATGTGTGTGATGGGTTAAATGCCCTGTGCTCATGTGTGTGATGGGTTAAATGCCCCTACTCATGTGTGTGATGGGTTAAATGCCCCGTGCTCATGTGTGTGATGGTTAAATGCCCTCTGCTCACGTGTGTGTGTGTGTGATGGTTAAATGCCCTGTGCTCATGTGTGTGATGGGTTAAATGCCCCGTGCTCATGTGTGTGATGGGTTAAATGCCCCGTGCTCATGTGTGTGATGGTTAAATGCCCCGTGCTCATGTGTGTGATGGTTAAATGCCCTCTGCTCACGTGTGTGTGTGTGTGATGGTTAAATGCCCCTACTCATGTGTGTGATGGTTAAATGCCCCGTGCTCATGTGTGTGATGGGTTAAATGCCCCGTGCTCATGTGTGTGATGGTTAAATGCCCCTACTCATGTGTGTGATGGGTTAAATGCCCCGTGCTCATGTGTGTGATGGGTTAAATGCCCCTACTCATGTGTGTGATGGGTTAAATGCAGAGGGTGAAGTTCGGTGTGTGCAGTATGTGCTTTGATGCGCTGTGTGATCACAATGACAAATGGGACTGACTTTCACTTCCTGTTTGCATTTCCTGCCTAGATTTTGTTTTACTTGGATAGGGACTTGGATAGGGTCCCCACATAAGTGAATATGAAACCCTGTGCTGTCTGTGTGGATGTTGTACTCGTTAGCAGTGGCAAAGAGAGCAGCCCTTTTGGGGCTTGGTTGACACATAAAAGGCTTCATTGCACCCCGCTTGTTGCCAGGCCATTACGTGACACTGAGGCTTGCCCTCTTATTCACCCTTTTTCATCCTGACAGACAGTCATGAGGGATGACTCATCCCAAGCACATGTAGAAGCTGAGTGGGGCTATTGAATGCTATTTGTGTGTGTGTGTGTGTGTGTGTGTACAAAAAGAATGCAGACATGCGTGCTGGGGTGAAATGAAGGGGTGAAACTTTCAGAGAAGTAATCGTTTACTGGCAGCAGAACAAGTCACATGATTTGCCTCATAGTCCAGATGTTCATGCGAGCACAATAGAAAACAGGAAGTGTGTGGGCGCATGTGGGGCTGGGCTGGGCTGCATCCAGGGGGATCTGACAGTGGGCTGGCCAGCATCCAGGGGGATGACAGTGGGCTGGGCTGCATCCAGGGGGATCTGACAGTGGGCTGGTGGTGTTAGGCAATCAGGCAGGATGTGCTTCTAGCATGAGCAGGAGCAGGCTCCACTCTATCTAGTATTTGCTGTTGTTAGAGTGCTGCTTGCCAAACATTTAGTCAAATGCATACAATGAAGAAGGAGGAAGCGGGGCTATGCAGCGACAACAGGATGTGTTCCTCCATCAGGCAGGATGGGCCAATAGTCACATAACGGCCCTTTCACTATGCCAAAAATCATAGCTCTCAGGAAAATGTCACTGGAGGCTAAACAGCTAGGGTGTCCACAGTATCGAGCGCAGCTGGAGAGAATGGGAACACTGTCAGTAGAACGGCCCCAAGCGCTGGGGAAGAAGCTTTGGCTTATTCACTGACGTGTAGAATGTCAAGAGCATACGGCACGTCGTGCAGTTGTTTTTCACTTGTTCATATACAATCGGTTAAGCTGACGCAAATAAAAATATCAAAAACGGTCAGTTGGTCTGATCTGTATACCAATATGTGGGGAGTTGGGAGTAAAACTGGTTACAAACTCCTTGGTGCACATTAATCAACTGTGGGGGCATTGACACTGATGAGTCAACTTCAAGTCAAAGTTTATTTATCCTTTCAAAGGGAAATGTGCTGTGCAGCAAGTAATCCCAGAACACACACACATTGTACAAGAGGATATACTGCCCCCCCCCCCCCCCCCACACACACACACACACACACACACATTGTACAAGAGGATATACTGCCCACACACACACACACACACACACACACACACACACACACACACACACACACACACACACACACATACATTGTACAAGAGGATATACTGCCCCCCACACACACACACACACACATTGTACAAGAGGATATACTGCCCCACACACACACACACACACACACACACACACACACACATACATTGTACAAGAGGATATACTGCCCCACACACACACACATTGTACAAGAGGATATACTGCCCCACACACACACACACACACACACACACACACACACACACACACACACACACACACACAAGGCCTCAGAGATAGAATTGCTACTAACAATACCTAACAAATAAATACATAAAGAAATAAATAATAAACCCTGGGTGGTTTAAGTTAGGGCTGCTAATGTTCACATGTATAAGAGTCTCCGGCGAGCCTTGTCCTAACAGTTGGAAGTCTAAAACGACTGTCAGGGTTTTTGCGGAACTGGGCCCAAAAACAGCATACTCGAAAGCCAAACGTCCAAAAGGTGGACTTAGTGCAAAAAAGGGGAAAACATAAATCCATAGGAGCAAAAGAGAACTAGGTGCGTGCTGGCAGGGGAGGGGGGAGACAAGAACAAACGCACATGGCACAACCATAGGACAGGGGAAACACACACACATCACAACCAGCAGAGGGCTACAGGAACACCGAGTACAAAACACAGAATCCTGACAACAACGGCCAGAGGGGAGCAGGGTAAATTCCCCCCAAAAGTGTATGGTCTGAGTATTTTTACAGTTGCTTTGTCTTACTTATGATTTGATGTTTTTCATAGACATCTTGCAGCTGGGTAAGATGGACCCCAACCACCTTAGCTGCCCCCTTAACCATCTTTGATAGCCTGCCCTTACTGGTAAATGGCAGACCACCATACCACACAGCAATGCAGAAGAACAAAACAGACTCAATGAAACTGTGATAAAGTCATTGAGGTCCTACACACATTAAAAGGCTTCCTTAAAAGGAAAAGCTGCTGTTGGGCCTTTTTACACATAGCATGGGTGTTGCTCTTGAATGACAATTTGTGGTCAGTAATGCCAGTGTCTACCCTATGGTATACCCACAGGCCCACAGTCTACAATGACTTGGCCCTCTTTAGAAAACTAAGGGTTAAACATGAGGTGTACTTTACTAACTCTAAAATCCTTTATTTAAAGTGGGCTACAGGCCACTCATAAAAACAAATATTTGTAAGAAATAATATTTAAACGAGTTTCTAAGATTGTAATGCTTCTTCCAAAAGAAAATGCAATGATGTAAGCATTCATAAGAACATATAAGTAACTTACAAAGACTTGTTTTTTATGCTCAGTGTGAATATTTTTCCACAACCATTGATATTCCACAGTAAGAAACTGACAACTTTCTGACAATAGGCAAAGGCAAAGATTTAGCAACATTACATGTGAGCAAGGGAGGACAACAGATAACAAACCTTTTTCCAACATTATGTTATTTATTGACATTCAATTCTTTTTCTACATTTTGATCAATAAGCACTTGTTGATCAGACAAATACAGCCAGCCTGGCGTACCGTCGAAACTGGCATGTACTCAGCACTTAATTCTTCAAATGACCACTAGGTGGAAGTCTTCCTCCTCATGTTGTGAAATATCCGGTCTGACATCATGCGTTTAACACTGTGCTGAAAACGAAAACATCTCCGTATGACATAAAGTAACTGCTTTTTCAGTGTAAAACAGTCTTTCCCACCCGCTGTGAGATACATGTTTTTTTTTTACGTGACTACCACGTATGGTCAGAGTTCTGTGTCCGTTTATTGACTACATTATGCCAAGAATAAAATTCTGCATCAGAAGTCATTTCTGGGGAGGGCAAATAATTATGAATAGGTCCATCATTACTATAAATCTGCCTTTATTTAACAAGGAAAATACAATCATAATATACATATGTTTAACACCCTTAAAAAACAATTACCAACGCTTCTCCTAAAAAAAAAGCAGAAAGCCTCCACACATGCAGACTCTGTGCCCCATACGCTAGTCAGACACATGCAGACTCTGTGCCCCATACGCTAGTCAGACACATGCAGACTCTGTATCCCATACGCTAGTCAGACACATGCAGACTCTGTGCCCCATACGCTAGTCAGACACATGCAGAGTGAAGTCCCAGGTCACATCCTCTTCTTCGCCCCCAGCACCCTCATACTCACTCCATGGTACATCATTCACCTGACAGGGGGAGAAACACCACACTATTACTCTATGGTACATCATTCACCTGACCAGGGGGGAAAAACACACTATTACTCTATGGTACATCATTCACCTGACAGGGGGAGAAACACCACACTATTACTCTATGGTACATCATTCACCTGACAGGGGGAGAAACACCACACTATTACTCTATGGTACATCATTCACCTGACAGGGGGAGAAACACCACACTATTACTCTATGGTACATCATTCACCTGACAGGGGGAGAAACACACTATTACTCTATGGTACATCATTCACCTGACAGGGGGAGAAACACACTATTACTCTATGGTACATCATTCACCTGACAGGGGGAGAAACACCACACTATTACTCTATGGTACATCATTCACCTGACCAGGGGGGAAAAACACACTATTACTCTATGGTACATCATTCACCTGACAGGGGGAGAAACACCACACTATTACTCTATGGTACATCATTCACCTGACAGGGGGGGAAAAACACACTATTACTCTATGGTACATCATTCACCTGACGGGGGAGAAACACCACACTATTACTCTATGGTACATCATTCACCTGACGGGGGAGAAACACCACACTATTACTCTATGGTACATCATTCACCTGACAGGGGGAGAAACACCACACTATTACTCTATGGTACATCATTCACCTGACAGGGGGAGAAACACCACACTATTACTCTATGGTACATCATTCACCTGACGGGGGAGAAACACCACACTATTACTCTATGGTACATCATTCACCTGACAGGGGAGAAACACCACACTATTACTCTATGGTACATCATTCACCTGACAGGGGGAGAAACACCACACTATTACTCTATGGTACATCATTCACCTGACAGGGGGAGAAACACCACACTATTACTCTATGGTACATCATTCACCTGACAGGGGGAGAAACACCACACTATTACTCTATGGTACATCATTCACCTGACAGGGGGAGAAACACCACACTATTACTCTATGGTACATCATTCACCTGACAGGGGGATGATGTACAAGCCATGTTCATCATTCAAGCCATGTACACAGGGTGTCCATAACAGAAACAAAGTCCGTGACACCAGTGAGCTCCCACAGAAAGTGTTTAATCATATGGTATGTAGAATGCACACAGTCACATGATCATAAACTTTTTGTGGGAGCTTACTGCTGTCATGGACTTTGTTTCTGTGTTTTGCTTTTGGTCCATAACCCAGAAGGCTTGAGGCAGATGAGCTGCCCTACACCTACACCTGTGCACAGGGTGTCCTCTGTCCCCTGTGAGTCTGGAGCTGCAGGGATTGGTAATATAGTTTTATGTTGCAGCTGACCCACACACTGACTAGAGAGGGCAGAGTTCAAGTTATTTTACTGTGCAGGACCGTGATGGAGTGCCATCACTAGGGTTGAGGGTGTGCTCTGACTGCCTGACTGCGTCAGTGTGTGTGTGTGTGTGTGTGTGAGAGATGGAGTGCCATCACTAGGGTTGAGGGTGTGCTCTGACTGCGTCAGAGTGTGTGTGTGTGTGTGTGTGTGTGTGTGTGTGTGAGTGTGTGTGTGTGTGTGTGTGAGAGAGATGGAGTGCCATCACTAGGGTTGAGGATGTGCTCTGACTGCGTCAGAGTGTGTGTGTGTGTGTGTGTGTGTGTGTGTGTGTGTGTGTGTGTGTGTGTGTGTGTGTGTGTGTGTGTGTGTATGTGTGTGAGAGATGGAGTGCCATCACAAGGGTTGATGATGTGCTCTGACTGCGTGACTGCGTCAGTGTGTGTGTGTGTGTGTGTGTGTGAGTGTGTGTGTGTGTGTGTGTGTGTGTGTGTGTGTGTGTGTGTGTGAGAGAGATGGAGTGCCATCACTAGGGTTGATGGTGTGCTCTGACTGCGTCAGAGTGTGTGTGTGTGTGAGAGATGGAGTGCCATCACAAGGGTTGATGGTGTGCTTTGACTACGTCAGTGTGTGTGTGTGTGTGTGTGTGTGTGTGTGTGTGTGTGTGTATGAGAGATGGAGTGCCATCACTAGGGTTGATGGTGTGCTCTGACTGCGTCAGAGTGTGTGTGTGTGTGTGTGTGTGTGTGTGTGTGAGAGATAGAGTGCCATCACTAGGGTTGATGGTGTGCTCTGACTGCAACAGAGTGTGTGTGTGTGTGTGTATGTGTGAGAGAGATGGAGTGCCATCACAAGGGTTGATGGTGTGCTCAGACTGCGTCAGAGTGTGTGTGTGTGTGTGTGTGTGTGTGTGTGTGTGTGTGTGTGTGTGTGTGTATGTGTGTGTGTGTGTGTGTGTGTGTGTGTGTGTGTATGAGAGATGGAGTGCCATCACTAGGGTTGATGGTGTGCTCTGACTACGTCAGTGTGTGTGTGTGTGTGTGTGTGAGAGATGGAGTGCCATCACTAGGGTTGATGGTGTGCTCTGACTGCGTCAGAGTGTGTGTGTGTGTGTGTGTGTGTGTGTGTGTGTGTGTGTGTGTGTGTGTGTGTGTGGGAGAGATGGAGTGCCATCACTAGGGTTGATGGTGTGCTCTGACTGCGTCAGAGTGTGTGTGTGTGTGTGTGTGTGTGTGTGTGAGAGAGATGGAGTGCCATCACAAGGGTTGATGGTGTGCTCTGACTGCGTCAGAGTGTGTGTGTGTGTGTGTGTGTGTGCGTGTGTGTGTATGAGAGATGGAGTGCCATCACTAGGGTTGATGGTGTGCTCTGACTACGTCAGTGTGTGTGTGTGTGTGAGAGATGGAGTGCCATCACTAGGGTTGATGGTGTGCTCTGACTGCGTCAGTGTGTGTGTGTGTGTGTGTGTGAGAGATGGAGTGCCATCACTAGGGTTGAGCATGTTCTCTGACTGCGTCAGTGTGTGTGTGTGTGTGTGTGTGAGAGAGATGGAGTGCCATCACTAGGGTTGAGCATGTTCTCTGACTGCGTCAGAGTGTGTGTGTGTGTGTGTGTGTGAGAGATGGAGTGCCATCACTAGGGTTGAGGGTGTGCTCTGTAGGTTTGCAGTTACATTCTGCAGTATTTTCATCAACACTAGTTTCTAACTCTATCCCATTCTCGCATGCCTGTGTGAATACACTCCTGAGGTGTTCAGCTGAGGCATCATGCATCCATACCTGTATTACTCCCTCCGCTTCGTCATCGGGAAGAATTTCATCAGGGTCACTTCTGCACTCCACTGCAACTTTTCCGTTACCTTCAGACACGAGAGGAAAATGCCACAGGGTTTTGCAGATCCACATGACCTCCTCAAACATCTAGTGAGCAAGCTGGTCGACGGAGGCAAGGGGGGGCTGGGCTGGACAAAGCCCTTTGTGAATAAATCTATTACAAGGCACCTTTAATCAGGCCCAGCGAGGCAAAGCACCGGATGCAGAGGGGTCATTTGTTGCGCAGAGTGGGGGCAGCAACACAGAAGGCCGTGCCCCAACACAGAAGGCCGTGCCCCCAAAAGTCACAGTCTGGTGCGGAGGGCACCACAGTGGGAGAACACTTTCCAGGAAATACCGGACTTGACTGGCAGCCAGAAAAGCGGCATGTGTAGATAGGAATAAGATATCAATGTGAAAATATGGGGGCCTTATTTGGCTGTAAATATGGGGGCCTTATTGGCTGTAAATATGGGGGCCTTATTGGCTGTAAATATGGGGGCCTTATTTGGCTGTAAATATGGGGGCCTTATTGGCTGTAAATATGGGGGCCTTATTGGCTGTAAATATGGGGGCCTTATTGGCTGTAAATATGGGGGCCTTATTTGCTGTAAATATGGGGGCCTTATTTGGCTGTAAATATGGGGGCCTTATTTGGCTGTAACCTGATAATCTGGTGGGTTGCCCTCTTTCTTTTAATTTTATCCATAAGTCTGCATTCATACACATGGGCAGGTATATATATATATATATATATATATATATATATATATATATATATATATATATATATATATACATATATACAGAGAGAGAGAGAGAGAGAGAGAGAGAGAGAGAGAGAGAGTGAGTGAGTGAGTGAGTGTGAGAGAGAGAGAGAGAGAGAGAGTGTGAGTGAGTGAGTGAGTGTGAGAGAGAGAGAGAGAGAGTGTGAGTGAGTGAGTGAGTGTGAGAGAGAGAGAGAGTGTGAGTGAGTGAGTGAGTGAGTGAGTGAGTGAGTGAGTGAGTGAGTGAGTGAGTGAGTGAGTGAGTGAGTGAGTGAGTGAGTGAGAGAGAGAGAGAGAGAGAGAGAGAGAGAGAGAGTGAGTGAGTGAGTGTGAGAGAGAGAGAGAGAGTGTGAGTGAGTGAGTGAGTGTGAGAGAGAGAGAGAGAGAGAGTGTGAGTGAGTGAGTGAGTGAGTGAGTGAGTGTGAGAGAGAGAGAGAGAGAGAGTGTGAGTGAGTGAGTGAGTGAGTGAGTGAGTGTGAGAGAGAGAGAGAGAGTGTGAGTGAGTGAGTGAGTGAGTGAGTGAGTGAGTGAGTGAGTGAGTGAGTGAGTGAGTGAGTGTGAGAGAGAGAGAGTGTGAGTGAGTGAGTGAGTGAGTGAGTGAGTGAGTGAGTGAGTGAGTGAGTGTGAGAGAGAGAGAGAGAGAGAGTGTGAGTGAGTGAGTGAGTGAGTGAGTGAGTGAGAGAGAGAGAGACTACATATACTGTATGCACATAACAGTGTGTCTACTAGACCACCTCTGAGGTTGTGTTTGTTTGCTCTTGGATGTTACATATGTTTACATTTGTATAGTTTTTCTTCTGTTCTCCTCTCTAACCAATACAAAGGGGAATTACAAAAGGAAGGCTACCGGAACATGGGGCCAAAACGTAGACAATACAAAGCAATAAGAGTCAAGAGTCTGACGTAACACACTCACCCAAAACAACCAGCATGACTCTCTCGAAGGCGTTCACCACGGCCCTGTCTCTGGCCCACTTCTGCAGCTTGCCCCTCTTCAGCAGCACCACCTCAGGCCCTGAGAGAGACAGACAGCACCACCTCAGGCCCTCGGAGAGACAGACAGCACCACCTCAGGCCCTGAGAGAGACAGACAGCACCACCTCAGGCCCTGAGACAGACAGACAGCACCACCTCAGGCCCAGAGAGAGAGAGACAGACAGCATGACTTCAGGCCCTGAGAGAGAGAGACAGACAGCATGACCTCAGGCCCTGAGAGAGAGAGAAAGACAGCATGACCTCAGGCCCTGAGAGAGATAGACAGCATGACCTCAGGCCCTGAGAGAGACAGATAGCTTGACTTCAGGCCCTGAGAGAGACAGACAGCATGACCCCAGGTCCTGAGAGAGAGAGACAGCATGACCTCAGGCCCTGAGAGAGAGAGACAGGCAGCAGCATGACCTCAGGACCTGAGAGAGAGAGACAGCATGACCTCAGGCCCTGAGAGAGAGAGACAGACAGCAGCATGACTTCAGGCCCTGAGAGAGACAGATAGACAGCATGACCTCAGGCCCTGAGAGAGCGCGGTCACAGCAGCACTTACAAATGTCTTCCACTCGCACCCAGAGTTTTAACTGTGTGTAACACGCTTCATCGCACATAAATGACAGACTTAAATGTGTGTGTGTGTGTGGGGCTTCATCACGTGTAAATGACAGACTTAAGTGTGTGTGTGTGCAATGTGTGTGTGGGGCTTCATCACGTGTAAATGACAGACTTAAGTGCGTGTGTGTGTGTGTAATGGGTGTGTGGGGCTTCATGGCGTGTAAATGACAGACTTAAGTGTGTGTGTGTGTGTGTGTGTGTAATGTGTGTGGGGGGCTTCATCACGTCTAAATGACAGACTTAAGTGTGTGTGTGTGTGTGTGTGTGTGTAATGGGTGTGTGGGGCTTCATGGCGTGTAAATGACAGACTTAAGTTAACAGTAGAATGTGTGCAGGTATAAAAGCGTGCAGCTACGGGGAGAATAGACCCCTAAGAGCCTACTAGGGCTACTAGGGCTATATGCTGAATAGACCCCTAAGAGCCTACTAGAGCTATATGCTGAATAGACCCCCAAGAGCCTACTAGGGCTACTAGGGCTATATGCTGAATAGACCCCTAAGAGCCTACTAGGGCTATATGCTGAATAGACCCCTAAGAGCCTACTAGGGCTATATGCTGAATAGACCCCTAAGAGCCTACTAGAGCTACTAGGGCTATATGCTGAATAGACCCCTAAGGGGCTACTAGAGCTACTAGGGCTATATGCTGAATAGACCCCTAAGGGGCTACTAGAGCTATATGCTGAATAGACCCCTAAGAGCCTACTAGGGCTATATGCTGAATAGACCCCTAAGAGCCTACTAGAGCTACTAGGGCTATATGCTGAATAGACCCCTAAGGGGCTACTAGAGCTACTAGGGCTATATGCTGAATAGACCCCTAAGGGGCTACTAGAGCCATATGCTGAATAGACCCCTAAGGGGCTACTAGGGCTATATGCTGAATAGACCGCTAAGAGCCTACTAAGGCTATACGCTGAATAGACCGCTAAGGGGCTACTAAGGCTATATGCTGAATAGACCGCTAAGAGCCTACTAGAGCTATATGCTGAATAGACCCCTAAGGGGCTACTAGGGCTATATGCTGAATAGACCGCTAAGAGCCTACTAAGGCTATACGCTGAATAGACCGCTAAGGGGCTACTAAGGCTATATGCTGAATAGACCGCTAAGAGCCTACTAGAGCTATACGCTGAATAGACCGCTAAGGGGCTACTAAGGCTATATGCTGAATAGACCGCTAAGAGCCTACTAGGGCTATATGCTGAATAGACCGCTAAGAGCCTACTAAGGCTATACGCTCACAGTTTTATATCCCCCAGTGTTTCAGTGTCCCGCCAATCATTGACAGAAAATAGCTGAAAAAAATCTGACAAAACCAATATGACCGTTAGCAGTGGTAATAATTATTAAAATCACCTGCATTAGGTACACAGGTAGAAGCAGATGATTTTTAGTTTGTTATAATGGATTGCAGCTCATGAGTCCAGGTTGACCCATTACTGGCAGAAGATTTCAAACTTGCATATTTAACTATACTGAACATGTTCATTCTAGGTCATCTATTTTAAAAGTCATGAACTGGGCTCGGATTCGCTTGGTCCACATACATAAATGTCAACGGCAGCGACTCCAGATCCTCTGTACAAAATGCAGTGAAGTATGAGGGGCTGGTCTGCTAGGCTAGAAGCTGAGGCCTGTGTTTCCGTAACACTCACGCTCATCCCCGTCCAGGGGCTCTTCGGTGACGCCGATGCCTCGGCAGCTCGCTCCGTGCTGGGGGAAGGTCAACTCCACCATGCAGCCATATTTCAGGAACCGCTCCTCATGTCCGGCAGTGCCACCCATCAGCAAGCCATCGAGGCCGGTCCCAGGTGTGCCACAGCTGGAGAAGTCCTTCATCTGACCCCACCACAGCAAGCAGTTAAGTAGGTAAGTAAGTAAGTAGATTTTACTTGTTTAGCTTATTTAAAACCAAAAGTGCTTCATAGTATGAAGAAAGGGTTAAGCAACCAGGTTATACGTTTAAAAGTTAAACATCACGAGACGTGGTAAAAAACATCACACAGACCATTACCATCAAACAAAGACAAGACAAAGTACAAACAGCGCAAAAGTTCAACCAGGATCCCCACAGTGCCACAGGCTATTGAAGCGCAAGTCGGAAGAAAAGCCTTAATCACGGAGCCCATCAGGGAGATCAGTGTTAGGCCACTGCCATCTACACTGTCAAAGTACCAAGCTCGGTTAATGTTGCATTGACATTGCTCCTCCTCCTGGACTAGTTACATTTGCTTTTTTTTTAAACTAATTACATTTCTCACACACTCATAAACCTGGCTACTTGAATTACCATTGTAACACACTTCCTCTTATACAATTATTATATCATTATTATAATTAATTACACTATTATTATTCTATTACACTAACAAACCAAGTGAGATCAGGGCAACCTTGCTTACCGTGAGGATCTGCGTGGACCAGCCGTTGAAGCCCAGGTAGTGATTGGCCAGTTCCTGGCACCGAGCGTGGCCAAGAGGTTTGGCACTGAGACCAAAGGCTGGGTTTGCCTTAGTGCTTAGTCGGACCTGAGGCGCATTAGTGTTCAAAGCACAGATTTTTGTTAGACTGCGTTTCCACATAGGAAAAACACTTGCAGAAAAGAACGTGGAAAATATCGAACACGTGATATCAAATGCAATCAGATGACTGCGATACTGTAGCCTATGTTTAAGCCATTATCTCAATGGAAAAAAAAAGAGCTGAGCATATGTCCCGGTCACACTAAAGGTTAAGTCACAATGCTAATACTGACGCCGTGTTACATTACACTTACCTTAACAAGTGAACGCTGAAAGAGACATGTCTTGTCTGTAGCTTTCTGCGCTTTGGACGCTTGCGCAGCAGAGTAGAACTTGACCATTGCATAGAACCCCGGTTCCGCTAAAGCTGCATTAGGGCACACTTTGACGAGGTAAAGAGCTCCGAAGGCAGAGAAGATATTCCAAATGGACTCCTGTACATGAAAAACAAGGATACAGGCGTACCCTGCAGTAAGCAAGACAGCTGATAAATTAATGCGTTTAAAGGTTATGTATGAGACCACTGGCGATAAAAGGAGCATACTCTGAAGTCAACATATGCTTGAGATACTTACATAAATATGGGCTTCAGAATGCTCCGGGAGAATGTCCCATACGAAGAGTGTTTTGTTGTTCTCTGTCGGTACTCTAAATTCAATAATATCCACTTCTATTTCCATTGTAGCCTATATACGAATATACGAATTTTCTCATCATCGGTGGGAAAGGCGTGCAACGTTTTAAGCACGTTGTCCATGCTGTTGTGGAAACGCACTTTACTTCCGCATCTCTGGACAGGGACAAACTTCCCGCGCGGCTCATTTGCTGAATGCTGCATTCGAGAGTCGAGGCAACTCGAAACTCCTCCCTTTCCCCCAATCTTCACCAGACTGGGTAAATCCCTATGGTGAATCCATGTATAGGATGTCTATGGGTAAATCACCACCGCTTCATTCGAGCAAACTAACTACTTACTAGATGAAGAGGAAGATGTGAGCTGAGTGAGAACGCCCACGAAAACAGCTGTAGCAGCCCTCCTGATTGCCAAGAAAAATGCTCGGATGCAGTTTATTTATCATACATTTGCTACACCAAAATAGAACTTGTCCTAGGTGCACACACACAAAAAAGAGGAAAAAAACGAACTCCAAAAAAATTGGAACAGGGGCAACACAGAGCTCAAAAAATTAAGCAATAACGGAAACGACCTGGGAAGCGGTTTAGTCCAGTCCAAGTCCAGTTCTGCTGCGGTGTGTGCTGACAGTACTAGAAAAATAACACCTAGCTAAGGTGCCTGAATTAAGAGTGTTTAATGGTGAACGAACGCTGTTATAAACTAATGAGAGCCATTGGAGAGACAGATTGCCATATTTGTCATGTTTGCTTCCTGCTCTTATAAATGTATGTTCAGAACCTCAACAGACAGGTATTATGGATGGTGTTAAAAATTAAGATTAATAATTAAAAATAATTACAACTCTCTCGCCAAATGCAGTTGAGCATCTTTGGTTTTTAATTCAGAGACCCATTGGAGACACTGTGTCAGTTTTGAAGTTTATGTCTTCTCCTTATACTGACTCGCATGACAGACATGTGCGCCTCTACTCCAGGTAGGCTTCTGTGGATGGAGTCACTATTTATACTTCATACCACATAGTCTTGGGCTGAGTGCAGCCGCTATTATGACTCCTTCATTAGGAGGCCCAATGGAAACATTAAAACGTAGAGGGATGTAGTGCCTCTTTCTGCCACAAGAGGTCCCTCCTGACCACTACATCAGTAGAAGAGCCTGGACAGGGTAGAGGCCATCGGAGATGACAGTGATGACCATAGACATCCTATACATAGGATGTCTATGGTGATGACCCCCTGGTCTTCTCTGTGACAGCTGGCTTCTGTTCTCCTGCAAAGCACAGCACTGTCACATGCTTCTACTTGTACTATAACCCTCATCAACTTGCATGCTGAGTAATACAACCTAACTGAAGAGTATGGCACATTGTAGGTCATACCTGAAGCAGGGGCTAAAGAATTCTGTGTATTGACAACAAAAATAGTATTAAGTAAATGCAGCAAGACAGCTTATTGATGCATGAACATCAATTATGGAATATTTACTCAAGCTAGATTTCTAGCAGAAAGTAAACATCTTTCACTGCTTATTTCCCATTTCTCTTGCTATACTGCACAGAATGCTGGTCGGAAAACCCAACAGTCTGCTAATAACAATGACGACAATAATAATACACCTATTGTAATTCAGCCACATGTAACCTAAATTAAATATTCCCACAAAACCTCTCAGGTTTGAGATACGGGCAAGACTTCAACCGTGATTGTAAATCCGTTCTGCATTCTGAGGTGGTCCACTGCACCTGTGTAGAGCTGCCCATGGGGCTGAAGCATTGTGCTGTGCAGCATCCACTTCTGGAATGACACGAGCACTGACAGCCTTGAACATGTTATAGATGTGGCCTACTGTACGCGTCTCCAGGGGTGTAGTGGTAAAATCAGGGGTGGGTAAACTGGGCATAGTGGTCATGGTGAGGTGGATGCATGATGCAACTCTACTTTTTAAGGAGACATGCAAAGCATGCGCGAGCAGCCCCAGTGCATTTGAATGGTCTCTAGTGCATATATATATGACATAGTGCGATTTTGGAATGTTATATATTGTGTGTGGCACATCAATTCCATTATAGGGTAAATAAACTGTATTAATGAGTGGATAAACTCTTTTGAGAAGTGGATAAACTCTTTTTTTCTGAAATTTGAGACATGGATAAGGGCCATTCCACCAAATGAGTGCCATTTGCTTGTTTCAACTCTTCAAAATTAAACTTAAAATTGTATTCAATTTGAGCATAGAATCTTGTAACACACACAATGAACTACTCAAAATGAGTAGTGGTCCATCTCAGGCTATTTTATTATTTTTTCAAGTTTTCAAAATGAGTATCATTGTTTTTTTTTTCAGTAAAATGACATTTTAAGACCTTGTTTAAATAAATATCCAACAAACACTTTGTTGTCCATTAGAAAAAATGTACATTAAGAAGTAAGGGCTGGTTACATGTTACTAATATTTCTGACAAAACAATCACTATATTCGAACCCAAGTTGTAGTTTTCTAAGAATGTGAAGCAGCTTTTTTCCTTTTAAAGAACATGAAAAAATAGAAACCTATCCAAAGCTTGAGCATGTATTTTATTCATTGATGAAAAAAAACTACTGGAACAACTAAGAATCCTTTAATACAAGGTATGTTCTTTATTTTTGGGAAAAACAATTAAGTAACAAGAATGAGTGTAAGCTTAAGAACCATCCATAAATTACTGCCCAAACAGCATTTTGGGCAATAGATCTGTGCTTAATGTATATGTGATATCCGAATCAATGCAAAATGCTTAGGCTACATGGGAATAGTAAGACACACCACAATGTATTGGGATTTTATGCCCCCTTCAATGTATACTCACATCAAATTAAAATACCATTGTTTTATATGGGGAAAACTCTTTTTTTTTCAATAGCTTTCTCATAAAGCGACCTTCGGACCCCAAACCTTGGAGCATGTGTGTGTCTTACTATTTTCTTGCTGTGTGTCTTACTTACATACAAACTTTATGTGGGACTCTACTCGGAAAAGCATGAAATCTGGAGTTGTGTTTTCAGCCATGTCAGCCAAGCCCCGAAGCTCCCTCGCAACTGTATTCCAAGAAATATCCACTACAAAATTTGCAATAAAACAACTACGGTCAATGACCAAAGCAACTCTCGCTTCTATCATTTTCTATGGAAGTATCAGTTAATCTCGATCAACCAATGAGCAAGAGGGTGATGCCCTGTGAGACAGCCCACCTCATTTGCATACCAAGGCAGAAATATAGAAATAAATGTAAATGTAGGAGAAATAAATTTAAAAAGGAGTGACAGTAAAGTTTTAGTACAATACAAAATAAAGACAATCCAGTTTTATGTGTCATATTTTTTTTTCACATGCTTTCCTGAGCACATTTTTGTGCATTTTTTAGTAATTTTATTTATTTATTTATTGATTTCTAATAATGTCATTTTTGGCCCTCCATAGTGGTTTGGCTCCCTGTAAATATTGTATTGTATGATCATTGCAATACCTGGTCAATCCCCTCCTGGGGACCAGGCAATACATTTGAACTGTAAAAGTTAAAAGCCAGCTAAATAGCACTTTTTTATAGATATGCATACAAATGAAACAATAAACTGGAGAATTCTGCTCATTCCTGTCCTGTAACTATTACTCACTCTTCATTTAAGTAACAGGACTGAGTTTTTAGCATAAAGTTAGCAAAAACATGAAATATAGCTACATAGAGGCTAGGCTAATGGCGCGAGGTAATTTTGCACATTCTAGTGATTTACCAAAATGAATATTTTGAAAATAAACAAAAAACATGTAAGACATAATTTAGGTAACAGGACAGTATTTTTTGTTTTGTTTTGTTTTGTTTTATTTAGATCCCCATTAGCTTTTGCAAAGCAGCAGCTATTGTTCCTGGGGTCAATTATATTCAATACATCAGATACAGTATAACAATTACACCAAAATGACATCAGTGTTGACCTACTGTACATTACATGCACAACATAATACAAAGAAAACACAACAGACAATAACAATTACATTCCACGTAAAACAAGACAAAACAAAATACAGAACAAAACACAAACAAAAGACAAAAACAAACAAACGACAAACAGCTGCTTTAACTAAAGTTAGTGTTTAAATATTGTCTTTTAAGTTGTTTTTTAAAACTATAGAGATTTAATTGCGTGATAGGATAAGGAAGTGAGTTCCACTGTTGCATTGCCCTATATGTGACTGTACGTTGAAACATTATTTTAGATGTTGGTAAAGTAAAGTCAAAGTCAAAGTCAAAGTCAAAGTGTACTTTATTGTCAATTCACTATGTAACAGAAATTACACAGAGGACTGAAATTGCGTTTCACCAGACACCAAATGTGCAATTTGAACTAGAAACACACACGCACGCACGCACACACACACACACACACACAGACACACACACACACACATGAAGTGTGCACAGACATCCACAATAAATAGACATAAGACATTCAGATAAACATATACGCTTCCAACAAGAAGGAAAGTTCGAGGTAGCTCTTCTTGGTAGCTGGTGTAGGTGAAAAAGGAAAAAGTGAAATGTGCAATATGTAAGGTGCAATAAGTGAAGGTGCAGTTGGTAAAGTGCAAGTGTAAAAGCAGCATGGACATCAGTGTGTGGATGTCAGTAACATGTTCATGGAATCTTCTTCATTGTGTTGAGTAGCCTGATGGCCTGTGGAAAGAACCTCCAACTGCATGCCTTGTTGAATAATTATGTACCGCTGAACTGAAAGACAAAATTCTATAAATAATAAAAGCTAATTTTGTTATTATGACATTCTTAATAAAAACCATCAATAATAAAAGAAATCTCCTTTTTACATCTAACCACCCTAATGATTCATGCATCTTAATAACATTACTTCTCCGTCCACAGGAAAGAGCTACTCTTGCTGCTTTGTTTTGGACCAATTGCAATTTTCTTATATTTATCAATGAAGTAGAGGACCACACTATAGAGCAGTAATCCAAATTAGACAGTACCAACGCTTGGTTGAGATAGATCTGTGTTGGCTATAGTACCATTACCATCAAGTCAGTGGAAAAATAAATCAGAAAACTTACTTCTGATCTTCCCATGTCCTTCAGATATTCCAAATGATGTAACTTCCTGGTAAACTTGTGACTTGTGGAATGTTCCAAATTTTTCAGAGGGGTAATGTGTTAAGGTAACAGGACTGAGTGAAAACCTTGAGACATGGCTAAAATGTGTATTTTAGCTACAATATTTCACATTCCCAATTTTTAAAATGTATCTACAGCAAATAAGGGATACAGAATTATACAAAAAACATTAAAAAAAATAAAAATTTGGAAGTATTTTATTAACTGTATTTCATGGTAAAGTGTAGTGTTTGAAAGTGGGGAAAGGTAACAAATGCATTTATTTCAGTATTCTGGGTAGCATTTTTAATGTTTTAAATTATTTATTTTACATTTTCAGTTCAATATTTATGTGGGACATGTTATTTTATAATAAAATGCATTTTACGCCTATTTTACAGCTATCTTACATCATATTTAAAGACATAATGTCCTGGGGACAGAAATGGCACCGATTTGGTAGAATGGCCCATAACCTCGGTTTACTTGCACTTGCCCTCCACTACATCCCTGAGTGTCTTTTTTAACAAGGTTGCTTTGGCCCAGTTTTGTTCAGACGGGTGGAATGTAAAGTATTTGACACTTTGTCTATTTCAAACAAGTTTATTTCAATTAATCACAATAAATACAAAACCTTTACATACATACATAAATAAATAAATAAATAAATAAATAAATAAATAAATAAATAAATAGATGGATGGATGGATGAATGAATGAATGAATGAATGAATGAATGAATGAATGAATGAATGAATGAATGATTGAATGATTGAATGAATGAATGAATGAATGAATGAATGATTGAATGAATGAATGAATGAATGAATGAATGAATGAATGAATGCTCTATTGGCCAATCTGCCACATGGTTTCATTATGTCCTCCTGCTCTCCAGAAAGGCATGAAGCTGCACGAGACTGTAGTGGACTTCATCCCTCACTATCTCCCATGCGCAAGTACTAAGGTCCTGAAAGACAGAATGAGACAGGTCATGTTGAGGCCTGACGGTGGTAGTATAGGCATCATTTTAGCTATGTGTTAACTCTGATCTGGCCCTTTGACCAGCAGCATGCTTACCTTCTCTATGAGGAGCCCATTGAGCTTCTGAAAATATGACTTCAGAGCTGCGTTTTCATTGGAAGAGCTCTTAGATCCCACCTGAAAAGAAAAACATCCAATTTGTTCCATGTTCTTAAAGATACCGATTAAATACAGTATTTGTGTACAGGTTTGAGACTTACACATTCCTGTAGCTTCTGGATTTGACGATGTAGGATGTTCCTAAACAGGTCAAGCTGGTCAGCATTCCACGTAGACCTGACTTTGCTCTGGTCCCTCTGGAAGATTTCATCAACGTACCCCAGGGCCTCCAGCGCCACTTCGGCTGCATCTGCGCTCTGTAAACAGGTCAGAAGGACAGCATTAGCCAGGCCTGCCCAATCATACGCATGCATTCTACACAGCAAAAAGACCAGTGAGTCCCACAGAGTTGATTTTAACACTCTTGGGGGGTATATAGTTCCACACTCTCCAGCGTTAAATCAATACCATGATTAACCATGACATTTCAACACTTCAAGTTTTGCTGTGCACAATGCTGTTCACCATTGACTTTTGGTTGTGCAACCAAGCTCCAGGATCAGTTGGCTGGGGCACATTGTGACATTGCCTGTGTGTTAGCCTTGAGGTTATGTAACACCGACTTTTTTTAAGATCTCAGTATTTATAGACTGTTGTTATACAGCCTATAGATCAGTGGTTCTTAACTGGTGTGGCCTAGGGACCCATAATGTCCCATCACCAGTAAGTCACGACCCAAATTTTCAAACCAACTCAGTGAGCTCCCCATAAAATAAGAATATTACAGTAACATACACAGGACTACTTCTCCCCTATGGCCAGGACAGCTAACTCATTTGTAATTAATAGGATTTTCTTTTACATTTTCACAATGGTAGTGCCCTGGTAATCAGTGGTAACATCTGACATGGTATTTTCTTTTTTAACTACAAGCTCCGCAACCCACTTTTGTGTCCCGACCCACAGGAAAACACTGCTATAGATTAATCTTGCCTACAACATACACACATGATGCTCACTTTGCTCCAGTCTATAGGACAGTATATAGCTGGTGCATCCTTAAGCAAAACTTCCATTTGTACTGTGGCACGGAGGGGGCCAAAGTTGAAAGTAACCCGAATTAGAAGTGTTAATACAGCCCTACCAGAGCCGCCTTGTACACGTCCTGAGGGAAGAGACGAGCCCCCTTCTCTTTCAAGCATGCCAGAGGAAAGAGTCCGCCCTGCACAAGAAAACATTTTCCATATGTGTTTATGCATGTAAGTGAAGAAAAAAAGAAAATCTAAATGTAAGTGGACATCTAATTACTTCTTACCATCTTTGTGAGAAGCAGCACACTTTCTTCGTTCTTGCTGCCAAGCTGAAACTGAGTCCACCTACAGCCGTCCGCAAAAACCCAGTGGTGGCACAACGCAATTACACAGAAAAGAATAAGTCTTCCAGAAGCCATACTTAGGAGTTTTAACGCAAGGCTCAAAAACACTGAAAAAGTAAAACACTGTAAGACTGCCAAGACCTGTGAAGAGTCTGCCATAGCCGTAAGGTATTTATGTGATGCCCAATCTTTCGTTTTTCGACTGTGGCATCTGTGGTAGGCAGCGCATTTCGTTTCCTTGTGGCTTGTGGCTTTGCTTTTAACATTTTACTTACAGGAAATTCTACTGTTAATGCTACAATAACAACTACTATAATAATAATAATAATAATAATAATAATAATAATAAGAAGAAGAAGAAGAAGAAGAAGAAGAAGAAGAAGAAGAAGAAGACGAAGATATGCGGTCTAGTTTATGGCCAGGTATACTACCGTTAGTTGAAGCCCATTATTTATTATTATTTTCCCATTATAAAACTAAATACAATTATAGCTAGGCGATTTGAAAGTAGTGGCAGGCATTGACCATCTCATTTGACATTTAAGAAAAGCGTTAAGCACCTTATGAGCTTGAATCAATATCTTTTGAATTTCACTGTCGTTTAATAGGCCATGCATGACATGAGTATCTTGTAATAGACAGGACTTGTTGCGCAAAATACAGTTAGGCCTATTAGACATCAACAAAAATGTATGCAATTCAGAACGTTTGAGAAAACGCCATTAAAATATAGTAAATACGTATTTATTCACATTGGTTTATTTTTCATTGATTTATCATTTAACAAAACAAAAGTGTAAGCCACGACATTTTAGTCTTCAGAACACTTCTATATCGCAAATCTGTTTTTGCAATGTGTAGGCTATTATATGTATGCTGCTGGACACCTTAATTTCCTTCGGGATCAATAAAGTAACTCACGCAGCTAAAGTAAATCACGCAGTGGTAGACTATGGCAAAGACTGGACCAACGTTTTTGCAGTAGGCTTATTACAGAAGGCTAGTTAGGACGTTTTGTTGAACGCATATACACGTCCAAACACAGCCTAAGGCACAACTTACACCGTCAAGCGTATCTGCTCCTGAAATATGACTAAATATCTATTAAAAGACAAACACAGCATTATATTTTAAAATGTGAAATGCTGCGGAATTTTCTTCAGTGTGTCGTGCTTGTAATGTACACTAGAATTTTATATAAATGACTATTATGTGTTAATATGATTTTATTTACGCAATCTGCAATGGTGGCACAGTCGTTTCTGTGAATGGCGGTTTCAGAAAAGGGAAATATTTGGCGGCCACAAAGCCACTTTCCAATTTGTCTCTCAGGTGAATTTCGTTCGACGTTTGTGGGAAATCCCAGTGGACATAAGTGCGTTGACACGACACTTTCTCCTCACGTTTCTGATGCAATAGCCCACTGTACGCCGATAGTGATGTGGCGATACTCATGCCACTGTTTAGTTGGGTTTTTTTTTCAACACTTCTTTAGTAAATCTGCTTTTCACAAGTAGTTATCGAACCATTTTGCTATGCCGCTCAGAGCAGCGCGCAGAGACCCGCCAGTGTGTGTAGATTTGGGCAGTTTGTGGTTGTGGTCTCTATTTCAGGAATGCCCATCGCTCACCACTTATCATGACTAATAAAACGAACAATGTGGCGACTTTCCCCGTTTGTGTGTGTGACAACGCAGTTCTATGGCAATGGAACTGGGCAAGTCCCTCATTGTTTTATTGTGCATTTTAGCCTTTTAGCCACACTGCTGCACAGGTACTGGTGACATCACTTGCCACTTGTCACCACTGCTTTTTAAGATACACCCCTAGCTCCCAGTTGAGTTCAGAATTAAAAAAAATTACTGTTTGTTTTTAAACCTTTAATGGGTTTAAAGCCCTAAATGGTGCGATTCAAACAAAAGACTTGACTTGACTTAGACTTCTTTAAAATAGATAAGCGGTGTGTGTGTGTGTGTGTGTGTGTGTGTGTGTGTGTGTTTCTTCTCTATTGCAGGCACAGTATTCACTTCTCCTAAAGCCTGTTGGTCTCGCCATCATTATTTATAACATCGATACCTGGTGACACCAAGAGAAGTGTGCTGCTGTCATCTTCCTGTGATTCCACAGCACTTCTGGGCTGCCGGCATAAGCAGCATTATTTTGTACGAGACACTAGCAGAATACATCAGTAACAAGGCAGTGTACCAGTAGTGTATTTGTGTATATATGCACAGCATTTGACTAATCTACAATCTAATCTCTGTGCTTACTACATGAGGCCTATAGGTTTGTGTGTGTACTTTAAGCATGTATTAGCCAATATGACTCTCAGAAACAGGACTGTCACAAGTCGTCACCCAGAGGGCCAGAGTTACTTTACTACAGAGGGAACATGGACGCCCTACTCAATAACTGGAATAAAACACCAATCACAGGATGTTGTTCTGTTACATGACAAGAGTTCTATATACTCCAGATATACACGACATATCATTTGCCTGTTCATTACCCCCGTAACTCGCACAGTGATTTTATTTATATTACATGACATGATGTATTGACATATATATTTTTATTTATTTGTTTTATTTTTACTCATCTCCACACACGTTCAACTTGCTAGATGTGACAGCACTTGCCTGAAGGCAATCATCAAAGCTTCGTGCAGTATACTCATCCGCAATTAATAAAACCGTTGCGTGACTCAGACAAACGTGTCCAGCGCATGACTCGACCGTAACTCTTATCACGGGAAAGGTATGTATGAAATGAAGCTCCTTTCCTCAGCCCTCACCTCAGGCCGAGACAGACCGACACCAATAAGCGCTGTCTCCCCGTGTGGAGCAGTTGTGTCGGCCTGGGGGCAGACACCGTTCGGAGCATGAGTCACTCTGTTTACTACTGGCTCTCTTCAGCGACGTTATGTAAGCCGTGTCTGTGAGCCTCTATTATAGCTGCAGTCTTTGTGGTTTAGGCTCCAATCCACCGCACTGACCTGAGCTGAACTCTATCTGTGCAGTCAGGGATGCCTCACACACAGCACAGTGGTGGCCCAGCGGGTCAGGTATCAGACCTGACCACAGTGGTGGCCTAGCAGTTAAGTTTTGGACCGGACCACAGTGGTGGCCTAGCAGGTCAGGTATCAGAGCTGACCACAGTGGTGGCCTAGCAGTTAAGTTTTGGACCTGACCACAGTGGTGGCCTAGCAGGTCAGTTATCAGACCTGACCACAGTGGTGGCCTAGCAGTTAAGTTTTGGACCGGACCGCAGAAATGTAGGTTCGAATCCTAGGTTGCCAGTAGTCCCACTGAGGTACCCTGAGCATGGTCCCGTCCCCACACTGCTCCAGTGAGGTACCCTGAGCATGGTCCCGTCCCCACACTGCTCCAGTGAGGTACCCTGAGCATGGTACCGTCCCCACACACTGCTCCAGTGAGGTACCCTGAGCATGGTCCCGTCCCCACACTGCTCCCTGAGCACTGCTGTCATGGCTGTCCATGTGTGTGATGGGTTAAATGCAAAGGGGAATTTTGTTGTGTGCATTGTGTGGTGTGATGATGGGGGCGGACACCAACATGTTGGGCACTCAGCCAATGAGCTTCGTCATTCAACGTCATGGTGTCTTTTCAGGAATCCCTATCCAGAAACACATTCCATGCAGCACAGAATGCCGCGGTGTCTCCTCTCGTACCGAAGCATGGGATCGGGTTTCTTGGGGGAATAACAAGATCTGCTGGATGTACAGTGTTGTTCTGAGGTGCTTTTCGGAGGTGCTGGCCACTTAACTAAGCCAATGAAATTATTTAGCTTTGATGGTGTGTTATTGACATCACGTTACTCACAGGACGAAATGCAAAAACAACTATGTTCGGAGCCCAGGACACATAAAATAATCATATCAGTACAAAAACACATACTCAGTAGCTTAGTTCATAAACACCAAAACAAATGAAAACATACATAAATATTTTATTTGTTTTATTTTGTTGTTTTATTTGGCAACTCAAGTTCAGCGGACACTGTACACCCCTAACACATATAAAACGCATTCATTGTGCCATTTCCACTGCTTTGGTGTGACCCTGGGGGTGTTTTAAAGCTTCTCAATGAAATGTGGGCAGGAAAGGTGCTGTTCGGTAATGTTCGTAGTTGTTGTTAATGCCGTGCTAGCTTCTGACTAGATATAATATAATTACTCTACTATTTCTACAGCCGAGTCTGATACATTAAGATATCGGCGACACAGACAGGCTCATTAAGACACATTATGGTGCGATCAGGCAGCAACATGTTTCGTCCTGTCCTGAAATACCTCTGTGTTTTGGTTATAATGGTTCCAAACTGAACACTGTGCTTGTGTGACGTTGTGGTCTTCTTATGGAAGCATCTGTTTTATATCATTATTATTATTATTATTATTATTATTATTATTATTATTATTATTATTATTATTATTATTATTATTATTATTATGCATTTTAATGCTATTTGTATTTTATTCTTTTTAGGAATGAAATGATCAAGCTATGTTTTTATTTAGAAAATTTATTCATAACATATACAGTTTTAACGACAATGATAAATAAATAAATAAATAAATAAATAAATAAATAAATAAATAAATAAATAAATAAATAAATAAATATAACTCTCTCACACACACACGGATACCTACAAAAATATCCTTAGTAACACAACATAAAAGATAAACAAAAAATCATTGGGGAGCTGGATGGCGTCTTTTTGTCCAAAACAGGTGATCCGAGACATTCCGCAGGATGAATCTTAGCGTGCGCAAGGTCTCCTTTCTCACGACCTCCCACGCGCAGGCGCTGTATTCCTGGAAACACAACAGCGGTTGCAGAACATTAGGGCTTAGCACAAAATGGAGCTCGTTTACACGTGTTTAAAAGTGGCAGGGCTTTTGTGATGGGTTTGTTTTAATGTGGAATAGGTCTACCTTTTGTCGGAGGACGTCGGTCATTTCTCTGAAATATGCATCCAGTACGGTTTCTCTCTCAGGAAAGTCGTCTTCTTGGACTGCTTTGGTCAAAACCTTGAGTACCAACAATAACACAGCTTTGTTAGTATAAGCAACGCTAATCAAACTGTTAATATATATAAAACATCTACAAAATAAATGCAAATTTCGTTCACTTACACAATCATTCTCCTCGACTACTCGGTAAACTAAGTTTCGAAAGTTGTCGAGTTTGCTTTGGTCCCAGCTGCTTGGCATGGTGTCATTTTCATACAGGACATCGATTTTCCTGAGAGTTTCATAAATAGCCTTTTCCACCCCCACGTTTACCTGTGATAAAGAAAGGTTTTAAGCTGCATGGTTCCTCAGGTGTGCTGTGCTGTCTCTGCACTTCATGAAAAAAGCCTCTCACCTCTGCAGTCGTGTTTGACTTGAAAGAAGAGACAGGGTATGTAAGATGAATATCGTGATCAAGGCATTCCAATGGAAATAGACCTCCCTAAAACAGACCAACCATTCAGGTGCACGTTCTGGTTCCTTGCCACTAAGGTGTATATCAACGTAATATGTTTTGAATGTTAACAGAAACTTTTTTTTTAATCAGATTGTTAACGTTACCATATTCTCCAGAAGGCTCTTGATATTCTGAACTAAGTCCCCCTGTATCCGGCACGAAATAGGCAATGGGACGACTGGTGCAGCGCATAGAATTATGCAGAACAAAGTGACGCTCTGTGGTGCCATTCTGTCTGTATTGCTGTGACACGAAAGCTGCGACAGAAGAGACATCTATAAATTACGTCTGCAGTGATTCATTAAAACGATTAATCATCATCACGACTAAGCTAATGATGCCCCGATTGTAGACGATGGTGCCTCCTTACCTGTTGTCAATGCCAAGCCGCAAGTGTAGGCTGGTTTTGGGTTGTGGTTGTATATGCCCGGTAGACTCATGTTCAGAGTTTAAATCTCCTGGTTGAATGGATGTATGAAAAGTGAAATAGACTCACGTCTTGTGAACCAAATATTCTGGAAAGTTTGAGGAAACCGCAGGAGAAAGTTTCCGATCTGCAGCGATGCTCACTATTTTGGTCGGTAGCACAACACCCCCTCCCCTCCTAACACACACGCGGGCGCGCGCACACACCTCCCCACCAGGTGTGAGACGCTTCGCATTTGAATGGACCGTGAGTAATAAAGTTGGAATGCGACATGTCATTTTTCTTAAATCTTGTAAGCCATAAAATACTCCAGGGCTTATCGTAAAAGGCTGAGAAGCCTGCTGAAAGAAGTCGGGGGCGTTCAAGAAGAGTAGTAGCATGTGAAACAGTAACAAGTCTGCGTGGATTGTGCCTACTTTTTGATTTTGCAAACTGTGCGACCAAACTGACACAGGTAACCCTATTCTATCAACAGCATTTCTAAGGTCTAACGTAGACACACAAAGTGATGAAATAGCAGTGAATGAATAGAAGTCATAATACGAAATGCTTTCAGTTTCGATTTCCACTTTCCATTTCCACCCGCTACGTCATCGGCACGCTTCGTAGCCTATACAGGGAGCAACTAAGCTGAGTAAGCAGCTATGCCTTGCTTTCCCCTCCCTTCAGTACAAAAGCTCCTCTCTTCCAATATGCAATATAATCAGAGTTTAAATTGTAGAAGCTCCTCTCTTCCAATATGCTATATAATCAGAGTTTAAATTGTAGAAGCTCCTCTCTTCTAGTATGCTATATAATCAGAGTTTAAATTGTAGAAGCTCCTCTCGTCTAGTATGCTATATAATCAGAGTTTAAATTGTAGAAGCTCCCCTCTTCTAGTATGCTATAGATTCAGAGTTTAAATTGTAGAAGCTCCTCTCTTCTATGCTATAGAATCAGAGTTTAAATTGGGCCAAAGTCCTCCGGAGCTCAGATTTTTTAGATTTCACTTTCATGAAATATGTTTAATCTTAAGTTTCAAAAAACAAACATACTTTCCAATGAAGTTGCTTTCTGACATCATCCACATATCACTGCCCATGTCAGGTAAGTCTCTATACTGTAAAAACATGCTGGTATACGAGTAGGAGAGGTTTTGAAGTACATGTTTAACACGACAGCATTAAGTCGGCTGTTGGGAACACTACCACATGAAGGCATTGGCCAGCTGGAAGAATAAATATGTAAATTGCAGAGCCAGTGGAGCATCTGTAAGGGAGGCAGAGACTCCAAACAATCAATACGCAGTTTGTCCTCCCACCACTTTAGCTGTGGCATTGCTGTTTCAGGGCAGATCATTGTTCAACTCTGTCTGCTGTTGTTAACAGTTATCTACCATACATAAAATCATATGCAGGGTGGACCAGACAGTAACTGGACCCCTTTTTAAATAATGATATCACCTCAATCATTGAGGCAACCACATTTTCAAACCGTGAAAATAAAAGCTCCTTCAGTTCTCTTTCCAGCAATATCGTGATTCATGAGTGTGCAAGTGATTGTAAGACCACCATGGGCATTTGAAAAAAATATGTAAAAAACGTTGGCAGTTTTGGCTTCATAACCTGATCTTTTTTCCTACTTTTTCAACTCACCACATCACTGAAGACAAGTTGAAAAGGCAAAAGTTGTTCATTTTATTCCACAAACTTGAGAAGGGTGTGATAAAACAAAACATGAACATTGGGCTTACTGAGGGCACCAGCATTTCTTACCTGCATCTGGGAGGCAGACTGGGCCTTTCAGGTGACAGCTGGGCTGCATGTGGCGTGTGTTCCAGGAAGACTACGCAGCTGGGCAGCTCTTCAGGCAGCATGGCACTACTGAGCAACATTAGGCCAGGTGTCAGACAGGCAAGCACCTCCTGGATTATTTTGAAATGTGGACAGTTGATTTCAGCCATCTTGCCAGAATATTCAAGATCTTATTAACCTGTTGGATGTTTCTTGTTGCTTTATCATATTAAACCTTTCTGCCTGCAAGGATGAGGCATGAGGATGGCATGAAGTGCACCAGTGTAATATGCATCCTGCAACTCTCTCTCTAGAGCTCGCCCCCCCCCCCCCCTCTCTCTAGCTCGCTTTCTCTCTCTCTCCCTCTCCCTCTCTCTCTCACTCTCTCTCTCTCACTCTCTATCCCTCTCTCTCTTTCTATCTATCTCCATCACTCCCCCCCCCTCTCTCTCTCGCTCCCTCTCTCTCTGTCTTTCTCTGTCTCTCTCTCTCTTGCTTTCTTTTGCTCTCTGTCTGTCTCTCACTCTCTCTCTCTCTCGTAAGAGTTACAAAAACAATGCTAATCTTTGAGGTGTCCTAGAAATTTTGCAGACCAACTGCACCATGAGACTTAGCAAACATAATAGGGTGACTAACTCAGGAAATAATAATAATGTAATAAACCTAAAGTGCTAAGGCTAAGTCTTCTCCCAAACAACAGTATGTTAGAATATGCTTTGTAGTCAGGAAGGCTTAAATCTCTTCTCCCAAAGGTATCTTGCGTTTTCTGCAAACTTTAAAACATGAAGGCATTTGTAATTGCACAGGTATGCAACAGATGCCCTAGATCTTCAAGGACAGTCATCAGTGAACCAGCACAATCACAAGAACAGACTATGATTCTTGTAGTCAAACTCAGAGAGCTGCCTTGTTACTGTCAGTGTGTGTATTGTTTATTTACCTTGGTGACTAAGCCTTATTTAGTGTGTCATACGGGTGCTAATGTGTCACAGGTGGGTTGTGGGTAGAATCTATAATTACTAGGGAGGTGTGGCGAAGGTTAAGAAACTCCCCGAGGGCACAGAGTTGGCAGGCATGCCAGTGTAGTGTATTGTGTGTGTGTATATATGTGTTCATTTCGCACAATTGGTCTTGGCTCTCTCTCTCTCTCTCTTTCTCTCTCTCTCTCTTTCTCTCTGTGTCTCTCCCTCCCTTTCTCTCTGTCTCTCCCTCCCTTTCTCTCTCCCTCTCTCTCTCTAACGCTGAGGGAATACTCACTTCCCCTGAAGCATGTCCGTCTCGCCATCATTATTTATAGCCCTGATACCTGCTGACACAGAGATGGTGATGAGTACATCTGTGCGCTTGTCTATCTCTCGTTGGAAAACACCTTCTCTCTTACTGTATGTTCCTCAACATATCACCCGTATTACCATCATTATCACAACCAGAATATCTCTGCTATTTATGAAACTGCATGCAACCACATTACACTTTGGCTAGTGTAAGTTATGCTGTTTACAACAACATGTACCCCATTTTATAAAGAATATCCCATGTAATATGTATATATATATGACTGAGGTTGTTGTATAACATTGTAGAATACCTAATTCTAAAAGTGAAAATAATTTTGTTTGTCTCTCTCTCTCTCTCAATTTCTCTCTCTCTCTCTCTCTCTCACACACACACACACACATTAAATATCAATGCAGGAAAATGCCTTGCTTGACCCAAAATACATGAACGTAATTTCACATCTCAGAAGGAGTCTGTAGATGTCCTAGGAGCGCCCACATCGCTAATATGACTAATGAGTGTGTCTGTAAGGTATCCCACCACTCCACACTTCACAGGTGAGTCCAGGTGACGTGTGTGTGTGTGTGTGTGTGTGTGTGTGTGTGCGTGTGTGTGCGTGTGTGTGTGTTTCAGGTCTGGGCCACAAGGACTCCTGCTATTAGACAGTTACATAGCCTATAATACCTGAGGCACATACAGAGCACGCATGCAACAGCGCCGAACCAGAGTCACCTGTCAAAGAGCGACTCACCCTCTCAACTGTTTGTGCCTTCCAGGACCAGCACTACTGCTTTTATTTGTGTCAGTCTGTCTCTGGGATGGGGTCAGGGCTGAGAAAAGGAGGTTTATTGTACACATACCTTTCCCCTTATTAGACTTACAGTTGAGTCATATGCTGGACACAGTTGTCTGAGTCACCGGAGTAGTTTGATTCATCTTGAATGAGTATACTGCATAAGAGGCTTTGGTTGCCTGTAGCAGATATGCAGTTTTACTTTTATATACAAGGTTCATCTGTATGTAAACATGAGAAGAGAATAAATGAATAAAAGCCAATGCATGTTCTAAAGCGTCCCCTTAAAAATGGGCTTGTGGGCTGGCGCATGTTGGACTGGCACATGTTGTGGGCTGGCGCATGTTGTGGACTGGCGCATGTTGGACTGGCGTATGTTGTGAGCTGGCGCATCTGCAGACAGGGGGAGGAGACACTGCAGATGGGGGAGGGGGGTACTGGCCCCATGTTGGAAAGAGGCCTTTTAATAATGGAGTGTGAGCAAAGTTTATATACAGGCCTTGGGGGTGGGGCTGGGGGGTGTTCACTTCTGCTCCCCAAATCTATCGGGGAAAATTTGCTGAGTACCAAGCTCCTTTACAGCAATGCCGTGAGTGCACGATCAAACTATACAATTCATGAAATAAAAAGCAACATAGAAAGAAAAGAAGAAGTGACAAAAGAAAACCTAATTGCAATCCAGTCGTTGGCAATGTGGTGCAGTGCTGTTTCCCTTGAGGAGATTGGACTCAGGTTTCCACCTGATGCAGAAATGTCTTAGAAATGGTGCTGACGCCAAGCACATGGAACCAATCTCACACTGTTCACCTTGCAGTTCATAAGACATAATGTACACACTCATGCTGTTTACTTTGTTAATCTGTACACACATGAACAAACACACACACACACATACAAACCACTGCTGTGTTCACGTTCTTGCCAGGAAGTATATACAACATTTCCAATTTTTTCTGTAAATTGGTGTTCATCTAGATGCTTTTAAGCCTCCTGGTGGAAGGTTGATGTTGATGTAAAAAACTCATATGGTACAAATATACCAGTGAACAAACTGGGATTTGTGTGAAGGAAAACAACACTTCAGTTACTGGGTTTCTGCTTTTCTACAGTATTTGAAAACCACTTGAAAGGAAAACTAACCAGACGTGTTATTTATTGCAAAATAGTATTTACTTGCAAATCAAACAATTTACATTCAATAAGTAACAATAACAGGTTGGACAATAGGCGCAGAAAAATGAATGAAGGAAGGAATAAATAAGTAAATAAACAAAGAAACAAACAAACAACTGATGAATTGTTGCATCTAACCGTGTCTCCTTCTCCAGAAGAGGTGATCGGAGGCATTCTGCAGGATAAACCTGAGCGTGCGCAAGGTCTCCTTGCGCACGACCTCCCACGAGCAGGCGCTGTATTGCTGAAAACACAACAGAGACAAAAGCAATTCATAGTTCCGTAGGCTACAAAATGTAAGTGAAACACTTTAGAATAACTACTGCCTATAAAACCTGTAGAAATGTATTTGTTAGCTAAATAACACTTTGTTCTTCATTTGTTAACCATTATTGTCCACGTTATTTCACATCAATACTTGATTTATAATCATATTTATATTCTATCTGCTTGTCTGTCTGTATAAACGAAAAGAGGTGCGCATACTCAAAACATATAGCCTATACTCACAGGTGCTAGAGAAGTACCTCACAAGAGGTGATCTGCACATTGTTTTTCTCCAGAAAAAAAAAAGATTCTATTTAATTTATTTATACATTTATTTTATTTTATAAAAAGACAACGTTTCAAAATATGGCCTTGTTTTTTTTTTTAATAAATTCTTCTTTCTGGAGCAAACAGTGTGCACGCTACCTCTTGTGAAAAACCTGCTACAATTCTCTAACATATTTTTTTGGAGATACGCACCTCTTTTCTTCTTTTTTTATACAGACAGACAGCCGACAGACAGGCAAACAGAATACAAATATGATTATAAACGATTTAGTGATAAGAAATAACGTGGCGATAATGGTTACCAAAAGATGACTTACATACATTTAGGCCTATATATAATTTATAGGGAGCCGATATTCTGTGGTGTTACCAATGTATACGTTATCATGGTCTATTCGATGTTTTGTTTTCTATTGATACAGTATCATATAGACCTAGCCTACCTTTTGTTGGAGAATGTTTGCCATGTCTTTGAAATATGCATCGATTGGGGTTTCTTGGTTAGGAGAGTGGTGGTCCTGAATCACCTGAGATTTGTTCAAACAGTAGCAACATTATTTACATTATTAGTGGCATTCCCGGCCCAATCAACTGTATCCAACAGACAGGAAAGGTCATTCTCTGTCACTTACACACTCGCTCTCCTCGACCAGTCGGTAAACTATGTTTCGGAAGTCGTCCAGTTTCCCTTGGTCCCAGCTGTCTGGCATGGTATCGTTCTCAAACACCACATCAATTTTTCTGAGCACTTCATAAATTGCTTGATCTACACCGACGTTTATCTGTAATGTTAAAGATAACATTGTTAATTTTTGCACGCTGTCTACCTGTGTGCTCCTTGATAGAAAAGGGTCCTTACCTGTGCAGTCCTGTTCGACTTGAAAGCAGAGTCAGGGAATGTAAGATTAACGTTTTCATCAAGGCACTCCAGGGGATAAAGACCTCCCTACAACAAACAGTTAAAATGTTGCGTGCAGGTTTATAGGCATAATGACACGTAGCCAGATGCCATTTGTTTGCATTGGGCTATTTATACGTTACCATGTTCTGAAGAAGGTCGTTGACTTTCTCTATTAGTTCCCCTTGTAATCGGCAGGGAGTGGGCAGTGAATAGACATGCGCGGCACACAAGATGATGAAGCTGAGCAAAGTAAAGCTCTCGGATGCCATGTCGTCTATCGGTCGTAAGGTGGAAGGTAGATGCTGCAACCCGTGAGATGCCCTGAAATGTGGTGATTTGAGATTGAGCCGTGGTAGCAATTATCGACCGTGTTTCCTCTGTTCTCAGTGCAGGATGGGTTGTGTTTATATATTCCAACCCCATCCTCCAAATATACCTCTCCTGAGTGAGGGTATGTACGAAAAGTGAAAACGTGTCAGTGAGTCTGAATGAGAGCGTCGGGATTTTTTGAAGAAAAAGTTTGCCTTTTCCTATTTCGAGTGTTCCGCTTTTGTGGCCTCTGAGGACAGCGAGGCGGTAGAGACACAAAACCCAACACAGACCACATCAATAAGTGAGCTGTCAAACTGTCAAACCTTGGGCGGAAGCGGAGTGAACCATAAAATTGTTTCATATAGGCTATCCTATAGAAGTGCATTTTAGATTAGATCTGAAATGGGTTTGTGATCCACCTAAAGTGCCATTGGCTGAGATACTCTGAGATTAGAATTCTGAGGAAGACAGGAGAGTATTCCGGTGTCTTAATTTTAAATTAGGCCGAGACAGTATAAGAAGTATGGCTATTTAGTTAGTCCTCCTCGTCTTAGCCCAAGTCCAGT
The DNA here is from genome assembly GCA_027475355.1 of Coilia nasus. Lineage (NCBI taxonomy): Eukaryota > Metazoa > Chordata > Actinopteri > Clupeiformes > Engraulidae > Coilia > Coilia nasus. The sequence continues at coordinate 39,736,944 of CM050216.1, read as the reverse complement.
GTAATACCCGAAAACCCCCTGTGCTTCAATTTCTAACGTTATCTTAACTTCTTATTCCACCGTTCTCCTACGTGTCTCTGGTGGCATCCATTTTTCATAAGAGAAAGGAAAGGAAACTGTCCTTCAGATAATACAGTCAGGAGCTCTGTTCCCAAATAAACAAATAAAAAAACCTAGACGTGGCGGTGATGTAGACTCTCTTTTATTACAACGGGAGGCATATTGGATTTTCACCTTGCAATGTTTCAAAAAAATGATTAAATGAAGAACTGTGTTTAAATGTGATGCTACAGCCTAACTTTTGCCTCTACATTGATGGACTGGAATGATAAAGAGAACTTATGTAGACAACTACAGCTTGTCTTTTCTGCATGTATGTATAGCCTATATGTATATCGTTTTTTCACATATGACTGGTGTAATCATTGGGTAGGCCTCCCGATTGGGTGTCCCATCATGCACTATAAATGAAGCATTGTGGCTGTGGCATGGTTACTCTGATGAAGGCTTAACGCCGAAACGTCAGCAAGCCAAAAAAATAAAAGTGGTGATAACGTAAAGTAGCAGTGTTGCGCTCTTCCTCTGCACTGAAAACTAGGAGCTCTGTTCCCAACACTGTTTGGACACCAGAATTGTCACCTGTTTGGGGAGTACTCTAGTGCTGTAGCCTACATTATGCGTCTGTTTGTGTTTGAACTTGTACGTGAATAGCTCCTCTTGGACAGCGCCTTGTGCAGTATCAGTGTAAAGCCTCAGTTTGCTCGTGTGTGTTGTTATAATGTATGTACAGTGACAACTACAACTGTTTGTTTGTAGGCCCCTGCTCATTCCATAATAAAACAAATGGTCTTATATTAACCCAGGGCATTTCTGCGTAGCTCAGAGAGATATCGAAAAGGCGACCTGAAAGGGCAAGGATAACGGTTTGAAGTAGGCACGCCTGGCAAGGAGTGGCAACACTCAACACTCAACAGTCTCTCTCTGCGGTTTCCGAAAATTTCCAAACTTTTATTCGCTTTAAATCCATCACGAATAGTAGTCTCGTCGTCACTCTTTCGTTTTTTAAATCTGTGTATAAAACCACAGGACGGGAGATGGAGGATAAACCACATCGGCTCGGAGTCTACAACCACCTCTGCAACCACCTCTCTACAACTACAACCACCAACAGGTAGGCTGTGATCAAGCTTGAGAGACCCACGATGGCTAACGTTGTATCCTTGTGTCTTGTGTCAGTGTAGGCTACATTGAAATATAATAGTGTGTTGCATGGTCGTCCTCTACAGGTCAAGCATCTCTGATCTACGGACACAATGGCACTCCACAGCGGGATCTTGTTTGCGCTCACCATCACCATCTTCGCCTGGCATGTGGACGCGGTGCCTGTCACATGTGGGCTCCAGCGGCGACTACTAGACGAGTCACAGAGACTGCTGGAGGGCATGGTCAGTAGGTGTACTTGTGCGGTTAAAACTCCAAACCGTAATAGAATCGACAATACGACCGTGACGATATTCACTCGATTTGTTTTTTTCCTTCACAGTCTGGGCTGTTTCCCTTGGAGTGTCTGGACCTTAATCTTGCCATCGCATTCCCCTTCTCGGCCTTGGAGACCTCAGAGGCAGCAGAGGTGAGTGGCATTTCCGAAGGGCGGAGAGGGGAAGCTGTGGGCAAGGGACCAATAAGGATGTAATGCTGCTACACTGAATCAGAATCCTATTGGCTGTCATTAATAACACCTGTGCTTACCTTGCCACTTATTGGGAAAATTACTGCTGGGAAATGGGCCCATATTGCCCAAATGTCGCAGACGGTTTGGGGTTCTTTTATCAACAATAAAGGTGCAACAGACTGTGAGAAATTTAGGCAACCACAACTAGCCACATAAATTGGCCCTGATGTGTCAACGGAGGTTAGGGAAACATGTTAAACTTAAATACTGATTTAACTGACAACAATATAGACCCAGAATATTGGCATCTGAAAACTCCTTTGCAGTCCGCAAATGTTGTTTTAATGCTGGGGTTTGCGTCTTGCCTCTACCCAACACTTAAGAGTATGAGGACTGCAGTACCAGATTTGGCCACGAGGCTACATAAAGTACCTTTAATGCATTGTCTCCCCTTCTCTAGAATAGTGCCTCGGCAGAGAGGGCGGCTTATGAAGCGCTGATGCTGATCGACACTGTGTTCGCCATGGGGTCCATGCCAGCTAGCTGGAAATATCAGGAGGACTTTCAGCAGGTCATTAATCGTCAGATCGAGGAGAGCAAATGCGTGAGTGAAATGGACATGCTACAGCTAATGAGACAACTGATTTTAAAAATACATATTTTGTCTAATATGACAGTTCTTTTTTTTTTTTACCCAAGATTACAAGCAAACCCTTGTCCTTGGTGGCTGGTTATTCTGCAAGAGATTCGGAGCTTAAAATGTACTTTGGCAAAATAACAACGGTTTTAAAAGAAAAGGTAAGAAAACGGCTTGCTCAGCTATATTCTCTTTAAAATTTTGGTCACATCAAAGCTAATCATTTTTCGTTTTACTCTCTAGAGATACAGTGTTTGCGCCTGGGAGGTTGCTCGAAAGGAGATTCTACGCACGCTCAAGCTTATTCTTCACAACTCCAACTACCTTATTTAGTTAAGAATTTTATGTATTTATTTATTTATTTATTTATTTATTTATTTATATGCCTAGTATGTATTATAGCCTATATTTCCAGGACATTCACCAAAATTGTTCAAATGTATATTTTTGTACTGCTGCACATATCTATAATGTAAAAATAATTTCATAGGATATCCATAATTTAAATATATCAAGTTTCCACGTACTAGTATTATTTTGTCCACTTTAGCATATATTTCTGTATGGTTATGTTTATGTTTACTATTTTAACTTTATTAAATAAATGAAAGCACAAATATAAACTTTGTTCACTTGTAATAAATTAAGTACATTTTGCAGACAATTGTTTATCAAAGGCCTACTCATTCACTGAATTGAAATTCATAATTCAATTCATTTCAAAATGTATTTGTCACGTACAATTATACTTTGTACATTACTAATACAATTATTCTTAACTAGTATACAATTATACTTTCATAGTAGCCTACTCTAAGGTGTGAGGGGTGGTGGAATTGGGGATACACGGTAGTAAAAACTAGCCCCCACTGTTTAACATTCCTCCCTTGACCTGAAGTTGTGGACACTTTGTAGCCTATTTTTGTTATTTTAATGCACAATACAAAAATTATTAAAAGAAACATTTCCATAAGACCTGGCATACCTCTGTGGAAAAAAATGTCTGTTGGTTTGGCCAACTTCATTATATCTCCATATTACTCCATTTTATCACGTTTCATTAAAAAAGATATGCAATTCACAATCTAAATTTCACAAGTGAACTTTATTCAACAGCAACAGCATCAGTAACAACAACAACAACAACAACAACAATAATTAATAATTAATAAATAATAATAGTGTTTTATTGATAACCATGGTAAAAGTCTGCATGAGTCGATTGACGAACACCTACCAGCAGGAAGAATAGGAGGAGAGGTAGTACAATCGACTTCTTTGGACTTTTCATGGCGGCGACGAGAAACTACAGCAAGGTACTGCCTGTCAAAACTGTTTTATTAATAAATGTTGTGTACACTTACAAAGTTCTCAGTGCCTCGTTTTGAATGTTGTGGCCTTTGTTGTGCTACTGATGGAGTGTGGAGTTTCTTCGAGCTGTTTTAATGGTTTAATAATAGCGTAATCTTCATGCTTTGTCTAAGGGCACCTATCACTTCCATTGTTAGCCTTCTGCGACAAACGGTAAAAAATACTTAAGTTCTGAATGCAAATGGCTAACTCAATTTTGCTCCTCAGCAAACATACCAACTCGGTATGATGTTTTAACATGCCAATTTTCATTTTACACCGAAGTTCTCCTTGAAGAACCTTCTTATCTGTGTTCTTAACGGGAGCGCAATGAGCAATCGATCCCAGAATGGCCTATTGGAGTTACCATAGTAAAAACAAAGAATTATGACCGCTACTCCAAAATCTTTGGTAAAATGCTCCAGACTGAAGTGGTATAACATGTGGCGTCTAAATGAACTCGTCAATAAAATACCGGCTAAAAGTAAGACATTTGTCGTCACCACACAAAACCAAAGTGGCACATAGGCTATAATAATACCGAAACACACAAAAACCAGGGAAATAAAAATGGAAACACAAAATGAAATCAGTACGTCATTTCATTTAATGTGTATGCTATATTCTTATCTGTCTGATAGAAATCTGCAATATGATGAGTAAATATGTGAAAAACTGAGAAATTGGCGTCCCCTTGTCATGAACGACAGGGAAAAGGGGGAAAACACGATCAGGAGAAATGGACCTACTGCATTAATATCTCCTTGCTTAGCGTCACATTGCTTTACCTGCCTGAGGGGGTGCTGTTTTCACCGTTTTGTCGCTAAGAAGGGTGTTAAGAAGGTTTCAGACTCTTCTTAGAGATCCTTCTTAACGGCAGGTCTTCTTAGGCTAAGAAGCATTTTGGGAAACGCGGTTGCTTCTTACGGGAGCCTTAAGAAGGGTCTTAAGAACTTCTTAACGCTAAGAACTTCCTAACTGCATCTGGGAAACCCGGCCAATAAAAATCTTGAATTCTTAATAATAGTATTTAATTGGCTAGATACCGTTCTCCTTGGTACTGAAAGCTAAACTGTTTCTGGTATGTTACTCTTGGATGCCGATTTTAAAAAAGGGAAATTGCTACCACGAAATCATAACTTTCTTTCTTTGTCTTTATTCTGAAGAATGCGTCTGAGGGAAGTCCCTGCCATTGCCAACTGCTGTGTGTGAGGTGAAATCATTTAGGATTGGGTGTCGACGTGAGGACAGATTCTGTAGTGAGCCATGGTTTAAAAAACGGCCATTCGAGAAATTGTGACAGTGCTGGATTATCGACAACTAGTATGCATTACAGTGCTGTGGAGTCTCTCTCTCTCTCTCTCTCTCTCTCTCTCTCTCTCTCTCTCTCTCTCGCTCTCTCTATCACACACACACACACACACACACACACAGTTAATAACTACAATCAGTTCATTTCTCCTCCTCGACCAACTCGTTATCTTCTGCTCTTTTGATCATAGAGTTCAGGCACTCAAGAGTGCTGTGGATCTCATGTCTGACTATTTCCCACGCGCAAAAGCTGTAGCCCTGAAACACATACATGAGGAAAAGTTGTAATCACGTGAGCACATTGCAGCCTACTTTATACTGTAAGCCTATGTCGTATGCTATCTACAGTTACAGTTAGTCATCACCCACTGACCATTACCTTTTGTTTCAGCATGCGCTTTAGCTGATTGAAATAGTGCTTGGCTTTACGAAGCAGTCCGCTGTGAAGTGCATCCAGACTCGCACTGACATGCCGCTGTCCCAGCTGGAAGTGAACAGAGGGAACCAGAGATGACAGTGGCCTTACTCATGTGCACTAGAGTCAGTATAAAACCGTTGTTGGTGTCATTTTAGACCTTACACATCCAGACAGGTTAGTGGTTTGCCTGAAAATAATGTTGGCGAAATCCTCTGTGTGTCGTTTGTTCCAAGAGCAAGGTTGGCGGGCCTTGGCAAAAACCTTTCGGACTTGACTCAGGATCACGTAAGAGGTTAGCATCACATCCCCCTGTGCTGAAGAAATGTATATTCTTAAGTATTATTGCATACTGTATAATGCAAAGTTTATATAATGTCAAAACAAAAACAGCAAGGAGTAACGCGTTAAGAAAGCATTTCATTGAGGTCAATTCAGTTTAAAGAATTTGATTAACACGTTTCCAATAACCATGCAACTTTGCGGGACGGGAGGGACAACTGACTTGAGATGGCTACAGTAGTGTACTGTAGGCCACACTAGCCTGTCCAATGTTTTGAACAAGGTGACCGTCTCAGCTTGCCAGCTTTAGAGCTTTAGAGCGCACGGGCTTGCGCCGAAACCATGAGATATGCCTACCATAACAACTGCAATACTTCTGTGATGTCAACAATGTTTCCCCCGATATTAGATAGAACTTGTGCCGATGTTTAAGACTTGTCTTACTGTTTTTAGAAATGGCGGGGGCAACATGTTGTCTGGACAGCTCATCCAAGCACTGAAACGGAAAATGTCCACCCTAAGAAACATGCCAGACGCAATTTCAGGAAAATACATGGCAGAGTCTGCACAGTCCGTGAGATATAGCATGTTTCTGAAATCATGACCCATCAACAATCAGATAATGATCATAATTGGGGGGCAACCCCAACCCCGCTTTGCGATAGAACTTACCATTTCCCGAAGAAGTTGGAGGCTATATTCATTCAGATATAACAGACGATCTTTCCACTTGCACCCCATTGCGAAAAACATTGTGAAATGAAAAATGAATCTAAACCCCAAATGGGTCATTGCGTCGGTCTACAACACTAAATAGTTGACTTTACAGTTCCGCAGGATATAGCAACTTGACATATATGGCAACACAACAATATATATATTATTGTGGTGTTGTGTTGTGTCGGCCGTAGTGCTGCAGGCTAATTTAGACTAGTATAGAGCAAGCGCAGCGCACATGCAGAAGATGGAATAAGGGCGCACACTGCCCCTCTGCACTATTTATGCAGCTTGTCGGTACCTCCCTGCATTCCATTCCCTCTATATATCTTCTACATGTGTCATCTTTCACTACATGAATCATCAGGTTGGTGAAGATAATTAGGTTTTGTTGTGTTCTGTTAATAGTCGGTCAGCTTCGGAGTTTCTAGTTAGACATCGCCCATAAAGGTGCGCCAGGTGTAATGCTGAACAGATCGCTGAGCCCACATAGTCTTTTCAGATTTAATTATTATTGTTCATGTCTGTCATTGTAGGCTGTGTTAAATCACAGAAAAACGTGCTCCTTGGAATTCACTAAATTCAGAGTAACTCTGGGGTTCTCTAATCAGCAATCTCTATTATGCCTGTCCAATTTAGGCAAAGACCTGAAGCATACCAAGCACAAGCATTATTTATGCGTTTTTGAGCGAGGACCACTTCAGCCGATGACCCTGGCAGTTTCCCATGAGTGCCTCCCACACACATTTTATTCATGTCTTTAAATCCACTGTAAAATACCGGGGCTATTTGAAATGTCATTTGGGTGTGATTTTGACCATTTACAGTGTATTTAAAGGAGAACTTTGATGTAAAATGAAAATTGACATGTTAAAACATCATACCGAGTTGGTATGTGTACTGAGGAGCAAAATTGATTTGACCTGTTGCATTCAGAGTTTAACTATTTTTTATCGTCTGTCCCAGAAGGACAATGGAAGTGGTAGGTGCCCTTAGACGAAGCATGACGACTACGCTATTTTTAAACCATTAAAACAGCTCGAAGAAACTCCACACTCGGTAGTACAACAAAGGCTCTGGCATTCAAAACAAAGCACTGAGAATATTGTAAATGTAACATTTATTATGACCGCCGCTAGCGAAAGCGGTCATAATGGAGTTGCCGCGAAATTTTGAGCGAATAACGCATTTTGGTCCGACAGGGCAACCCCCCTGCTGTGCCAGTGTCTGTTAAAGAGGGGGAGACCGCCCAAGACAACGATTTTGTGTTAGTATGTCGGTGTTACAGAGACGTATCGACCCAGCCCATAAACACTCACTTGAAGCATAGCGCCACCTAGTGATAAGGGTATATACAAAAATTGGGATTTTCAGTTGCCAATATCTTGGACCGAAAAGGTGGGAACTGCGCAAAATACGTCATGCACGATCAGCACAAAGACCTCTAAAACCACAGCACGTGCCATATAATTTGGTCCATAGGGGGTGCTGTAATTGTACAAAATGTCATTTTGCCTATTATCTAGAGAATGCTAACATTTACAACCAATTTTTTTTATCGTGAAATCTATTGACCCTCACGCATTGAAAACACTGGTCGACGCCCACTTCCAACGAGAACAATTTCCGTGAAATGTTAATATTGCGAAAACGAATCTGAACAAACTCATCATAGGCCGTTCATGTGAATATCACTAAAGTTGGTATATGCCATCTGCAGACAATGCTGACAAAAAGTTATCAAAGGATTTATCTTGAGATAAATCGTTTCGAAGTTACACATCAATGAACATTTAACAGGTAGCTTAAATTCTTCAAAAGTCCATATCTTGGCTTTTAATTGCTGCAATTTGGTCAAAGTTGACATGCCATCTCTAAACAGCTTTCTTTTCATGTGTACTAAATTTTGTGACATTTCGTCATAGGGGGCGATGTTTTAAAACCCACATCCATGCCCACTTCCAGGAAATCATTTCCACAGAAATTGTCACCTCACAACACTGCTCTACCACACACTCATCATACCAACAGTTCACAAATTTCAATATACTGCGGCGGTCATACCATGTACCACTATGCGGTACATCTAGTTTAGAAAACTGTTTTTACATGCAGTAGTTTGCAGTTGTTTCTCGTCGCCGCCATAATTAAAGTCCAAACTTTAATCATGCGAAGCACGGTTTGATACAACATTTCATATAACATATCAACATATTTGCTTCGATCGGAAATCTGTCATGTTATTGCCTTGTAAGAAACGTTTATCTGAAATTATGTTAAAAATTACACCATAAATCATGCGACGGCTAGTGAGTTTCTGTCGCACAGGAGAAAATTTACCATACTGTTTGGATAACAAGCTGTAGCCATAGTCATGCCAGTTTACTTTTCTATTCATGTTGGGGAAACATTTACATCGGTAAAGCTTCAACCAATCACACCCCTGTGTCCTCTGACGTATGCCCTGCGAAAGAAACTGCTTGATCTAAACAAAAAGTAGTAGTAACCTGTAGTCATATAGAAATGGCGTTAAATGATTTTTGTCGGACTTGTGAGGTGAACATGAGAGTGGCTGGTGTTGGTCATTCAATATTGATATTCGAAAACCGAATCAGTGCGATCAAAGGCGAAATGACCCATCGACTTGGCTACCAGCGGTGCTAACTGATAAATCAAACTTTTACTGAAGCCGGTTCGTAGCATTGCGAAAACGTCCTTTCCCGCAACAAATGCTTCAAGGGCTGCCCTTTGCTCTATTCTCAGAGAGAACTTCCCTTTAAATTCGTCCAAAACAGCAGCTACAGCTGCATTAAAATCTTACGGTTGCTCCACAGTCGCCATGTAGCGGTGACTGAGATAGATTTCCGATCGCTAAACTACCGCGTCATTGCCTTTTGAAATGCTCGATTTTCATTGGATCCCTATCCGAGGGCCGAGCACAAATGGTTTAGATAGGTAGCTTGGCCAGACTGACTTGCTCGCGAAATGCAAATGCAGTGTCACAGGCAGTATGGGCACACCCAGGCTACAAATAAACAGCATATTTCGCATATTTTGCAGTTTGCCTCTAAACTCCTTGTTGGTGTTTTTGTAGTTCTGCTCAGCTGTTTCCCCTGTTTTAAAAGTCCGAATGGTGGGTGGTGGCAGTTTATAAAACGTCACCATACCACACCCTGCGCCCCGTCTCGCCTCGGCTCGTGTTCACATGCGCCCCGGGTTGCAAAAAAGTGTAGGGTCCGAGGTGAGTCGAATTGGTTGGACACGCCACCCCGTGTCGACAGTGTGAACGCAACAGATGACCCCCTAATTTCGGCTGAAATTACCGGTAATTTTGGCAGTGTGAAAGGGCCTACTGATGTACTGGTGTATTGATGAGGCGTCCTGGACATTTTTCAGACCAACTGGACCATGCCAAATAAACCCAATAATAGCACAATTGACTCAGGACAGAAAATAATAGAATAATAATAACAAACCTAAAGTGCTAAGGCTAAGTGTTCTCCCAAACAATAGTATGTTAGAATAAGGTTTGTAGTCAGGAAGGCCTAAATCTCTTCTCCCAAAGGCAGGTACTTCCTAGGTACACAAGTATCTTGTGTTTTCTCTAAACTGTGTTAAATCATGACGTCCAGACAGACCACTAGGAGCCTAAAACTCAAAGTTGTTGTCTTTCCCCGAATTGTTCTTTCAATACAGTACAGTCGTACAAGTTTTAAACTTTTGATTGTTGTATTGAGTGGAGAGGGTTTGACTCAATTGGATTTGTAGGATCACTACAGTAACCTCTGCAAGCATGGAGGGATTAGTGAACAGGTGCATGTTGACTACGTCTACAGAATCCAAATGTTTAATACATTTTCCACATGTGGAAATGTTTGAAGTTACATGTCAATGTTTAAAACATAACCTACTATCTATATAATGTCTTACTGTACAAATTCCATTAAAACTTCACATACTGGATCTACACAAGTGTGTACAGACTACTGCTAGTATGACCACTAATGTCATTTAATCAGTCAGTGTATACAGGCTACTGCTAATATGACCACTAATGTCATTTAATCAGTCAGTGTATACAGGCTACTGCTAATATGACCACTAATGGCCGGGTTTCCCAGTTAAGAACCTTCTTAACGAGTTAAGAAGGCACTTAAGAAGAGGTCGGCTAAGAGGAAGCGTTAACATAAGAGTGTTTCCCAAACGCCTTCTTAACGCCCTTCTTACCAACGTCTTAAGAACCGTCTTATCTGCCTTCTTAACTGAAGCGCAATGAGCAATCGATCTCAGAATGGCCGATTGGAGCGCATAGTTACCATAGTAAAATCACAGATTTTAGAGCGCTACTCTAGACTCTATGGTAAAATGCTCCAAACTGAAGTGGTATAACACGTGGCGTCTGACTGAACTCATCAATAAAATACCGGCTAAAAGTATGACATTTGTCGTCACGACACAAAAACAAAGTGACACATATAATAATACCGAAACAAAGACCAGGGAAATAAAAATGGAAACACAAAATGAAATCAGTATGTCATTTCATTTAATGTGTAGGCTATATTCTTATCTGTCTGATAGAAATCTGCTACATGAGGAGAATATGTGTGAAAACCGAGAAATTGGCGTCCCCTTGTCATGAACGATAGGGAAAAGGGGGAAAACACGATCAGGAAAACTGGACGTACTGCATTAATATCTCCTTGCTTACTGTCACATTGCTTTACCTGCCTGAGGGGGGTGCTGTTTTCACTGTTTTGTCGCTAAGAAGGGTGTTAAGATTGGGTTCAGAACTTCTTAGAGATCCTTCTTAAGGGCAGGTCTTCTTAGGCTAAGAAGCATTTTGGGAAACGCGGTTGCTTCTTACGGGAGCCTTAAGAAGGGTCTTAAGAAGTTCTTAGCGCTAAGAACTTCTTAACTGCATTTGGGAAACCTGGCCAATGTCATTTAATCAGTCAGTGTATACAGGCTACTGCTAGTATGACCACTAATGGCCGGGTTTCCCAGTTAAGAACCTTCTTAACGAGTTAAGAAGGCACTTAAGAAGAGGTCGGCTAAGAGGAAGCGTTAAGATAAGAGTGTTTCCCAAACGCCTTCTTAACGCCCTTCTTACCAACGTCTTAAGAACCGTCTTACCTGCCTTCTTAACTGAAGCGCAATGAGCAATCGATCTCAGAATGGCCGATTGGAGCGCATCGTTACCATAGTAAAATAAAAGATTTTAGAGCGCTACTCTAGAACCTTTGGTAAAATGCTCCAAACTGAAGTGGTATAACACGTGGCGTCTGACTGAACCCATCAATAAAATACCGGCTAAAAGTATGACATTTGTCGTCACGACACAAAAACAAAGTGACACATATAATAATACCGAAACAAAGACCAGGAAAATAAAAATGGAAACACAAAATGAAATCAGTATGTCATTTCATTTAATGTGTAGATTCTTATCTGTCTGATAGAAATCTGCTACATGAGGAGAATATGTGTGAAAACCGAGAAATTGGCGTCCTCTTGTCATGAACGATAGGGAAAAGGGGGAAAACACGATCAGGAAAACTGGACGTACTGCATTAATATCTCCTTGCTTACTGTCACATTGCTTTACCTGCCTGAGAGGGGTGCTGTTTTCACTGTTTTGTCGCTAAGAAGGGTGTTAAGATCGGGTTCAGAACTTCTTAGAGATCCTTCTTAACGGCAGGTCTTCTTAGGCTAAGAAGCATTTTGGGAAACGCGGTTGCTTCTTACGGGAGCCTTAAGAAGGGTCTTAAGAAGTTCTTAGCGCTAAGAACTTCTTAACTGCATTTGGGAAACCCGGCCAATGTCATTTAATCAGTCAGTGTATACAGGCTACTGCTAGTATGACCCCTAGCGTCATTTAATCAGGCAGCCTTCCCTCAGCTGCTGCAGTCACCAGGGGGACCTGAGGGAGGGATGGGGGTGTGATCAGCTGTTAGCCAGGGCCGTCTTGGGGTGCTGTTAGCCAGGGCCTGTCTTGGGGTGCTGTTAGCCAGGGCCTGTCTTGGGGTGCTGTTAGCCAGGGCCTGTCTTGGGGTGCTGTTAGCCAGGGCCTGTCTTGGGCTGCTGTTAGCCAGGGCCTGTCTTGGGCTGCTGTTAGCCAGGGCCTGTCTTGGGGTGCTGTTAGCCAGGGCCTGTCTTGGGGTGCTGTTAGCCAGGGCCTGTCTTGGGCTGCTGTTAGCCAGGGCCTGTCTTGGGCTGCTGTTAGCCAGGGCCTGTCTTGGGGTGCTGTTAGCCAGGGCCTGTCTTGGGGTGCTGTTAGCCAGGGCCTGTCTTGGGGTGCTGTTAGCCAGGGCCTGTCTTGGGGTGCTGTTAGCCAGGGCTGGGGCCTGTCTTGGGGTGCTGTTAGCTGGGTAGCCGGGGCCTGTCTTGGGGTGCTGTTAGCCGGGGCCTGTCTTGGGATGCTGTTAGCCAGGGCTGGGGCCTGTCTTGGGGTGCTGTTAGCCAGGGCTGTCTTGGGGTGCCGTTAGCTGGTCCATGATGCTGAGGTCTGTCCACTCTTTCACACGGTCCAGCCAGTTCTCTCTCTCTGTCTTCCTCATCTGCATCCTGTTCGCTCCACTGTCCCCTGAGTGGTCATCCTGGCCGTGACTTTGCTGTCATATAGTATGAGGGAACCATACCACACCTGATGGCCTTGAGGAGGCGTACCTAATCTGTATGGGGCCTTGAGGAGGCGTACCTAATCTGTATGGGGCCTTGAGGGGGCGTACCTAATCTGTATGGGGCCTTGAGGAGGCGTACCTAATCTGTATGGGGCCTTGAGGGGGCGTACCTAATTTGTATGGGGCCTTGAGGGGGCGTACCTAATCTGTATGGGCCCTTGAGGAGGCGTACCTAATCTGTATGGGCCCTTGAGGAGGCGTACCTAATCTGTATGGGCCCTTGAGGAGGCGTACCTAATCTGTATCTGTGGAATTCCAATTCCCTTGGAGGAACCTCCCTGAATAATTGACAAATATTCACAGTACTTCACAGTAAACTTAACAGCAAGTACTTCACAGTAAGTTGTCCATTAGCTGACTGATGATTCAGTGCGGCAATAAATGATCACTTGCACAGTTGTACAGGTGGTTGGGTTGGGTTAAAAGGACAAGAATTCACATTTGCTATTTACAGCTTGCTCCTATAATGTGGAGTCATTCCAAGTGCTTCAGCACGACCGCTGTTACGACCACCCAGCCGCTTTCATTGTAGCTCTGTTGACAAGGGGGGAAAATAGCTTTTCATATTCACACAATGTTTAATGAATAATGACAACATTCGGCCACTTGGTGTCACCAGTCTCTCGAGATATCTCTGAAGTGCCTGGAAGTTTCGCCTTATTCTTCTTAGTAATATCTTCATTCCTTTCGAGATGTGGTTTGACGTCTTTACCTATTTTGAAAAATGTGAATTTGGAATGAGTTGAAACATACATTTGTCATGATAGGCAGACAGACAAGCCGTAAATTAACTGTCTTGAATTGAATTGTCTTACTCTTGTGCATTTCTGTAGTTCCGTTGTCTATCAAGATTCTGGATTCTGGTGAGTCAATAGATATACAATGCTCTAAAATGGCTTTTGATGTTCCAAACCCATATTTACCGTTTGCCGAAACAGCTATAAGGAATGGTTGGCGACCAGCTGGAAGTTGCTCTGAGGTACCATTCTATTGGCCTCTATCCATGCGCACCCGGAAGCACAGTCCCAGATGCTGAATGTAGCAAATATACACATACAAATTGACTTCAAGCTCATTGCAGTTTTGAATTTGTCTAAGTCAGTGGTGAGTATCAGAGCTGCTCCAGTGTCTGCGTTATATTCCTAATAGAGAGAATGCTTGTAGCCTGTTGTGTTGTGAGACATTTAGGCTTGCTTCCCCGCTTGATTTTCATTGGAATGTTGAAATGCAGATATTTATACACCAGCCTGTATCAAAAGCGAAATGGGCCTGGCAGTGCAGATTCCCCTAATTTTGTATCTTGCACGCGACTAGTGTGTGTGATTTTTTTGGTGGCAGGGGTGGGGGGTGGGTGGGTGTCAGGTCTGTGAAACTGCAAAAACAAAGCACGGAAGAAGGTGCCCCCCCGGGTCGTTATTTCATTGAAAGCTAGTCTGCTGTTGCGGCTACAGTTCATACCACGTTCTAAAACAGTTTGAGCTATAAAGATATCCGTATGTAATTGGCGTGGGGCTGCCCTTAATCTAAGTTTATCTAGTTTTTCTAGAATCATTTTTATGTTTTTTTTTTTCAATTTTTCTTTTTTATTTTTAATTGTATTCCTCATTTATGCCAAACATGTGACGTTTCTGACTATTGATTGAAACGCCCAGGAAGAATGCTAATATTGTGCACCCCATGCATCCCCGTATAGTACACAGCTCTTCCTGAACCAGCTGTTATGGTAAGGTCTACCTAAAAATTAAGTCTGTGACCGTAGGCTTTCTTTTGTAATTCCATTGTAAATAATAGTGCATGTTTGGCAGCCAAGAGGTTGGTGGAAAGTTTGTTGTTGGAGATTTAAGAAATCATTTTAAGCATACAAAAATATATTTTGATACTGTATGTTGATTGAAATATAGGGAACATGTAGCTTTGTCACATATAGTATATAGGCCTATTAGTATGTTATACTTTTCATTTGATTTTTTTTCAGTGCTTCAAAGAACCAGAACCAGAACAGTTCTTTAAAGGACCATTTGACGCCGATATGACATAGCATCGCCCACTATGATCTAAGGCTCTGAAGAACCTTCCACATAATGTAATGGTTCACAGTTGTCACTCTCCATGGAACCATTCAGAGACGTAAAACACATTTAAGCACCTTTATTTTTGTAGTGTAGTGTATTTATTATTAAACAAAAGAGGACATGGGCCTACACCCTTGGCATGCCTAGTGATGTCCTCTTACAAGCAAGACTCTTTACTTTATTTGTGTGTTTGTAAAGGCCCATGATTGCCCTACAGGAAAGTACAGTCTCATGCTTTTTACAGGGTTGGCCAAAATACGGGACACATTTTAACTTCTTATATCTTGGATTATGGTCATGTCAATAGAATCATTTAACAGTGAAAAATATTGAAATAGGAAAACTGTCCATAATTAAAACATCTCATTATTTCATAACTCCAGCAGGTGTCTTACCTGAACTACAGACACAGTGCAGTATCAGCAGGTCTGCCATGGCTGCCTGCTAACTGAACTACAGACACAGTGCGGTATCATGTCTCTGTTATGGCTGCCTGCTAACTGAACTACAGACACAGTGCGGTATTATGTCTCTGTTATGGCTGCCTGCTAACTGAACTACAGACACAGTGCGGTATCATGTCTCTGTTATGGCTGCCTGCTAACTGAACTACAGACACAGTGCAGTATTACAGTATAAAAAAGTTTAATGGTCCTCAAGTACAAAAACATAAATACAACTCATCAATAAATAACATCAAAATTGCATAAATTATATAAATATAATAAATACTTTGTTTTTTTAAAGGCAAATTGTCAGCAGGTAACATTCAATTTGACAAGGAATGTCTGAAGTGACTAGAGGTCTGTTCAAAATGTTTGGTCCAGTGAAATTCCATTCTGTGCAGTAGTCTGCTCAGTACGGTTCCAGGGTGCTGGCTAGGAACAGCAGTAGTGCAGTTATAGAGAGCTGGCTAGGAACAGCAGCCTGCGAAGATGGCGTTCCACTTCCTTTCTGACTAGCTCCCAAGACTCCTGGCTGTAGTTCTGAAAGGAGAAGACAAAAGTAGTTTCGGTGCGTTGTGTTTGGTGTTACAGCATTCTCTTGACTAAAGAAATATCTGCACCATGGTTTCCACATAATGTGACAAAACACCTTTATATTTATGTTGCATATTTTCTACAATGATCCACTGCAGATGATTGACTCTATACTGGCTTGTTCAATGTTTTAATGGCAATGACTCTGGAAGCATCATTGAAGATTCCCACTTTTCTCTTATATATATATCGGCCCATCTACCCTTCAGAGAGTGCAGGCCTTAGCAGAGGCACTACTTACCGTTTTTCGGAGGAAGTTGTTGACCTTGCGGAAGTGTCGGCACAGCTGTTTTCTGAGTCTAGACATTCCTGCGGGCACTTGGGCAGCCTGCAAGAGACACACAAGAGAGACAAAATGGATAAATAAACCATTTATTTTAAATAAAGTATGTTGGTGAACAGGGGTGCCATCAGGGGAACGTTACAGCGATTCTGCGGGCCTAGCATTGAGAGGGTAGCCTGGTAAACCAGCCCCTCGTACTTCATTTCATTATGTACAGAGGGTCTGGTAGTGCTTCCACTGACATTGCTGTATTAGGCAGAATTTTGCCTAGTCATTCAGTGAAAAGAGGGAGTGTTCATGAGTGATGACATTGGCTTTGTGTGCTACATTTCAATTGTACTGCGTAGGCAGGCTAATTGCATATGTCACGACCAGACGTTAGTGATTGGGTAAAGGCAGAGCCACTTGTTTTAAACTACAGCAGAGTCCAATTGCAGGACGAAACCGTTTCTCCATACAGCACTGCCAGATCCTCTGTAAAAAATGAAACTAAGTATGAGGAGCTAGTTTACCAGGCTATTGACAGGGAGCTCCTTGAGTGTTAAGGATCGCAGCTGTGGCTTGATGGTTAGGGAGCTGGTCTTGGGATCGGAGGGTCGCAGGTTTGAATCCCATACCATTAGGAAGACGGTGGGTGGGTGAGTAAATAGCTAATGTCATGCTACACTCTTACCCATGGCTGAAGAGCCCTTGGGCAAGGCATCGAACCCCACATTGCTCCAGGGACTGTACCCTTACCTAAATTACTGTAAGTTGTTCTGGAGAAGAGTGTCCGCTAAGTGTAATGTAATCTCAAAGCCACTTACACAGTCCTGCAGGTTTTTGTATTGCCGGTGGTAGAGGATGTTGAGCAGGTTGTCCAGTTTGGTCTTGTTCCAAGTGTCTGTCATGTTTGACCTGTTCTTCTCAAACAGATTCACAATCTGACGCGTGGCCTCATACAGGAATGTGATCTTGTCATCGGTCTAAAAGGACAGAAAAGAAAAAAACATCACCAAATGGTTCGCTGCTATCACGGAAACCATCCCAGCCACACTTGTGCTTCCGGAGATGCCTCCTCAGTGACACTGTCTGCTCAGGGGGGAACAATTTACAACACTCTCTCTAGAACGCAGTTTAACTTTGCACAATATTTGTCTTGGAACATGTTAAACACAACATTATGAATCTGCTTTACTCCTAAAGAAGCAAATATTTGTAAATTTTGTTATAGTCTTGACTTCACATAAAATGCTAGTGATTCCACTGGTCAAGATAAAGAAAACTCCATAGCAACCCACTCCAACAATTCATGATATTGACCAGAGTAAATTATACACATGTCAGCATGGGAAGATGTTGATATTCATAAAATAATTGAAGTCAGGAAAAAAAGCATACCTTGGCTTTGTTCACAGCATCGTACAGAGCTGAGGCCCGAGCAGGGTATCCCCTGGGCATTGGCAGAAATCTGAAGTCTCCACCCTATAAGACAAGAAAAGCCTACATTAACAAAACTTTACACCAGTACATGTTCAACACATTCAAGCTTCAGATAGGTGAACCCTGACATCATTGCCAAATAAAGCCTATAGTGCACTCTATTGTTGCCAAATCTTTAAAATATGTCTTAGCCTTGTTTTTAATAAACTTAAAAAATAATGAGGGCTAAGGATACAGGTGGCGTGTAAAAACGACTGCGAAGCGGGACTGCAGGCCAAATTGCTTGCTCAGTCTAAGGTTCCTGTACGCAAAATGCAGAAGTAGGGGAGACCGGGGCTGGTAGGATCACTTTTCACACTCGGTTATATTTCTCCGTCTTACAGTGCGTTATAGCTGTCAAAGTGTGATTGACTGAAAGCTCAATATCTCATCTATAAAACAGGTATATACAATGTCAACAAAATATTTCTTGTTTCGAGTAATGTATGATATAACTGGCTTTGAGAAATTGTGCAAACCTGCCCCAGCACGGGGTTGGTTGGCTCAGGTAGGCGGGGTTGGTTGGCTCACATATAAGCAAATGTAAAATAAATACAGTTCACTCAATAAATGACTGAAAACGTGTAGCCTAATCATATGGTTACCGGAAAAGTCAACTCTAGAACCTGTGATTATATATTGTTTGGATGTACGTGCCTCTTTTCTTCTTTTATACTGACAAACAGCCAACAGAAAAGCAGACAGAATATAAATATGTTTATAACTGATTTATGGATGACAAATAATGTGAAAATAATGGTTAAAAATTATGAACAAAGGGTTAATTCAGTGTTTGCAAATACATTATACATGATTTATAGGGAGTAGTTATTATAAAGTGTTACCAAATAGGGTTGTATTTGAATTATAATTGAAAATTTATAATAATAATTACAATTATGCCTAATCCACTTTTTAAATATTCTCATTTCAAATTATGTCATTTTTTTAAACACCCTGTATAAAATGCTCATTTTTATGAGTACCAATGGGCCTTTCTCATGTAAACTGTTGAGCCAACCAGCCCCAAAATTAGTGTGCCAACCAACCCCGCCCACAATGAGGTACAGATTTTTCCACAAACACTGTTAGCCTGCTACCATTAGTCATCTCAGGATCTCAAACTTTATTTTACATTATAGCTGAGTCCCTTGACAATCATTTAAAACAAGTTTTTTTGTAAAAATCCCTAACTGTTACCCTTCTGGGAGTTAAGTGGAAGGTATAAAATCCAGGAATTGACCCCCCAAAACTAAAAAGTTTTACTCACCTAAAGGGTTAATGACCTTGAGACCTCTTACATAACTTGACTTACTCTGGTCCTAATGGGCATCATTTTAGTGTTGGAATTGTGTCTCAGCACCCTATAGTGGCTTGGAAATGAACACTGATTCAACCTGCCCCTGATCCAACCAGCCCCTGATCCAACCTGCCCCTGATCCAACCTGCCCCTGATCCAACCAGCCCCGGTCTCCCCTAGTCTTCATCAAGGCTGAGCAGCAAAAGCATTAGTTGAGTTAGGTGACCACAGTCACTGTAGCGTTGTCTATAAGCACAGCCCAGACTACTTACCATTTCTTTCAGAAGATTCAGGCATTCCGCATTAACGCGCCCGTACATCTGAATCCATTTACAGGCACTGTCCGCACTGTCGGCGCCGCTAAAGAGGAATAGGCAAATGAGCATGTATTTAGGATCCATGTTTCTGAAGAAGAGTTGAACAACCTCCGTTGCACAGCCGAAAATTGTCTAAATTCACACATCTTGCAGACGAGTTGGCTACTTTTATAACAAGTATGGAAAGGGAAAACGCCATGCAGAATTCCCCGGCGCTCCAGAGGCAAGGATACACGGGGCTTCACAGCTTTCTCTTTCGAAGTCACCCCCACCCCCCACCAATACAGCTTAGCTGCACAACTAACATGCAGTCTTACACCATAACCTATTTGCAATCTTAACAAACTAACTTTAAGTACACCTTTTCACTTTCACTGTTCATCCTTTCACAGAGAGATCCGTCTTACCTTGTAGCCTCCCCCTCTTCCTGCCTTCCACGTTCTCATGTCAGGGTTGTTTTCGAATGTCCCCATTAAAATGTGGTTTTCTTCGTAAAATAGATGAGTTCCATAGTCTAATCTTTTAGCGACATACTAAAACATTACTTTTAATTGAACTTGATACTGGCTTTATTTTTCCATAAGCATCGAGCCGTCGTAGTGTGTCTCTCCTGACGTCGCAAATGAAAACTGAATGAGGCTTCGCAGGGTTATTTTACAAGGAGCGTCCCTTTCACTTTCTCAATGCGCAGCTGAGTGAGTGACGTGCACGTAAAATGACGCAACGCAAATTTAAAAGCGTCTGAACGTAATGTCATGCCATAATTATATTACAGACCGCAAAAGTGATGTTGCTAACTATTTCGCTAATAACCAGCGCTACAACAACAACCACCACCACCACCACCACAAAAACAACATTACCAGCGCCATAGATTGACATAATGCCACAACTACACCTGGGGAAAGTTTCTTTTATCTTGACCTCAGATGCTTTCTGTTAATGATTTATAGGCCTATTTATTTTACGTTTATCCTTTTAGGCATTTACACTTATTTTATCATTTCAGATGATTTCTGCTAATGATTTACCTTTAATTACTCATTTATAGGCCTACCTGTTTTATGTGCTCCTACCTCATGTCTTTTATTTTCCTTGTACTTATTTTACGTTCATCCTTTTACAATTGTTTTATCTTTTGTTCTTTTACATATTGTTCTTTATTTTTTTGTTAAGCACATTGAACTGCCTTTGTGTATAAAATGTGCTTTACAAATGAACTTAATATACAGTAATGTGCAAAAGTCTTAGGCAGGTGTGAAAAAATGCTGTCAGCTAGGAATGCTTCAAAAAAGGAAGTGTTAATCATTTATGCTCATCAATTAACAAAATGCAGTGACTGTTGTGTATTCGATTCTGCATATTGATTGCATCTTATCTGTAAATAATGTTCTGTTAGTGATTGTATTGCCCTGTCTATAAATATTATGAAGCCAAAGGTTTAGTATAGATTTGTAGTATGTACTTTGCAAAAACATTATGCACTCTCTTTCTTGAAGAAATAATTATACCGTTTTAAAACCAGTGAGTATGCGTTTCCAAGCTTAACTTGTTGTTATTATTGGCACAGGAATTAAAACAAACACGCTTGTATCATCAACAAGTTTAATAAATATCAAGTAAATATGAAATTAGAAGACAGTAGAACTTCGCCACTCATATAATCCATGCAATGTTAACAATGTTTACAAAAATAAATACATGTAATAGCCAGGTAATATATAATACGTATGCATATAAGTACATTTTGACATCAAGGGGGGAGTGTCTCCTCCATTTTTTCCTCCTTTCCTCACCGATTACTGATGCGCATGCGATAGAGAAATAATATGCGGTGCACTTGTTTGCGCACCGTCTCCCACGCGCACATGCTGAAGTTCTATGAGAGATCATACAGAACACAGTTTTTAAAGTGTAGACCTATTCACTACAAGGTCACTTTACTCTTTAGCTCGTGATAAAAAAAACACAATTTACCTCGAGCGAAAGAAGCTCCTCAAGTTCTTCAAAGTAGATCCGCAATTCTGTCAGGTGCGTGCCTGGATGAATTGAGCCCTTCGACTGTAGACATGTGTAAAGTATTTTACTAACCACAATAGACTGCAATAATATTTCTAATAATATTTCTAATTTCTATGTCAACAGACTTTATCAATAGCATATAAGAACGAATGAACCTACATCATTGGCCCCTCGTGACAGTAAATCATCCAGTTCAGCCTTCAGTGTGTTATTCTTCCAGCCAGAGCGGAAAGTGTTTTTCTTGAAGAGGTTTGAAGCCAGCTGAAAAGTGAGTCTTATGCCCTCTCTCTGTAGAGGGTATACATAATGATCTTATTGATTATTATTGTAACAAGTCCAATAGCGTCAATATTTATTATTATTTGATATTTTAAATGATATATTATGCCTAAATGTTGCTGGGTTATTACCGGGAGATGAGGAGTCGAAATATTTTCAGCAATTGATTCTGAGCATCTCTCTAGTTCTTTTCCCTAACAGAAGATGTAAGAATGGGTCTCAGTAAGCATATACAGCATGAAAATAAATATTTAAACATATAGGTTTTAGTTGCATAGCCTCACCTGGTATTTCAGCTCATGTAGTTTTTGCAAAGTTTGACGAATCGTAGCCTTTAATTTCATCCCATCACACACTTGCCAAAGGCACAGAGCGAAGAAAAGGTAATATGCTATCGCCATGTCCAGGAGCTTGTCAATAAATAGCTTCTTATAGTGAACACTTGTCAATCTTAACCCTAACCGATACTGCCAAGTTATTATCAACTCGGTGATATATCGAAGAAGAACAAACTGTGACCATGTAGCTGACAGGTCCTTCTGTTCACTTTATATAGTGATGCCAATGCCCACGATGCCATTAATTATGTGGCCGAATGACAAATGGTTGACAACAGGAAACTGAAAGGTGAAAACTTTTGTCTCATTTGCGTACAATAGAGGTGAGGTAATAGGACTTGCTCCAGCGGTACCTAAGTATTCGTCGGGCTTGGGAATCTAAATGCTGCCCACGTCCCCTGAGGTAACTCATTAATCATTCCTAAGGTCAGAGGCGCAAATGACTGGCGTGACTACGCTATATGAAACTAAATTCGGTTGGTTTTCTGTCTTCCCAGTTAAGACAGGTGAAACTGATTACTTTTTGGAAGCATACTGGAAACATCCCTTTTGCCGCGACTTGTGGTGAAAACAACAGCATGTGGTCATCTCTCTTGTCACTTACAGGTTCAAAAAAACTCATAGGCTACTCTCACCAATACTGAAATATCAATACTGAAATGTCAATGACCACAGATGGGTCATGATTTTATGTGTACTCTTTTTGGCATTCATAAGAACACTCTAACTCGAAATACATTTGAACGACAAATGAACACAGCCCTTATTTTTTTACTTTAAAAAGGTGTGATTATCGGTAAATACTTAAATAATTTTCATTAAAAATATATAAATATTATTACATTAATATAACATATTGTGTATAAAATGAATGCATTTAACCTAATTTACAAATATTTATCTTTGGAGAGCATTCCCTCATACCCCCTCCAGAGGGCTCCACTTATGTCCAGCTATTAGAGTCTCACACACTCTTGCGGAAATCACTGGAAGAATACAAAAAACGTAACTGCAAACTCATCTGCAATAGTGATGGGAATTTCGGCTCTTTTTTGAAAGCCAGTTGTTTTGGCTCGGCTAACTAAAAAGACCCGGCTCTTTTGGTTCCCAAATGGCTTCTTGGATTTTCTGCTTCTTAAAGTAATTTACCATCAAAATGAATGCAAAACTGTGTACGTAAAACATAGCCTACACGATATCAAATGTTTATCCTTTATATGGCTTTATTTTCAGAACATATGCCATTAAATTGTGTCCAAATTTTACTGTGTGTCCTGTTGCTGTCGCACATTTTCTCACTGTTCGTCTGTCACGTGCAAGTTTTACCTTTCTCTCCCTAGGCGCTTTCACACTGCCCAATTTACAGGTAATTTCAGCCGAAATTAGTGGGTCGTCTGTTGCGTTCACAGTGCCGACATGGGGTGGCGTGTCCAAACAACAGGCCAATTCGACCCACCTCGGACCCTACACTTTTTTTGCGACATGGGGCAAGCGTGAACACGAGCCGAGGCCAGACGGGGCAGGGTGTGGTATGGTGAAGTTTCACAACTGCCACCACCCACTGTCGGGAAACAGCTGAGCAGAACTAAAACACCAACAATGAGTTCAGAGGCAAACTGCTGTCTTTGGAAACATGCTGTTTATTTGGCCTAAATCATATATAACTCACCCAACGTGAGTTCGTAATTTGTTTTTAATTTAGATGCTGTACATATTTGTTGGTCAACAGCTTTATCATGTAGCCTAAATGTGCAAGGAATAATATCCCCATTTCGGTGTTGTTTGGAAGTGCATGATTTTGATTTAAAAAAAAAAAGTGAGTTCACTTCCTGTTAGTCGTAGCGTCATTTTAAACTCCGTGGTCGCGGGAAACATTTTTTTAGAAACACAAAACAATGACATGACAATGGAAACGGTAGGGTAAATGCTATGCCGAACATTTTATGTTAAATAAACAGCATATTTTGAGAGACAAATCATTGTGTTGTGTGCCTTTTAACCAGGAGAGTAAAATGTTTGAAAACTGTAGAGTGATGTTTGATGGTAGCGCTACTGTTTTGTGAAGGAAACATATGTCCAGAGCGCATCCATCAATATATCTCCATATATTGTGAATATCCTGAAATATGTGACTGCAAATATCCCCACAAAGACCATCGCCCAGTGCATCTTCACCCTAAGTGTTGTGGGCTTTTTCGACTTGGGCGAAAATGTGTGGATAGAGTAAATTATTTAATGATAGCGCTATATAGCTCACCTGATGGTGCCGTGTACAAATAGCTACAGTAAATCGGCATCAAATGTATTCTTTGCAAATATTTGCAATCCCATGTAAGCATCTAGGTGCAGTACAGTACCATGTCATTTGCCCTTGAATAGTTGTGCAAACTCTGTGTGTCTCGCCATGGTTTTAAAAAACTGAAGAAAAATTTGCAGACAGGTGTATTCATAGACATACTATATAGTATGTCTATGGGTGTATTTACTACGATGCACTGGTCATTCGCGTCATTGTACACGCCCAGCAATATGCATGGCGTAATGTTACAGTGCCACTGGGCTACGCCTTCTCAACCCACCTTTTCAGAAGAGGGTTTAAAAACACGCTGTGCATGCACACTGCCATTCCAGGGTAAATTAGCATGTTGTACCGTGTCTCCACCCCGTGTCGTGCAGTGTGAAAGTGCCTTATGTGTGTGTGCGTGTGCGTGTGTGTGTGTCTGTAACCCCTCCTGTGTGTGTGTGTGTGTGTCTGTAACCCCTCCTGTGTGTGTGTGTGTGTGTGTCTGTAACCCCTCCTGTGTGTGTGTGTGTGTGTGTGTGTGTCTGTAGCCCCTCCCCTCCCCCCTTCTGCTCAGTGGACATGCAGATACCGCCACACATCTTGACCAATCACGCAGATACTGCCACACATCTTGACCAATCACGCAGATACTGCCACCGTCTTGACCAATCACGCAGATACTGCCACCGTCTCGATCACGTGCGGCTTTTACTAAAAAAAGCGAAAGAAAGAAACTACAAAGGCACTGTAAAAAAACTAAATCGGCTCCCAGCGAGGAGCCTGCTCCCATCCTTCACTTCTAAGAGCCAGCTCTCACAGCCGGAGCATTCGCGACCGACACATCACTAGAGCCAGCTCTCAGAGCCGGAACATTCGCGACCGACACTTTCAGGGCCGGAGCATTCGCGACCGACACTCTCAGGGCCGGAGCATTCGCGACCGACACTCTCACGGCCGGAGCATTCGCGACCCACACATCACTAGAGCCAGCTCTCACGGCCGGAACATTCGTGACCGACACTCTCAGGGCCGGAGCATTCGCGGCCGACACTCTCAGGGCCGGAGCATTCGCGACCGACACTTCACTAGAGCCAGCTCTCAGAGCCGGAGCATTCGCGACCGACACTCTCAGGGCCGGAGCATTCGCGACCCACACATCACTAGAGCCAGCTCTCAGAGCCGGACCATTCGCGACCAACACATCACTAATCTGCAAATCAGTAGTGTGTCACGACTGAAAATTGGTACTGAACAGAAGGCTAGCTGATCACACAGCCTCAAATAAAACAGGCGTAGTCAGTCTGCAGTATAAGTCTATACAGTAGTTATTTTCAGGTGAGTATACAGTCTATACAGTAGTTATTTTCAGGCGAGTATGTTTCTCCCACCTGCTAAATCCCATTTTAACACCTCATCCTACAGTTTATTCATCATGTCGCTAAAGCCCATTATCATTAATAAATATATATTGCTAATGTCCTTGACGGCCCTCCTGTAAGTGCTGCGCTCTAGGGTCACAGAATCGTCCAACATTGGTTCATTGTTAAATCTAAATCTAAATGTCAAATCCTAATCCATCCCAGCCCATCAAACACATCCAAACGCAGGGGAAGGGACAAGGAATGGACATGACTCAACCGTGAACGGGTGTGCTTTGCTTGTCAACACCTTAAGGTTACAGGTTTACCTACCTGTGTAGGGTATGTGGAAGACACACGGTGAACCACATTTTACATGATTGTATCTCCTCAAACCGTGAGGAGACCAGAATTTTAAATATTTTTTTGGCCCATCCTGTACATTATGTATTTTATATATATGTATATATAAATAAATATTATTAATAAATATTATTGGCTGTTTCTAAGTGCAAATATTAAAGATTCAGGTTTACTGCCTTTATATTAAATTGACATTTATTTAACATTTATTAAACCTTGCTGACAAATGCTTGTGTGTTTTAAATGCTGTGCCAATAAAAGGGAGCTTGGAACTGCCTAGCCTAACTCACTGGCTTTATAGCATTATTGTTTTTTAGGAGAGACATTTACTTGCGAAATTTCAGAACTAGAATCAACTTTTTACTGGTAAAAAAAACTCCACGAAAGTATGGTGTCTAGTCTCTGTAGTTACACAGCAAATGCTCTCATACCAGCCCATACTATCACAAACAGAACATACTTTACATGCAGGATTGCCGCTACCATTACACACGTGGGCTACATGTGCATGCACTACGTGTAGGGCACCATGGGATACAAAAAAAGCAGCACAATCATAACAGTAATAATGGCAACAAATTTGTAATTAAAAAGATGTACAGTGTAAATGCATATAAACAGTA
The DNA here is from genome assembly GCA_027475355.1 of Coilia nasus. Lineage (NCBI taxonomy): Eukaryota > Metazoa > Chordata > Actinopteri > Clupeiformes > Engraulidae > Coilia > Coilia nasus. The sequence goes on along the minus strand of CM050216.1, from coordinate 39,710,137 downwards.
CAAAATGTACATATTTGCTTATAGCCCTAGTTGGTGTGGCCCCGTCTCCAGTCTCCCCGCGATGTGTTAGGCCCTTGGTCTTAGGTTGAGTGCCACCAGTGGGCAATAGAAACATGACAGGTGAGGCACAACACAGGGCTTGAATCAGTATGCAGGACTGATTCATGGTGATGCACAACACAGGGCTTGAATCAGTATGCAGGACTGATTCATGGTGATGCGTGACACAGGGCTTGAATCAGTATGCAGGATTGATTCATGGTGATGCGTGACACAGGGCTTGAATCAGTATGCAGGACTGATTCATGGTGATGCGTGACACAGGGCTTGAATCAGTATGCAGGACTGATTCATGGTGAGGCACGACACAGGGCTTGAATCAGTATGCAGGACTGATTCATGGTGATGCGTGACACAGGGCTTGAATCAGTATGCAGGACTGATTCATGGTGAGGCACGACACAGGGCTTGAATCAGTATGCAGGATTGATTCATGGTGATGCGTGACACAGGGCTTGAATCAGTATGCAGGATTGATTCATGGTGATGCGTGACACAGGGCTTGAATCAGTATGCAGGATTGATTCATGGTGATGCGTGACACAGGGCTTGAATCAGTATGCAGGACTGATTCATGGTGAGGCACAACACAGGGCTTGAATCAGTATGCAGGACTGATTCATGGTGATGCACAACACTAGCCTGGTAAAACCCGCCCCTCGTACTTCATTTCAATTCGTGCAGAGGGTCTGGACCGGAATCTCTTGAGGGTCATTTAGCAAGTCCCAGCAAGACCGATCCAATCAGCGAACAGAGGGTGTGTTCGTTAGCCATGACGTTGACCTTGTGTGCTACATTTGAATTGTAGTGCGTTGGTAGGCTAATTGCATACGTGATGACCAGGCGTTAGCGATTGGGTAAAGGCAGAGGCACTTTTTAAAAACTTCAGCAGAGTCCATACCTCCAACAAATCGTTTCTGACGGTCTCTGTTCCAGACCCTGTGTACAAAATGAAATGAAGTACGAGGGGCTGGTTTACCAGGCTAGCACAACACAGGGCTTGAATCAGTATGCAGGATTGGTTCATGGTGATGCGTGACACAGGGCGTCTGCAGGATTGATTCATGGTAAGGCGCGACACAGGGCTTGAATCAGTATGCACTTGCAGCAACGAGTGTTAGCCATCATGCAACAGGTAATCTCAGAAACAGAGCTAACATCAACCATAAAACACGTTGGGAAGTTGTTGCCAGGATGAATCGGACATGACAGCTGCGGCTTAAGACATTATTAAGGTGAAAACGTATATTATTATTATAGGTGGTAGGACCTACTCCAGCGGCAGCTAGGCATTCGTGGGACCTGGGAATATAAGTGCTGTCCGTGTCCCCGAGGTAACTCAGTAATCATTCCTAATGACTAGCAAGTGATCTGCTGCGGCTTGTGGTGAAAACAAAGACAGGATATTGGTGATCTGCCTGTGCACTTTCAGGTCCCAAAAATGGCATTACGACAATGATCTCAAACCATACTGAAAACAACCTAGTTAAACAGTAGCCTATTTGCTATCGGATGACCACAGATGTTCATTATTCAATGTGTTGTCTACTGACATTTATCAGAACACTCTCTAACTCAGAATGTTTTTGAATGAAAAGTAAAATGCAGCCCCTATTTTGTACAGAGACTTGCCAAAACAAATTTAGAACGTTAGGTATCGTTCAGGTTTTTAGTCAGCCTTTTTTTTTTTTTTTTTAGCTCTAGCCAAATTGTCAAATTCAGCAGCCATGCATTGGGTCTGACGTTTTCACAGCAGGCACATCACCATTGTCACAGAGCCTATAGTGTATTTATGGATAAAATGCTGAAATACAGCAAAAGACATATTCTCCAAAATTCTATGAGATTATTATAAGATCTTGATGTGCTTTCAACGTGTATAAGAGTTTTTAACTCTTTTTAGCAAATATTTCTGTCCGGGGTCATTCCCTCATGTCCCTCTAGAGGGCGCCACTCATATCAGTACATATCGGTACTCTAGGATTCTGGTGATTTCCTAATGGATTTTTAGAACTGTTCTAGAACAATTCTTTGTCCAGTTAAATTAATTCCAGATAATTGTGTTTTCCATGTGTTATTCCAAGGAGAAGCTGTGTTAAGCTTTGTGTGATTTAAGATAAAAGGTCACCATGATCAGTAGGTGGGTTTGTATCACTGATTTATGATTTATGTTGTACATTTTAAAAGCTATGCTACATTTAGAACTACTCCTACTCCGACTCCTGCTTTTACTTCATGTTCAGCCATTACACCCCCACAAACTCTTGTGAGAATCACTGGAAGGGTACAATAACGTCACTGCAAACACAGTAACTAGCAGTGTAAGTCAATAAAGTTATTTTGAGGTGGGTAATTTTCTCTTCACAACTTAAGGATTGTAGGGTTCCTCCACCTGCTAAACGCCACTTTAACCTTTAACCCCTGAATCTACCGGTTATTCATTGTTGTGTCTGAATTTGTGCAGCTTTTCCTTCCTGCATAGTTGACCTTACACGACACACATAGGGGGCGCCACACACCATCTAATGGCTGCTTGAATTCATTCGTCCGTCTTCACGATTGCACTGTAGCAGATAGGCACCCCTTAATACAGTAGTTCTCGTTTCTGTCATTTTGCCCCTAGCAGGGTTGGGACGTTTGAAGCCCCAACTGTCCCCTGTAATGCTGTTAAAACATCATTTCTGTGCGCTGCATTCATTTAGCATTTTCCTCCCACTCACCTGGATGTGATCTGATAGTTTTCATTTCTAATTATTTTATTTAAGCCCATGAATGTATTACGGGTCCCAAGCGTGGTACCACAGTAATAAAGATAAGATAGTGTACCTGTAAACAGGTGGAGAAAAGGAAGGAGATGACACAGGCTGTTGTTTACAGTTGTTCACCGAAAGTGCATCTCTTTATTTGCTATCAATCATGGCAAAATATCTTTCTTTCCTTCTTTTGTGTCGTTTATCAGTATCATCGTGTTCAATACAATTATATCATGTAATACAAACAGGCCTACATATTCATATTGTCATGTCATAACACTCATGTTTAATGTAGTCCAAACGCATTCCTACATTTACCCTGTCACCTTACACAAGTGATAAAAGGCCACTATGGCTGAATAGTGCAACAGCATGGAAACTCCATTGTATTTAAAAGCAGGCTACTCGTAGCCACCTAGTAAACTACTTAACTAGACATTCATACTGAATGAGATTGTACAAAGTAGCAAATAGCACCGATAAAGATCTGGTTCATTACTGTAAAACACTCAAGTTACTTATAAAACAATAATATTAAAGTATCAAAGTCATTACTATACTCAATCAATATAATCTAGATGAAAACCATTCATTTCAGGGTCATAGCTTAGTTAATAGTACACTCATTACCAAAAGATAACTGTTACATCAAAACTGTTAATACTGTACACTTATTACCAAAAGATAACTGTTACATCAAAACTGTTAATACTGTACACTCATTACCAAAAGATAACTGTTACATCAAAACTGTATTTCTTAACCTAGCGTCTTAATACTCTACAAAATACCCTTCATGAAATCAATGTATTTATTTATTTAGTAACTTGTATTCCTTGTCACAATAATCATGTCTTAACTTCTTAAAATATCCCTTTCATAAAACCAGTGGGTGAGCATATCTATACTTGTTAAACTAGTTGAAATAATAACGGTAAAACCAGTGTCGGGGGGCTCAAAATATCACGTTAACAGTTAGCTGAAATAATAACGGTAAAACCAGTGTCGGAGGGCTCGCGGGACGACTGCTGAACGTTAAAGCTAACCGCTTCATACGATGGCAACTTTCTACTATAACTGTTATGATCAAAGTTCAAAATAATACAACAACAAGTGTTTAAACAAGCATCAGTTATAAGTAGTGTGCGCTACAACAAGGACGGGGGTTTTACCCAGTACTAACCTGTAAACAGGTGGAGAAAAGGAAGGAGATGACACAGGCTGTTGTTTACAGTTGTTCACCGAAAGTGCATCTGAGGGACGAGCGCGGGTCCGCCCCCTAAGCACCCCGGCCGCAACCGTCCCCCCCCCCCCCTCCCCGTGTCACACACTTGTGTTCCTACTGGGCACTAGGCCATTCTAAAGTGGTAATAGTAATAAATATAAAAATATTTATATTTATAAAGTAGTAGTGCAACTACACACCTGTGGGCACCTATTTTGGGTGCGCCACAAATGCCTTTGTTGATGTCTGGCTGTTGTAGTGTACAGGGCCTTTATTGTGAATGAAGATATTACTAAATGTAGACATCAATACCCAAATGACCCCATTTCAGGCATCCCACCTGTCACATCTTTATTACAAACAAACAAAACACCACCCAGTGGTGGTTGGTGTCATTTTGTGTCATTTAGATTACACGGCACACCACAGCACCCAGTGTAATTGTGATTACATGGCACAATACAGCACAGCGCCTAGTGTACACAACGAAACTGACCCTGCATTTGACCCATCACAGCAGGGGTTAGCCATGACAACGGCGCCCAGTGAGCAGTGTGGGGACGGTACCATGCTCAGGGTACCTCACTGGAGCAGTGTGTGGGGACGGTACCATGCTCAGGGTACCTCACTGGAGCAGTGTGTGGCGATGGTACCATGCTCAGGGTACCTCAGTGGCATTACTGGCAGCTGGTGGATTCGAACCTGCGATCCTGTGTTCATAAGTCCAATATCTTAAGCACCATGCCACCACTGCCCCACTTCCCCACTAACAGGACACGTACATCCCACACATTGAAAACCAAGAGCACGTGGGAGTATAAACTTTGAACCTTAGTGAATTGGAGTTATATACGTAGGATTTTCTGTTGTCATCAGAAGAAATTATATAATGTTAGTTCATCTAATGTAATCGCGGCAAAACATGCACACTTGAGCAGTCAGCCTTTTTGCAGTCCAGGCAGCATGTGCTTGTGTAGTTCTGAGAGAGCATCTGAAATTTCACACACACACACAGACACTTGTGTAGTTCTGAGAAAGTATCTGAAATTATGTGAAAGTATGGAAACATTTGTGTACAAGCTGCAGCAGGCATAAATACACTCACCCAAGTGCACACACACACACCCACACACCCATGTACACACACACATACACGCTCAAAAGTATGTGTTCCCCTTGAACACATATATTAGGCATGTGGCTACACGTTCTGCTCATGTGATGCACCTCTGTTATGTGGGTCATGTGACTGTCTGGAACATACCCAATGAGGAACAGAGAAAGAGGAATGTGCACAGCCTACTACCAAAACAACACAGTGTCTATCCCTACTACCTAAACCTCACAGTGTCTATCCCTACTACCTAAACAACACAGTGTCTATCCCTACTACCTAAACCTCACAGTGTCTATCCCTACTACCTAAACCTCACAGTGTCTATCCCTACTACCTAAACCTCACAGTGTCTATCCCTCCCTTGTTGGCTATGTGTTTCAGACCCTTGCCACAGAAGTCAAAGACATTTGTCTCCGACTGACTAAAGAAGGTGCGGTGAGGTCCTTGTGGGGAGAGGCCCCTACATTTTTTCTGTTCCCCCCTCATATCATAAATGTGTTTTTGTTCCTCCCTCGTGTCATAAATGTGTTCGGGGCATAGCCATTCACTCTGGGCTGTATGAGGTGCTATGCGTATCAGTAGTAATTAACCTCTGTCACTAGACCACTACACCACCCGTATCATGGCCAGCTACATTACTCTGGGACTAGACCACTATACCACCCGTATCATGACCAGCTACATTACCCCAAAGACAGTAGCCAAGTTGGAGTGTGCAGAAGAACAGTAGTTAGCACGTTCAGGCAGGTGCTTGTTCATGTCTGCATGAGTTTATGTGTGCCTTTCAGGAATTCACCCAACTACTCTAGGCCCAAACTCCTCTAACTGTAGCTGTTATTAGTGATCTAGCTGGAATAGAACACACTGTGTGTGTGTGTCTGTGTGTCTGTGTGTGTGTGTATGGCTGTTCCTTTCCAGAACCCTCTTGGAGCATGTAACTGACCCCCTCTCTGTTGCAGTAATTGTCTTGAGGATTATTAACCTGAAATTCTTGTCCTGCAACCTGCATTAGCCTTAGATATAGTGCTGGCTTGGGGCTGTAGGGATGGCCTAGCAGTGCCTGAGGCAGTGGGGTGGCCTAGCTGTGGGATGGCCTAACAGTGACTGAGGCAGTGGGATGGCCTAGCTGTGGGGATGGCCTAGCTGTGACTGAGGCTGTGGGATGGCCTAGCAGTGACTGACTGAGGCTGTGGGATGGCCTAGCTGTGGGATGGCCTAGCAGTGACTGAGGCTGTGGGATGGCCTAGCTGTGGGATGGCCTAACAGTGACTGAGGCTGTGGGATGGCCTAGCTGTGGGATGGCCTAGCAGTGACTGACTGAGGCAGTGGGATGGCCTAGCAGTGACTGACTGAGGCAGTGGGATGGTCTAGCAGTGGGGATGGCCTAGCTGTGACTGACTGAGGCAGTGGGGATGGCCTGGCAGTGGCTGAGGCTGTGGGATGGTCTAGCAGTGGCTGAGGCAGTGGGATGGCCTAGCTGTGACTGAGGCTGTGGGATGGTCTAGCAGTGGGGATGGCCTAGCTGTGACTGACTGAGGCAGTGGGGATGGCCTGGCAGTGGCTGAGGCTGTGGGATGGCCTAGCTGTGACTGACTGAGGCTGTGGGATGGCCTAACAGTGACTGAGGCTGTGGGATGGCCTAGCTGTGACTGAGGCTGTGGGATGGCCTAGCAGTGGGATGGCCTAGCTGTGACTGTAATGATCTAGCAGTGGCTGAGGCAGTGGGATGGCCTAGCAGTGGCTGAGGCAGTGGGATGGCCTAGCAGTGGGATGGCCTAGCAGTGCCTGAGTGTGATGGTCTAGCAGTGGCTGAGGCAGTGGGATGGCCTAGCTGTGCATGAGGCAGTGGGATGGCCTAGCAGTGAGTGACTGAGGCAGTGGGATGGCCTAGCAGTGGGATGGCCTAGCTGTGACTGAGGCAGTGGGATGGCCTAGCTGTGACTGAGGCAGTGGGATGGTCTAGCAGTGGCTGAGGCAGTGTGATGGTCTAGCAGTGGCTGAGGCAGTGGGATGGTCTAGCAGTGGCTGAGGCAGTGGGATGGTCTAGCAGTGGCTGAGGCAGTGGGATGGTCTAGCAGTGGCTGAGGCAGTGGGATGGCCTAGCTGTGACTGAGGCAGTGGGATGGCCTAGCTGTGACTGAGGCAGTGGGATGGCTAGCTGTGAGTGACTGAGGTAGTGGGGATGGACTAGCAGTGGCTGAGGCTGTGGGATGGCCTAGCTGTGCCTGAGGCAGTGGGATGGCTAGCTGTGAGTGACTGAGGCTGTGTGATGGCCTAGCTGTGACTGAGGCAGTGGGATGGCCTAGCTGTGAGTGACTGAGGCTGTGTGATGGCCTAGCAGTCAGTGACTGAGGTAGTGGGGATGGACTAGCAGTGGCTGCTAGATAAGCTTGGAGACTAAACTGAACTGGAGGGTGTGCAAAGGCTAGCTCTCAACAGTAGCAGGTCAGATTGTACAGGCAGTGTTGATTAGACATGGTCAGGTCGATCTTCAGTCTCCAAAACACATCCCTTGTTCTGTTACTGCCTGTTGTTTAGGTAAAATATGCAAAGCCATGAAGGAGTTACTCTGAGGTGGTGTCCTCTGTAAATTATAAGGTATTTTTGTAAATTAAGACACCTGCAAGTTATATAGTTGTAAGAGATGGATTTTGTCTGTAATACTTCTATGTGTCTTAAAAACCTGTTATGTATTCATACTCTATGAAAGGCAGACAGACATAAACAAATGGCAAATTAGTACCATTAGCACCTTTTACTTGATTTCTGGCATGTAGGAGTTCAAATGTGAATGGCACTTTTCTTTCTCATTCTTTCTGTCTTTCTTTCTCTCCATACACTCTTCCACTTTTTTCTTCTCCACGCTTCTCTTTTTTCTCATTTCTGTGTGTGTCTCTCACTCTATCTACGCCGTCTTCATCTCTTTGCTACCCCCCGTCACCTCTCCTCAGCTCCCAGCTCTGCCTTTATGACTACAGCGGCTGTCCACTCCACTCTTCTTGACTCAGCTCAACTCTTCTCATTCCCTTTCTTTTTCTCACACCCTCTGCTCTCATCTTCATCTCACACCCTCTGCTCTCATCTTCATCTCACACCCTCTGCTCTCATCTTCATCTCACACCCTCTGCTCTCATCTTGTCTCTCTGTTGCTCCATCTTGACTTCCTCCATCTGTGCATGTTGTTTCCGCCCCTCTTCTCTCCTTTCCTCTCCCCTCTTCTCCTCTCCCCTCTTCTCCTCTCCTTTCCTCTCCCCTCTTCTCCTCTCCTCTCCCATCCCATCCCATCCTCTCCTCTCCTCTCCTCTCCCATCCCCTCCTCTTCTCTCCTCTCCTGTCCTCTCCCATCCCCTCCTCTCCTCTCCTCTCCTCCTCTCCTCTCCTCTCCTCTCTTCTCCTGCTCCTATGCCTCTGTCCGTGCTCCGCTCCTTCAGTGCCGCTCTCCTCCAGTGCCGAGGGGCGGGTTGAGGATGTGCTCTTCCTCCGCAGGAAATGAGCTCGTCGGAGCAAAGGAAGCTGAGCACAGCTGCCTCTACTCCGCAGGAAGTAGAACACTTCCTTCCAGGGGATGAGAGAGACAGAGAGACAGAGACAGACAGAGAGAGAGAGAGAATAGAAAAAGAAGAGAAACTAAAGAGTGAGAGAAGTGCAAAAGCAAACCTGTTTTGTTACAAGCATGACATAAATTATTAATGTCACAAACCCCCAAAGAGACAGTAATAGCAGGGTTGGGGGTGCCAACATATTAATGTAAGTAATGTAACATTTAAAAGGTAGTACCCCCCAGTTATGAGGGGATAATTCACGCTCTGATCCAAATACCCCAGGGGTATTTGTACTCGAGGGGTACCCCAGGGGTATTGGTACCCCAACTTTGACAACCACTGATTATAGGAAGAGAAAATGTCTACTCTGTGGCGACTGAAGGAAGTGCTGACAGACCAGGGGGGTGTGGTGGGTAAGATATCCATCACATCTGCCTGACATTTTGATGTCTTTTACACCCCCACCCCCACCCCCAAACAACTCAACGATCATTCTAAAAGCAGCCCCCACCCCCTGAAAATTACAGAGTGAGAGGATATTTTTAACTGTAATTCGTGCTTGTAGGACATGGCTGCTAAAAGATGTCCCATTTTAAAGTGTATATATATATATAAGATGTGACCTAATTTAATGGCCTGTATTGTGGATCTGTGGAACTCGAAGGCCAAATTAAGAACACGTGTTGTCTTCTCCTTGGTGTCTTCGCTCTTTCACACACTCTCACTCCATAGAGGACCCAGCTGTGGGACTATGGACAGTTCTGCTATTCGTTCATCCGGCTCTAGTCCAGTTTTGATCTGGTTCTGATCCGGTACACATCAGAACTTGGTAATGGGGTTGGGGGCTCTCCTCCTCCTCCTCAGGAACAGTGGGGGAGGGGTGGTGTGGTGGTGGGGTGTTGATGGTGGGTAGTGCGGTTTGGGGTTGGGGGGGCTCTCATATCCCCTGTTTTCTGTGAGCCTGCGCCCCTCAGTCGCACCCAGCCTAAACTGAGAGAAAGAGAGGGATAGAGAGAGAGAGGGAGAGAAAGAGCAACCTTGCCTGCGAAACTAGCCTCACAGTCAAAGAGCTGCCTGAATGGAAGTGGATCTTTGACCCACGTGTGGGTGTGTTCATGTGCGCGAGTCTGGATGTGCGTGCGGGTGTGTGTATGCAGACGGTATTTATAGAAACGGGATTGTCGTCCTTGGCAACAGCTAATGTTTTTAGCTTCACACACCACATTTGAAAGGGATGTGATACTCTGCAAGCACACAGTTCTCAGCAGAGAGCATTCGTGCCAGGCCATGAAGCTATAGATGTCTACATGCTACGTGTGTGTACTTACCAGACCAAAACACACAACTGCCTCTTGTCTTCACAGGTGGGGCACCACAGAAGGGTGTCAGGTGTCTTCTGACTCTCTGTCATATTCATTCTTTATGACAAGTTCACTTTTGAAAACGCATTCATTTTTTATTACGAAATACACATAACTGCTTTATCTTCTGTCTGATTAAGCTATCATTTGGATGGAATAGTGTAGAGGAGAGATGTCTGTGGTATTTGGGGCTTGATGGACTCAAACCTGGGCAGTATTACAGTCACGTGGGAGTCAGAGCTGATGACTCTATTATGACATCTGAGTGCACGGCAGCATTCTGCTGTCCCCTCCCTGTCCTGCTGTCCCCTCCCTGTCCTTCCTGATTCCATGGGGCCTCTGTGAGCCATGGCCTAGATCAGACCCATTTCCAGAATAAAGCTGGATCAGGGCCACAACATTTGCATCACCGCAACACATGCATGCATGCATGCATTAACTTGTGTTGTCCGTGTGTGTGTGTGTGTGTGTGACAAAGACTGTCATGCCTGATGCCATGTGACCTCTGTGGTGTGACATTTCAGTAAAGTCAGCACCACACTTCATCACATGACATGGTGTCCACTCGTGACATTACTAGTGGATGGCCTGAACTGTGACCAGGCTGCCCCTTTTGACTCATGGGAAGGACACACAGCCTTTAAGCTGCTTCCCAGCTAGAGTACAGAAGCATTAAAACCAGGGCCAAGATACTCATCAAACGTTTCAATTCCTCCGCAGTAGCTTCAGTTAATGCTGCCAATACATGACTTAAAATGCACACTTTTTAAGGGATCTGTGCAATACTGTGCAATGTATGCTGTGTGTGTGTGGGTATAAACCAGTGGCGGCTGCTGGTCTTTCAAATAGGGGAAGCACATTTTAGGTGTACATTATATATATATAGGCTATATATTTTATCCTATTGGAGCCTGGCCGTTATTAATAAAAAGAAATGTTAATTGAGACTGTTGTCAACCACAGCCATGCCACAGAACTACAGTAACACACACATGAAAATGATTTTCAGGAGTAACACACACCTAAACTGTATCTGTATACAACAATACCAGAACTGAACAGAACATGAACAGAAATATATAACAGAACTATTAGAAATACACGTTATTGTGTATAAATTCTGCCCTGCGCTCCTTTTGCAGGAAATGCCATTGCTTTTTTCATGCCTTTTTGTATGCCCTGTCAAAGTTATTCAGGTCCATAAAACCTACATTTGACTAAAACTACATATCCCTGACACAGCTTTATCAAGAGGCATGGCCAACAGTACATTCTGTTTGTCACAGCATGTCCAATTAGACACTTCATCTCCTCATACCAGGAAAGTTGAAGGAAAAAAAACAGTTACTTTCACCAGTTTTTGTGGGCCAAATCAGTCTTGGGTGTTGGTCTGTCCTGCTGTTTAATTTCTACTCTCTCCTCATACGGAAGACTATCGAATGGGTTTGCCAAAATTGTCAACAATATTAGCAGTAGCCATTGTATTGGGCTAGCACGCTAACTAGCGGGCTAGTTTCCTTAACAACTTGACTAATTTGAACAATATGATTATGAACAAACTTATGAAACTTAGACAAAAAACTCAATAACGTTGTGCTGACTGGTATGTTTTATTTAGAATATAATATGTGGAATGTGTAAATAACAAGCACTCTGGACGGACAACAGGTTCTCTCACCACTTGTCTTTGGGAAATCCGCTAGCGACTGAATTCTACTTTACTCCGATGCCGATGTTTGTTTGCCTGCCAATCAAAAGGGGTGTAGTCTTTTAGACAGTTCCACCAATTATAATGTGTAACGGTGCGTTTCCATTACAGCGAATTTCGCCTCGCTCTCATTGACTTTGAATGGAGGCGAAATTTCGCCTGATAGGGCGAAGGCAGGGCGAATTCGCCGAGGGAGGCGAAATACAGTTGGCGAAACCTGAACTTTATTTAAATGAGAATGATGTGATAACCAATTATATCAGCGTGTGGTGTGTTTAGAGCATGACGCTGGCTGAAGAGGCGGGAGTTACAAAAAACTCAGACCAACATGGCCGCTCGTGAAAGTGAAACGTGAAAGTGTTTATATGATTTAAACTCTCTGGGTGACCAAAAGTGATAGTGCCATCACGAATTGTTGTTTAAATGTCCCACGAACTGAATTTAGACAACCAGGCTGCTCTAGATTGCCATAATCACTCGCTGTGCCATAATCAACCGTCTCTAATCAACACCAAAGATTCTAGAGCGCTCTGCTTTAGAATCTTTGATCAACACGACCGTCTATGAGTCCTCCGGTTGCCATGGAGACTACTCAGACGGTCGTGTTGATCAAAGACGGTTAATTAACTGGTTCTGAAAGTTTTCATGAGTGAAATACCTCGCAGATAAAAACAACTTCCTATTATATGACATATAAAAACAACTTCCTATTATATCACATATATGTTGGATTGCTGTGCCAGTTAACAGAAAGAACACTGTAAAAGCTGCTAGCTACTTTTGCTAATTCCCTAAGCTAGTCAATAGCTCCCTCCTCTGGCCAACGCTAGGTTATATGACAACTTTTTTTCTGACAAAGGTTTATGTAAGGCTGATGCCGTTTCGTCTGACGCCGTTTTTCCTGAGTCTGAGGCCGTTCTGCTTGAAGTAGTTTTTGCTGACAGAGTTTTTTCTGAGACATGACGCTGTTTGGTCTGAGCTTGACAGCGATTTTTCTGAGACTGATAACTTTTAGGTCGAGTCCGTTTCCTCTGAAAACGATGTAGTTTTGTCTAAAAATTATAATGTTTTTTCTAAGACTGAGAGGCTTTGAGGTAATTCCGATGCCGTTTCGCAAGAGACTGACGACTTTTGGCCCGAGGTCGTTTTTTCCGAGACCTGATGCAGTTTTGTCTGGAGATGATAAAGGTTTTTCTGAGACTGAGACACTTTTAGGCGACTCCAATGCTGTTGCACAGGAGACTGAGAACTTTTGGCCTGAGGTCGTTTTTTCTGAGACCTGATGCAGTTTGGTCTGAAGATGACAAAGGTTTTTCTGAGACTGAGAGACTTTTAGGCGACTCTGATACCGTTTCGCCCGTGACCTGATGCCTTTTCAGCTGAGACCTAATGCCTTTTCGATTGAGTCTGACACCTGAGTCTGAGATCTGAGGATGTCCTAAAATGAACACCATACTGATGCTACTTGTACATCGACAAAATATCCCACAAACTTCTTTTCTTGTCCTATTCAAACCTATTTGAATAAAAATGACAAATCACACACCCATCCATTCACGTGGTTAGAGTTCAGTGCGGTGCATTGTTTTGCGAGCTCAAGTGATTGCCCGAGTGTTTGCTCAACCACATACCAGCAGGTATCAGGTGGAGGGTGTGTTGAGCGTGGAGGGTGTGTTTAGGGTGGAGGGTGTGTTGACGGTGGAGGGTGTACTGACGGTGGAGCTGTGTGGAGCTGCCAAACATGCTGCGCTACTACTTTCAGTGCCTTCATTACGCTGCAGAACTCCACCTGGATTGTGTGTGTGTGTGAGAGAGAGAGAGTGTTGGGTGGGGTGAGCATGTGTATTCATGTTGCTCTGCATTCCTTCAAGTTAATGTTTAAATGGGTCTGTCAGGGGATCTGAATGTGCGCTTGCATTTCGTGTGCCTTCTCTCCCTCATTATCTCTGTAACTGCAGCTTCTCTTCTGCATTGGTCTGCTCACATCTGTCCCTCTCCTCCTGTAGCCCTAGCTACAGCTACAAGCTTCTTCTTGCTTCTCTGTGCTTGTTCTCTGTCTTCCTGTTGCTCATGCCTGCACAGCTCTGAAGCCCTGGTGTGTGTGTGTGTATGTGTGTGTGTGTGTGTGTGTGTGTGTGTGTGTGTAAGCACTCCTCTGAAGCCCTGGTGTGTGTGTGTGTGTAAGGACTCCTCTGAAGCCCTGGTGTGTGTGTGTGTGTGTGTGTGTGTGTGTGTGCACTCCTCTGAAGCCGTGGTGTGTGTGCGCTGGAACAGGAAATGAGTGCAGACAGAGTAGGCAAGCAAGCTGAAACCGGCACAAAGCCTTGCGCGCTTACACACACACACACACACACACTCACACACACACACACACTCACACACACTCACTCATGCTCTCTTCCTCTCTCTCTTTCTCTCCCACTCACTCTCTTCCCGCACTTTGGGCTCACTCACACACATGTGCTCTCTCGCTCATTCGCTCAGATACAGATATACAATAAAGCCCCCAGTCCCCAGTCAGCCTTGCTCTGCACAGGATCCGGACTCCAGGTGGACATGAGAGAGAGAGAGAGAGAGAGAGAGAGAGACAGAGAGAGAGAGAGGGAGGGAGATAGAGAGAGAGAGAGAGGGAGGGAGGGAGATAGAGAGAGAGGGAGATAGAGAGGGAGGGAGAGAGAGAGAGAGGGAGATAGAGAGGGAGGGAGGGAGGGAGATAGAGAGAGAGGGAGATAGAGAGGGAGGGAGAGAGAGAGAGAGAGAGGGAGATAGAGAGGGAGGGAGATACAGAGGGAGGGAGAGAGAGAGAGAGAGGGAGATAGAGAGGGAGGGAGATACAGAGGGAGGGAGAGAGAGAGAGAGGGAGATAGAGAGGGAGGGAGATAGAGAGGGAGGGAGATACAGAGGGAGGGAGAGAGAGAGAGAGAGGGAGATAGAGAGGGAGGGAGATAGAGAGGGAGGGAGATACAGAGGGAGGGAGAGAGAGAGAGAGAGGGAGGGAAAGAAGTGGGAGGGACTGGGAGGGGAGTAGGTGGCTAAAGGGAGTGAGTGAGTGAGTGAATGAGTGAGTAAGTAGGAGAGGGGAAAGATCAGAAAGAAAAGAGAAGAAAAAAGAGAAGAAAGAAGGGGAAGAGGAAAACAGGGAGGACCCAGAGGAACCTGTCAGCGTGCGCAGTGCTAGGAGTTTGTCTGAGGAAGGAGTGATTGCAGGAGTTTGTCTGAAAGAGGAGTGATTGCAGGAGTTTGTCTGAAAGAGGAGTGATTGCAGGAGCAGAAGAGAAGGATGGTGCTGCAGCTCTTTCCGCAACTCAGGTAAGCAAGCCGCCGCCGTCTCTCTCTCTCTCTCTCACACACACACACACTGATTTCAGGGGATCGCTCAACATTTAGTCACACTCAGGAGGGAGTCTTTGCAGTACTTTGTGTGGAGATTACTTTTGTTCAAACATAGGTCAACACTAAAATCTGTGTTGCTGGGTTTCAGTGGAAACATGCTCGTAGTAAACAGGGATGACTTTAGTTGTTTACTTTTCCTCCACCTTTTCACGTTTTTCTTATTTGTTTTTCTCTTCTGTTCTCTGTTCTGAACGAAGGAAACAGTGCTTTCTTGTATATATCCCTGTGAAAAGTACTCTTCTGAAAGGAAACAGTGTTTTCTCATAGATATCCCCGTCAAAAGTACTCTTCTGTGGCAGTTTGCCTGTTTCTTCTCGGGGAAAGTTTTATGTTTTGAGAGCGAGTGTGGCGAGTGTTTTGGGAGGGTGCGTGTTGGGACGAGGGCTTGGCTCTGCTCCTGCAGGGCTTTGTATTGTGGTTCCATTTTACAAGCACCTCGCTCAGCGAGGATATGGTGGGGAAAGTCCGGCGTGTGTTTTTACACACTGGCTCTTGTCAGTGAGAAGTGTTTGAAAAATGCTGTGAGAGCCTCTTGTCCAGTGTGTGTGTGTGTGTGTGTGTGTTTTTTTTTTTTTACCTAAAGACTATTGTCAGTGAGAAGTGTTTGAAAAATGCTGTGAGAGACTCTTGTCCAGTGTATGTGTGTTTTTACCTAAAGACTATTGTCAGTGAGAAGTGTTTGAAAAATGCCTGCGAGAGACTCTTGTCCAGTGTGTGTGTGTTTTTACCCAGAGACTCCTGTCCAGTGTGTGTGTGTTTTCACCTAAAGACTATTGTCAGTGAGAAGTGTTTGAAAAATGTCTTTGAGCCTGAGGCTTCCCGGGACGGCAAATGGGAATACCACCTGTAGGAAGCCTGAGGTGCTCTGGGAAGAGGGGGGAGGGCCGGCGGGTGGACAGGCGGATAGGCGGGCGGTATTTCCCCATTCTCTCATTCGTAACATCTGGAGCAATGGCACATGTAGCTTACAATAAACCTGGACCACAGCCACATCATTTGCATTATCAGTTCTTTAACTTGTGTTGTCCGCGTGTGTGTGTGTGTGTGTGTGTGTGTGTGTGTGTGTGTGTGTGTGTGTGTGTGTGTGTGTGTGTGTGAGAGAGAGAGAGACAGAGAAAGAGAGTGAGACAGAGAGAGAAAGAGAATGAGAGAGAGACAGAGGGAGCGAGAGAGAGAGAGAAAGAAAGAGAGAGAGAGAGTGAGACAAAGAGAGAAAGGGAGAGAGAGAGAGAGAGAGAAAGAAAGAATGAGAGAGACAGACAGGTGGAGCAAGAGTGAGAGAGAGAGGGAGAGAGAAAGATGGAAAGGGAGAGAGACAGAGACAGAGGGAGCAAGAGAGAGATAGAGAGGGAGAGAGAAAGATGGAGAGAGAGAAAGATTGACAGAGCGAGAAAGGGAGAGAAAGAGAGGCCAGTTTTGTCTCACATGGTGCTGCCGGGTGTCTGATTTCCTGGCACTAGATCAGCATGTCCCATTATTGGACAGCGAAGAAGAGAAGAGAATCTGACCCCAAATCAGAGAGGTGTTGACATCATTTTAACACTGTGTGAGACATTTTACTGGGAGAGGGCTACAGGATCACATACAACGCCTGGTTGTAAAACTGTTTAAATAGGGTAAATAGGGTTTAAATGCTGTTTAAATAGGGTAAATTAGGTGGAATAATGTTCTACAGGGAGAAGGGAGCATGCACTTCACATAATGAAAGGTGAAAGAGGTACAGCAATCATGGAGAATATTTATTCTGTCATATCTTATCATGTCAAGCAGTTAATCATAAATGATGTAATGTACAGTGGGGAGGGCACTGCTGGTTATCAGCTGCATTTCCAATACCTGTCCTGTGGAAGCTATCTTTGCATGGTTATGTTGTAGATATAAGTCTGCATCTGAGGTGAATGTTGTACTGTAAGCTGCCTTTGTGTGGTTATGTTGTAGATGTAAGCGTCTGAGGTGAATGTTGTAGATGTGTCTGAGGTGAATGTTGTAGATGTAAGCGTCTGAGGTGAATTTTGTAGATGCAAGTGTCTGAGGTGAATGTTGTAGATGTGCCTGAGGTGAATGTTGTAGATGTGCCTGAGGTGAATGTTATAGATGTGCCTGAGGTGAATGTTGTAGATGTGCCTGAGGTGAATGTTATAGATGTGTCTGAGGTGAATGTTGTAGATGTAAGGGTCTGAGGTGAATGTTGTAGATGTGTCTGAGGTGAATGTTGCAGGGTGAGGGTGAGGGGTGAGGGGTAATTGGTAAGTGGTAAGGGGTGAGGGGTGAGGAATGAGTGGTGAGGGGTAATTGGTAAGGGGTGAGGGGTGAGGAGTGAGTGATGAGGGGTAAGTGGTAAGGGTGAGGGGTCAGTGGTAAGTGGTAAGGGTGAGGGGTCAGTGGTAAGGGTGAGGGCGAGGGGTTATTGGTAAGTGGTAAGGGGTGAGGAGTGAGTGATGAGGGGTAATTGGTAAGTGGTAAGGGGTGAGGAGTGAGTGGTAAGGGTGAGGGCGAGGGGTAAGGGGTGAGGGGTTATTAGTAAGGGGTGAGTGGTAAGGGTGAGGGCGAGGGGTAAGGGGTGAGGGGTAATTGGTAAGTGGTAAGGGGTGAGGAGTGAGTGGTAAGGGTGAGGGCGAGGGGTAAGGGGTGAGGGGTAATTGGTAAGTGGTAAGGGGTGAGGGGTCAGTGGTAAGGGTGAGGGCGAGGGGTGAGGAGTCAGAGGTAAGGGTGAGGAGTGGGGGTGAGTGGTAAGGGTGAGGGCGAGGGCTAAGGAGTGAGTGGTGAGGGGTAATTGGTAATTGGTAAGGGGTGAGGGGTGAGGGGTAAGTGGAGAGGGGTGAGTGGTGAGGGGTGAGGGGTGAGGGTTGAAGCGGGCAGAAGAGCGAGCGAGAGAGGGAGAGAAAAGAGAGACACAGGGAGAGAGAGAGAGCAATAGGAAGAGAGATGGAGAAACAGAGAGAGAGGTAGAGAGAAAGCGAGAGGTAGAGAGCATGCGCGTGCGGGGCTTTTGTTTTGCGCCCCCTGGCCTGGACATCCTGGGCAGGAAGCGGCCAGCAGAGCGAGGTCGCAGCCCTCTGGATCTGGGGCGAGAGGAAAGAGACGCGTTTCCGTGTTTAAACATGGCCTCACTAGGAACGGCCTCACTAGCAACGGCCTCCTCCAATTGTTCTCTGTCATTCCAGCCGTTTGCAGCCACAGGGTGCCCCCCCAATCGTCAACCCCCCCCACACACACACACACACACACATATATACACATACACACACATAAACACACACACACCTCCCCCCCAGCCGACACCGCCTACACCAGTGCTGTTATACACTCACTCACAGATGCCACGGAGGGCTGGGGGGGAGGTGTGTGTGTGTTTATGTGTGTGTGTGTAAGTGTATATATGTGTGTGTGTATGTGTGTGCTGTTATACACTCACTCACAGATGCCACAGAGGGGTTTTTCATGTCCTTCTTCCTCGTCCTCCTTTTAGGACCGACTTGCTCCGACACGATGAATCACAGCTTGAGGCAGCATGTCTGTCATACTTGTGTTGTTTTTTTCCTGTGTGTGTGTGTGTGTGTGTCTCAGAGAGAACAGGAGGGAAACAGATAGAGAGAGAGAGAGAGAGAGAGAGAGAGAGAAAGGGAGAGCGAGAGGGTGAGAGAGAGAGATAGAGAGAAAGGGAGAGAGAGAGAGAGAGATAGAGAGAGAGGGAGAGAGAGAGGGTGAGAGAGAGAGAGAGAGATAGAGAGAAAGGGAGAGAGAGAGGGTGAGAGAGAGAGAGAGAGATAGAGAGAAAGGGAGAGAGAGGGTGAGAGAGAGAGAGAGAGAGAGATAGAGAGAAAGGGAGAGAGAGAGGGTGAGAGAGAGAGAGAGAGGGAGAGAGAGAGAGATAGAGAGAAAGGGAGAGAGAGAGGGTGAGAGAGAGAGAGAGAGAGATAGAGAGAAAGGGAGAGAGAGGGTGAGAGAGAGAGAGAGAGAGAGATAGAGAGAAAGGGAGAGAGAGAGGGTGAGAGATGTGTCTTGAATGTTTTGTTTAGTTTCCCAAACTGAAACTCAAGAGTTTTGAGTGTTGCCAAGCAGGTTGCTGCTCCCTGCTGAGCTTAGTGGAGGGAGAGGCGTGTTTACCTCACATGCCATCCCAAACATCACTTGCGCCCCGCAGTTCCACTGCGCACCATAAAGGCAGGCTAGAAGCCTATCAGCTCCTCTTGTCCTCTCTGTTTATGTGCCTGCATCTATAAATACTGTGTGTGTGTGTGTGTGTTTGTGTGTGTGTGTGAGTGTGTGTATGCGTGTGTGTGTGTCTGTGTGTGTTTGTGAGCATGTGTGTGTACTTGTGTGTATTTGTGTTTGTTTGTGTATAAATGTGTGTATGTGTGTGAGTGTGTGTGTGTATGAATGTGTGTGTGTATATTTGTGTTTGTGTATGAATGTGTGTATGTGTGTGTTTGTGAGCATGTGTGTGTACTTGTGTGTACTTGTGTGTGTTTGTGTATGAATGTGTGTATGTGTGTGTTTGTGAGCATGTGTGTGTACTTGTGTATGAATGTGTGTTTGTGTGTATGTGTGTGTTTGTGAGCATGTGTGTGTACTTGTGTGTGTTTGTGTGTATGTGTGTTTGTGTGTATGTGTGTATGTGTGTGTTTGTGAGCATGTGTGTGTACTTGTGTGTGTTTGTGTGTATGTGTGTATGTGTGTGTTTGTGAGCATGTGTGTGTTTGTGTGTATGTGTGTGTATGTGAGCATGTGTGTGTACTTGTGTGTGTATGTGTGTGTGTGTGTGTATGTGTGTGTATGTGTGTGTGTGTGAATGTGTGTGTACTTGTGTGTACTTGTGTATGTGTGTTTGTGTGTGTATGTGTGTGTATGTGTTTGTGTGTGTATGTGAGCATGTGTGTGTACTTGTGTGTGTATGTGTGTATGAGTGTGTATGTATGTGTGTATGTGTGTGTTTGTGTGTGTTTGTGTATGTGTGTGTACTTGTGTGTATGTGTGTATGTGTGTGTTTGTGTGTGTATGTGTGTGTGTTTGTGTGTGTATGTGTGTGTTTGTGTGTGTATGTGTGTGTATGTGTGTGTGTATGTGTGTATGTGTGTGTTTGTGGCTCTGGCCTTTTGGACACTCCCTCTTTGGTTTTCCACGCTGCTCCCCTGGTAAACCACAGGATGGCTGTTCCACCGAGTTACTACCCTCCCTCGGCTGCACAGGGTGGGAGTGGAGCCGCTGTTCCACACACTTGTCACCTCCCCCTTGCTGTGTTGGTGTGGGGACTGGTTCAATTGCTCTCTGAAGTCAACTCCCTCTCTCCCTCTTTTTTTCTGTGAGAACATCAGTTATGTCCCCCACCATCCTTCTTTCTCTCTCTCTCTCTCTCTCTCTCACTGTGTACAGAAGACATGTTAAGGCCGGTCAGAAAAGCCACAGCACAGCTGCTATTTTCTCGCCGCTGCACAGTTAGAGGGCTGGTCTGGAGGGTCTGGAGGGTCTGGAGGGTCTGGAGGGTCTGGGGATGGCCGTCCTCTTGGCCCGAGTGGCAGAAAAACAACACACGATTGTGTTTATCTGCCTATTTTACCAAACACTGTCACCCTCCCTCACACATGAAGTGCTGCGGGGGTTTTCTACCCGAAGCCCAGAGGAGACGGCAAAGCCACAGGCCTCTGTGGAGGTGGAGGAGGACTGCAGGCCTGCAGGCCTGCCTTCAGCATGGCTCCTGCAAACAGCAGTCATTGTCTCCAATGCTTCCTGCTTCATTCTCTATTTCCTGCTGTCATTTGAGTTCTTGCGCTCTGCCTTTATTTATGTTTTAAGGAATTTTGTTGGTAGGACTGAGATTGACCAATGGCAGTCATTGTACATGCAAGACAATAAATACAGTTGTTAAAATAAAAGGAGAAACGTAAAATCTCCTGCATCTAAAGATGTAGAGAGGGTATTTGCCCCCCTGTCTTACATTCTCTCTTACTGTACAGTTAGACCAAGTGCCAACATGGCGATGAAGCAGCTGAGGACAGCCGAACAGCAACTCTCTCTGTAGCTTCTGACGTAGAACATCAGAATGCTCAATCATATTTTTCAATTTAACAGATGTTAGTATATCTACACATTCCAATTAGCTGCCGCTGAACTGTGTCATAGCTCATCACCACGAAGTACCCAAAACTAGAATTCAGCTTCCATTTGTTGCTCTGGTCGTCCAGGGAGCTTCGATGACGGGGAATGTGCTCTCGCTACACAAATCTCTGTCTCTCCATAGACAAAAAATAGCTTTCGCCACTGTGATAGCTCTAGTCGCTCCTAGTCTAAACACACAGTTAAGCTATGTCCACATTAGTTTCTACTATTTCCAAACCGAAATGATTTCTGTCCACACACTGTTTTGACCTCTGTCAACAAAAAAACATTCTTCTGTCCACACACAACAGTGGGATGTCTGACAAGGTTATCACATGATGCGTTCATGTATTGTGATCCATAGATCACCTAGATTTACTGATTAGATTTGGATTACTTGAATGGGTCATGTGGTCAACTTGTCAGACATTCTGGTACTTGGACCTTGCACTCTTTGTCAGCCTCTCTGCATGTCGGAGGCTTACCTGTCTCCCCTCACCTGTCTCCCCTTACCTGTCTCCCCTCACCTGTCTCCCCTTACCTGTCCCCTTGCCTGCCTCCCCTCGCCTGTCTCCCCTCACCTGTCTCCCCTCACTTGTCTCCCCTTACCTGTCTCCCCTCACTTGTCTCCCCTTACCTGTCTCCCCTCACCTGTCTCCCCTTACCTGTCTCCCCTTACCTGTCTCCCCTGCCTGCCTCCCCTCGCCTGTCTCCCCTCACCTGTCTCCCCTCACTTGTCTCCCCTTACCTGTCTCCCCTCACCTGTCTCCCCTCACCTGTCTCCCCTCACCTGTCTCCCCTCACCTGTCTCCACTTACCTGTCTCCCCTCACCTGTCTCCCCTTACCTGTCTCCCCTCACCTGTCTCCCCTCACCTGTTTCCCCTTACCTGTCTGCCCTCACCTGTCTCCCCTTACCTGTCTCCCCTGCCTGTCTCCCCTTACCTGTCCCCTTGCCTGCCTCCCCTCGCCTGTCTCCCCTCACCTGTCTCCCCTCACTTGTCTCCCCTTACCTGTCTCCCCTCACCTGTCTCCCCTTACCTGTCTCCCCTTACCTGTCTCCCCTGCCTGTCTCCCCTTACCTGTCTCCCCTCACCTGTCTCCCCTCACCTGTCTCCCCTCACCTGTCTCCACTTACCTGTCTCCCCTCACCTGTCTCCCCTTACCTGTCTCCCCTCACCTGTCTCCCCTCACCTGTTTCCCCTTACCTGTCTGACCTCACCTGTCTCCCCTCACCTGTCTCCCCTCACCTGTCTCCCCTTACCTGTCCCCTTGCCTGCCTCCCCTCGCCTGTCTCCCCTCACCTGTCTCCCCTCACTTGTCTCCCCTTACCTGTCTCCCCCGTCACCTGTCTCCCCTTACCTGTCTCCCGCCCTTACCTGTCTCCCTGCCTGTCTCCCCTTACCTGTCCCCTTGCCTGCCTCTCCCCTCACCTGTCTCCCTTACCTGTCCCCTCACCTGTCTCCCCTTACCTGTTGGCATTCAAATGGTTCATCAGCCAGTTTCCATGCTGGGGCCCTTAGTGAATCGCCACAGGCGGCCGTGACGTAAGGCCGCAGAGCAGGTCTGACTTGACTGGCTGGAGGTGCAGACGTAACAAAAGACACATTCTCAGGCTGGCACAGCACGTTTAGCGAATCGCAATGGCATTTCCACACTCTTGCTGAAGCGTAGAGATGTGTGACTGAAGTCCTGCTGTTGTTCGGAGTCATCAGTCAAACAGTGAACTCACCCACTTGAACCTCAGCAATAGCCCTGTGTCTTATTAACAACAACTTTGCATAGGCAGAATATGTGGTGTGTGGTTAGAGGACCTAGAAAGGGGCATTCATATTTGTGGAGATTTGCCTTTGTGATTTGTAATTTACTTGCTAAACTGCTAAAAGGAAGTTTATAACCTGGTCTATGCATACTGTATGTTTATAACCTGGTCTATGCATACTGTATGTTTATAACCTGGTCTATGCATACTGTATGTTTATAACCTGGTCTATGCATACTGTATGTTTATAACCTGGTCTATGCATACTGTATGTTTATAACCTGGTCTATGCATACTGTATGTGGTTAAACTATATGCACAACCCCAAAACAGTGGGGAAACTGTGCATATTCTTAACATTACAGATCACTAAAAGGCAAGTTACTGAGTTACTGCTTACTGAAACATGTAACATGCAAGAACATGTCAATCTTGTATGCATCTTCCCTAATTTACCGTCAAACATGTACTTCAGCTAGTTTAGGATCAAACTTAATGTGCTCCTACTGTTATTAGATCTCTGATGGCTTAAATGCAGATGTGCTTTGTTCATAGCCTGGTAAACCCCGCCCCTTTCCTTCATTTCATTTTGTACAGAGGGCTGGATGAGGTTGAATGGCTGGAAGAGTGCACACACACACTATTAAGGTGCACATTAAGGTGCTCTGTGGTGGGGGGCTGCTCTGTGGGGGGGGCTGCTCTGCTCTCTGATTACAGTAACACAGTAACACAGCCCTGGGGGGAGGGAGGAGGGGGTGTTAAGGGGTGATGGGGTGTGGGGGTTACGGTGAGAAGAGGGGCCGGACCAGCTTTGATCTTCTACCCGATGTTTTGAGAGTACAAAGCATAGACTTGGGGGTGAAAAGGGCAAATGTAAGAGGTGTGTGTGTGTCTGTGTGTATGTATGCGTGAAGGGGGGTAGACGTGTGAGTTGTGTGATACGTAAGTATGGCTATGACATATTGTGTGTGTGTGTGCAGTGCATAGTGTATGTGTGTGTGTGTGTGTGTGTGTGTGTGTGTGTGTGTGTGTGTGTGTGTGTGTGTGTGTGTGTGTAACATCACTATGTATAGTGTAGAAGCCTTTGCTTGAGGCAATACAGCACTCCCCCCCTCACAGTAAGAAGATAACAAACAAAAGTGTTTTCTCTTCTCTGCATCTATCTCTCCTTCCCTCTCTCCTCTTTCATCCTTTCCAGCCCTCCCTCCTTCTCTCTTCAGTGCCAAGCGCATTCTGTCCGCCTTCCCCAGTTTGTTGGGTTTCTTCTCTGTTTTGGCCCAGTGCATTGTGGGAGGTGAAAGTGAGCTGCCAGACATGTTCTGTGCACTGAAGACTTCCTGTCTGTCGGTGAACAGGAACGTCTACGTCTGTTGCGTGTGGGGGGCAAGTGTTTGTGCGACCGCAAAAAACTTCCGTCTCGCCAGTCAGCGGAGTTGTGAACATTAAGGGGAAGGGGAGGAATCATGACAGCCACACACTTTCCTGCGTGCACACTGGATGAACGTCTTCATAAATCAAGAAGGCATTTCTCGCACAGGATGTGGTGCACTGCCACCACCCAACACCCTCAGAAACACATACCTACTGAGGTCTTTTGCTTCTTATGACCCTGTACAGGTGTGCTCACCTGTTTGTAAGGTATTGTGTAATTGGGGCACTCTACTTAGGCCCATTCACTGTGTATCAGTCTTGGTGAACCACTGTAGTTACAACAGTTATGAAAGGACAGAAGTACTCCACACATTAAGACATTTGCACCGCTACTGTCAGTCATTGATAGTAACTAGGGGTTAAACAGGCTTGACTGTTACAATTTAAAGTATTTAACCAAATCTAATTATGACTCAGTATGTACTTTTAAAGCATCTGTCCAGTCAGTGTGATGAGATTTGCATGTGCACAGACAAGCCTACCAACATTGCTTTATGAGGGGGCAGACAGTCATGGTGGATTGGTGTGTTAGTATCGGGTTCCCTTTTTACAGAGGCGGGACACTTTAGGGGTGTCTCAGAGACAACACTGGTGTATTATACTATTACTGGAATGGATGTGTCAACTCAAGTAGGTTTTATGGCCATTTCAGCCATATTACATAGTACATAGGGAAACAATGTTTTACCGGGAACAATTGGTGATACACGCAACTGTAACTATTAAGGTGCGCACACACACACACACACACACACACACACACACACACACGCATGTCTCCGCAGGTCTTTTGCGCTGAAGAAATAACTGTGCTGTGTTACATAACCTTATCAGGGGGCCGTGTCCTGCTTGCAAAACAGCAGGCAGAAAACTGGGTGGAAAACACGCTAGGACACTCTCCAATGGCAGCCATTATTTGAGATTATTTGGAAAAAAAAACTTCTGCTAACCACCTACCATCTTTTTAACTGTCTTTTGTGGTGTACTGTTTGTTTGTTTCTCTGGTTCCCTTACACACCTGTTGAAACAAGGTGTGTCTGCCTGTTTGTTTTATAACACAGCAATAATATTGCTAGCACCTCTTTCCAGGGTTACACTTAGGTACACTGTAACACAGTGTGTAACCTACACTGTAATGTAGGGGTTAGCGGTTAGTGTTAGGTATTGTACAGTGTAAGTACATAATATTCCATGT
The DNA here is from genome assembly GCA_027475355.1 of Coilia nasus. NCBI lineage: Eukaryota > Metazoa > Chordata > Actinopteri > Clupeiformes > Engraulidae > Coilia > Coilia nasus. Next base: position 39,684,496 of record CM050216.1, on the reverse strand, counting down.
TTAACATATAGATACACTGAAAAAGGAACCGTAAAGTAAAGACTGTAATAGCAAAATGACATGAATATAGAGGTTCTAACTATCTGTTTCAGTAATGAACATAGCACATCTGCATCCAAGCCATCAGAGATCTAATAACAGTAGGAGCACATTAAGTTTGATCCTAAACTAGCTGAAGTACATGTTTGACGGTAAATTAGGGAAGATGCATACAAGGTTGACATGTTGTTTCTTGCTGAATATCCATACTTTGAAGTATGTGTACTATGTTGATATGTTTACAGCTGTGCCTCAGTTTTAATCAATTTTAGGTAGATAATACTGTTGATGCGTACACTGTTCACAACTATGCCAAAGTGACATAAAACACAGCAAAGCCGATGTCATGATGTCATGAAGCGTTGACACAAGTGTCATATACGTCACGCATAATTGACTCCCATCTCAGAAATGGCAGTGAAGGCCTTCGGCCAGTGGAAGCACAGCTGTTCTTGCGTCTCAGGCCAGTGTGTGTTGACAGTAGGCGTGGGTCAGAGCTATGCACTGACGCTGTGTTTACACCAGACATCATGAAATAGCCCAGTACAAGTGTGGGGAGTGCTGAGTCTTTGCGAAATGATGTCCACATCGACCTTTGAAACGGCAGAAACAGAAAACACGTGAGAGTGAGAATACTGTGTCTAAGACTACAGCGCATTGGAATGGAGGGGCATACTGAGCAGTTTAGACTTTAGACTTCTCCTCTTTTTTTATCTTTTTGTGCCGTTCTAAAAGCTGACTGCACTTGGTGCTTCCTGTGGTTAACTTGCGGCTGTACTTTCCTCTTGAGTTTCATGTATGGCCTCCCCAACTGCTCAGACACTGGCAAACATGCTGGCGGTGTGCGAACCAGGTTATGTTCGTGTCAGCCTCTAAACAAACTGTGCATTTTGAAATGTAGTCATGTCTTTGTTTCTCTTTATCAGTGTCTGTCTGGCTCTGTGTCTCTCTATCTCTCCCTCTGTTTCACCCTCTTCATGTTCATGTTTAGAGTTTTGTGGAAGCAAGAGCAGAGCTAGAAACACTGGGGAGTAAGGGTGTGAAAAGGGGACACTTGTCACTTTCAACAATGAGGGGTAACGTGTTGATGATTGATGATTGTCACTGATGATTTACAAAGAGTTTCACCCTCTCTCTCTCTCTCTTTCCCCCACTTTCTCTCTCTCTTTCCCCCATTTTTCTCTCTCTCTTTCCCCCCACTTTCTCTCTCTCTCTCTCTCTCTCTCTCTCTCTCTCTCTCTCTCTCTCTTTCTCTCTCTCTTTTCCCCTACTTTCTCTCTCTCTCTCTCTCTCTCTCTTTCCCCCCACTTTCTCTCTCTCTCTCTCTCTCTCTCTCTCTCTCTCTCTTTCTCTCTCTCTTTTCCCTACTTTCTCTCTCTCTCTCTCTCTCTCTCTCTCTCTCTCTCTCTTTCCCCCCACCTTTCTCTCTCTCTCTTTCCCCCATTTTCTCTCTCTCCTCTTTCTCTCTCTCTCTTTCCCCCCACTTTCTCTCTCTCTCTCTCTCTTTTCCCTACTTTCTCTCTCTCTCTCTCTCTCTCCTTCTCTCTCTCTCTCTCTCTCTCTCTCTCTCTTTCCCCCCCACTTTCTCTCTCTCCTCTCTCTCTCTCTCTCTTTCCCCCCACTTTCTCTCTCTCTCTCTCTCCTCTCTCTTTCTCTCTCTCTCTTTTCCCCTACTTTCCTCTCCTCTCTCTCTCATCTCTCTCTCTCTCTCTCTCTCTCTCTCTCTCTCTCTCTTCTTCCCTACTTTCTCTCTCTCTCTCTCTCTCTCTTTTCCCTACTTTCTCTCTCTCTCTCTCTCTCTCTCTCTCTCTCTTTCCCCCCACTTTCTCTCTCTCTCTCTCCCTCTCTCACAGGAGGGTCCAGTCTTCGAGCATCGGGACTTCGCAGGCCTTTGGGAGGTGGTGGTGTAGTCCATGGCGACACTGGGCAGCATGGGGCTGGTGCTGGTGGAGTTTTGAGTACGAGTACACACGGGCCCGTGACGGCAGCCTGGTGTGCATCAAGCCCAACGAGCGCTACATGCTCCTGGCCAAGACCAACGACCACTGGTGGCACGTGCGGCGGGACCAGCGCTCCAAGCCCTTCTACATCCCCGCCAAGTACGTCAAGGAGCTGCCCAGCGCCTTCCCCTCCCCGCTCGACTTCGCCCTCCGCCTCGCCCCCCCGAGCCCCGAGCTCAAGCAGGCCCCCATCCCCGTGCCCATCTCCGCCCCCCGCGCCGGACCTGCCTGAGGAGAAGAGGGCGGGAGACGAGGTCACCATCCGCCTGCGCTCGCCTGCCGGCTACCGCAAGACGGAGAACCGCATGTCCACGTTCGGCGTTCCGCTGGAGATCCACGACCCACCTGCGGGGTTCAAGCGAGCCCAGGCGGAACCATCTTTCTCCGTCCAGGCTGCGCTGGGAGGGGGAGGAGGTGGGGGGGTGGAACTCAGGAGCACCCCTCCCTCATCGTCTTCCTCTTCCTCATCTCAGAAAAAGAGGCTGAGTTTGTTTGGAGGCTCACGCGGGTCTATCGCCAGCTCCTGCCCTTGCTGTACCCGTCGCCCCTTTCTGGAGGACATATCCCATAAGCCCCGGGAGGACGTATCCCATAAGCCCCGGGAGGACATATCCCATAAGCCCGCCGTGTGCCCAGCTTCAGCCCGGCTGACCCAGTCCAGCGGCCCGCCCAGGGCAAGCCTGTGGATCTTCCCATCATCAAGGCTCTCTCCAGCGAAGCCCTGTTACGCGAGGAGTCACCCGGGAACCGGTGACGCCCCTGGGAGCCAGACTCGGAGTCTGCCTCGAGCACGGAACCGGGAGCGCTCACCAGACTCGGAGAACATTTATGAATCGATTCTGGACCTGAACTTGGACGGTTCGCCCGAGTCCGAGATGGCACCGGCACTGATCCCAGCCCCTGCTGCACCAGACACAGGCAATACAGCCTCCACACTGCTGCACTCTCCACACACCTGCCTGCTGCCCCAGGGGCCCCCACACCCAAAGGTAAGCACAGCAGAGCTGTTACCCGTGAGCCACTGCAGTGGATACGCAGGGAATAACCATAGATATAAAAATAGTGTACCAAGGTGGACCATCAATGTCGTAAGGCCAAAGCCGCAGTGAAGTTGCCACGGTAGCCATATTGGGACCACTTTGGGAGTTCTTTTACTGTCTATGGAGCACTGTGATACGGCACGCTTTCACCAACTTTTGCTGGTGTTTGTCTGATTTAAGACGGAAGCTGTCTTTCTGACAGCTCTCGTGTGCCACCCTAGCCCCTACTTATGTTGATTTTCCCTCTCTGATATGTGGCAGATATATTTGAACTGAACTCATTCGGTAGATTTCATGTCTCTAGAACACCTTTTTAACATCAACATTTGTTAGTCTTACCCTCCCCTCACTACACTGAAATTCATAACACATTCTATGCAACTCTGTACATTTTACCCTTGTTTGCTATTGGACGGCCCATCAGAGTGGTCGCAGTATGGCCACGGCTTTAGAATTCCATTGGCTTCACTGTTGGTGGGGCTGTAACAATGGGTTAGCCCATCCAGGTATTCTTTACAGGTCAGTGGGAATGGCACATGCTCTGGCATAGAGATCAGTGGGAATGGCACATGCTCTGGCATGCAGGTCCCTCCCATGGAATGCTTTGCCTACAGCGGCACAGGGCGTTTCGAGCCTCAGCGGTCTGACTTATGGCTGGATTTGTTTTTGTTACGCTTACTTGACTTTTGTACATTTACAAACAGAGATGAAATCAGTAACTATTACAAAATACTTGCCACTGTGTTTTGTGGTTGTGAGAAACAGGTAGTTTAGGGTTTGTATCTGGTCAGATATGTTTTTCCAGCCACCACAGAATAACTGAGGACACAGCGCCTCTGATCTGGAGGTTCACAGCATTAAGACACTTAAAGATTAAGATCAAAATGTTGGGTGGCACAGGGCGAAAGGATCAGGACATCTGTGTTATGTCCTGTGTTGCACAGGGCGAAAGGATCAGGACATCGGTGTTATGTCCTCTGTGGATCAGGACATCGGTGTTATGTCCTCTGTGGATCAGGGCGAAAGGATCAGGACATCTGTGGTATATCCTCTATGGCACAGGACATCTGTGTTATGTCCTCTGTGGTACAGGGCGAAAGGATCAGGACATCGGTGTTATGTCCTCTGTGGCACAGGGCGAAAGGATCAGGACATCTGTGTTATATCCTCTGTGGCACAGGACATCTGTGTTATATCCTCTGTGGCACAGGACATCGGTGTTATGTCCTCTGTGGATCAGGACATCTATGTTATGTCCTCTGTGGATCAGGACATCGGTGTTATGTCCTCTGTGGCACAGGGCGAAAGGATCAGGACATCTGTGTTATATCCTCTGTGGCACAGGACATCTGTGTTATATCCTCTGTGGCACAGGACATCGGTGTTATGTCCTCTGTGGATCAGGACATCTATGTTATGTCCTCTGTGGATCAGGACATCGGTGTTATGTCCTCTGTGGCACAGGGCGAAAGGATCAGGACATCTGTGTTATGTCATCTGTGGCACAGGGCGAAAGGATCAGGACATCTGTGTTATATCCTCTGTGGCACAGGACATCGGTGTTATGTCCTCTGTGGATCAGGACATCTGTTTTATATCCTCTGTGGCACAGGGCGAAAGGATCAGGACATCGGTGTTATGTCCTCTGATCTTCTTTTGAGACGGTGTGTCTGGTATATGCTGGTGTCCTGAGCATAAGTGTCAAGTCAATGGTTATGGTGTAGCTATATCATATTGAAGCTCACATACTTTGGCCAATGCAGAGGGCCATGCACAGCACTTTCCCTGTCCTGTGTTTCAATTTCCTTTCTCTTGGTACAGTGGCATAGGTAAGGGGTAACATCCAACGAGGCGTGCATTATACAGTTTTAAGTCAACGAGGTGGAGCCTAAGAAAGTTTGCTCCGCCAAGTTGACTTAAAACTGTATAATGCACGCCTCGGAGGATGTTACCCCGCTTATGACCTGGTTAATGCCACTCAATTATGTAGAATGTATTTAAAATAATTCTCAATTAACATAGAGGGTTAACTTAGACTCAGTTTCGCTACAATGTGGCCTACAATGTAGCCTAATATTTGTAATGTTAAGTAGAGCGCTGCACAGCCCTCAGTCACTAGCCAAATTGGTTGTCAAGGTTACCTTTCATTTGGTAAGGTGATTGCTACTGCTCATCAGGTGTTAGCTAGCTTGGATTGAGCAACGCGACACATGCAATACTTATTCCAAAACGTTGATTTATTTGTTATTTTCGGTTTACTATTTTTTTTAAGTTCATGGAAATTGAACTCGACATTGCCATGTGAAGTTTGAGACGGTTACAGTAGGTACGTACATTCTATTGGGTATTGATATGGAACGGTGCTGACGTTTTAAACTTTTTTGCCAGAACTACTTTCAAGGCGTGCATGATATACGATTTTACTGCATGCCTAGCAACCAATCAGAAAGCAGCACCACGTTCCAGAGGTTCATAAATACACGTAACAGGAACATCTAAAGAACATTTTTCCTCTTATCTGGGAAAGTCTGGGAAATCTGCTGCTGGAATTCAAGCGAAGGAAAACTGTGGTTTGTTTAAGGCTTACCGTTACAATGAGCATGTTTATCAGCTGTGTTCGTTTTTTTTAGTCCCTTACATTGCAGTAGGTGGGGGTGCTTGATATTACACTGGAGGTTTTGGTTTCCTGGAGATTACGCCTTCTGGCTTTGTTTTGAGTTGAGCATCTGTTGAATGGCTGCAGCATATCCTGCCCATAGACATCCTCCTGCCTGCCTCACCACCAGACAAACATCCAGATGAGTCAGAGCTGAGGCTCACTAGCAGGTTGCTCTGTAATGTGGGTCAGTTCAGAAGGTGACCACAGGGAGGTGCTGTTGCACTCATCACTGGGAACTCCACTGTTGGCTGCCCACGTGCTGGCTAAGGAAAAAAAGAAACAAGATTCCTGCAGTCACTCCCTTTCTTTGGGTTCTGTGCTGAGTACTACAGTTCCCAGGTTCAGCACTGCCTTACTGGCACCAGCAGTCTTGCTTTGAATATGGACACAAACAAATAGAGTGACGCTTCGCTTGCCCTGAGACAGCTCCAGTAAAAACAGCTTCAGAGTTTCCAGCCTGGGAAGCAGAGTACTGATACAGACAGCATGGGTAATTATAAGTGGTGAATTGATACAAACCCATCAGTGGTTGTGTAATACAGGCAGGCAGGCAAGTGTGGCTATTTTCATTTTTATTTCTCTTTAAATAAGCTACTCCTTATAAAGTCCATTCTGCCATTAGGGTCCTTATGGACTGAAAGAGTATGTTTCCACAGTGCTGTGTGCGATAAAAACAGCAGCAAGTCCTTAAGAGGTTTGTCAGATGTTTCTGTAACACACGATATTGTAGAACGCTGGAGCTTTTAGTGCCATTGAAAGAAAAGCGCCCAGACAAAGATGCATTTTTGTCTGTGGCCTTAAGAGGGATGGCGATGGTGTGGGAAGTGTGCAGGTACTGGGCTGTGAGTTTCAGGATCCCCCCTGCCATGCTGTGAGGCTGGATGGCAGTAAAAAGCGTAGTTTCACAGGGGCCTGGAGGTCAGTCTCACACAGGTGAGGAAGGCTTGGCTACACTGCAAGAAAGAAACACTTCAGGAATGTTGAGCTGCTATCTTGGCCCAAAGCGACCCCTCAGGTGTACTGCAGCTGGAGTCCAATATGAGAGAGTGCAAAACGTTTACCTGACACTTTGTGGGCACACAGACATGTCCGGACAGACCACATGTATGTGGTGTATGTCTAAATATAGGTTTGCTCTGAGACTCATACTTGAACGCCAGTTATGAATCATGCAGAGCTTTCGAAGAAAAATTAATTTTGCCAGTGTAGAACACAAGCCCTTGCCTGTGAGATGAATCCATGTGAATCTAATGAGGCTTAACAACATTGCTTTCAGGAAATGCTTGTTTTGGTTAAAGGAGAACTTTGGTGTAAAATGAAAATTGGCATGTTAAAACATCATACCGAGTTGGTATGTGTACTGAGGAGCAAAATTGATTTAGCCTGTTGCTTTCAGAGTTTAACTATGTTTATTATCGTTTGTCCCAGAAGGCTAACAATGGAAGTGGTAGGTGCCCTTAGACGAAGCATGACGACTACGCTATTTTTAAACCATTAAAACAGCTCGAAGAAACTCCACACTCCATCAGTAGTACAACAAAGGCCCTGACATTAAAAACGAGGCACTGAGAACTTTGTAAATGTACACAACATTTATTAATAAAACTGTTTTGAAAGGCAGTAACTTGCTGTAGTTTCTCTGATGAAAGTCTGCACAAGTTGATTGACGAACACGAACCAGCAGGAAGAATAGGAGGAGAGGTAGTACAATTGACTTGTTTGGACTTTCATCATAGCAGCGACAAGAACTACTGCATGTAAGAACAGTTTTTTAAATAAACGTTGTGTACATTTACAATATTCTCAGTGCTTTGTTTTGAATGCCAGAGCCTTTGTTGTACTACCGATGGAGTGTGGAGTTTCTATGAGCTGTTTTAATATTAATATTAATATTAATAATAATAATAATAATAATAATAATAATAAACTTTACTTGTATAGCACAGTTCATACATGCAAGATGCAGCACAAAGTGCTTTACAGTTTAGCAGGGTTGTTACAGGACAACATTTCTTGCAGTCCAGTGGTGCCGGAGCAGATGAATACAGTAGCAAACTGACTCTTGCGTGAACACAGGTAGGCAGTCCTTGTAGGCCCTAGTCAGCAATCTTTGTAGTCCAGTGGCGCTAGAACTATGCAATGCCCTGTTAATGCGGGCTCTTATGTGAACATAGGTCGCAGTCTTTGCAGACCAGAAAAGACTGGTGTATATGAAAATAATGGTTTAAAAATAGCGTAGTCGTCATGCTTCGTCTAAGGGCACCTACCACTTCTATTATTAGCCTTCTGGGTTCACCCTGGTAGATCTAAACGTGAGCTGGAGAGTGAGTAGACTCCTGTGGATGCGCTTACCTCCTCCACACAGGACAGGCTGCAGACAGAGTGCTTGCACATAGCCAGAGCACAGGCACACAGGCAGAGCACAGGCACACAGGCAGCTAGAGAACAGGCACACAGGCAGCTAGAGCACAGGCACACAGACAGAGCACAGGCACACAGGCAGCAAGAGCACAGGCACACAGACAGAGCACAGGCACACAGGCAGCAAGAGCACAGGCACACAGACAGAGCACACAGAGCACAGGCACACAGGCAGCAAGAGCACAGGCACACAGACAGAGCACAGGCACACAGGCAGCAAGAGCACAGGCACACAGACAGAGCACAGGCACACAGGCAGCAAGAGCACAGGCACACAGACAGAGCACAGGCACACAGGCAGAACACAGGCACACAGGCAGCAAGAGCACAGGCACACAGGCAGCAAGAGCACAGGCACACAGACAGAGCACAGGCACACAGGCAGGACACAGGCACACAGGCAGCTAGAGAACAGGCACATAGGCAGGACACAGGCACACAGGCAGAGCACAGGCACACAGGCAGCTAGAGAACAGGCACACAGGCAGCTAGAGAACAGGCACACAGGCAGGACACAGGCAGCTAGGGAACAGGCACACAGGCAGGGAAGCACAGGCACACAGGCAGGACACAGGCACACAGGCAGGACACAGGCACACAGGCAGGACACAGGCACACAGGCAGCTAGAGAACAGGCACACAGGCAGGGAAGCACAGGCACACAGGCAGAGCACAGGCACACAGGCAGCTAGAGAACAGGCACACAGGCAGGACACAGGCAGCTAGGGAACAGGCACACAGGCAGGGAAGCACAGGCAGGGGAGCACAGGCACACAGGCAGGGAAGCACAGGCACACAGGCAGAGCACAGGCACACAGGCAGCTAGAGAACAGGCACACAGACAGCTAGAGAACAGGCACACAGGCAGGACACAGGCAGCTAGGGAACAGGCACACAGGCAGGGAAGCACAGGCACACAGGCAGGACACAGGCACACAGGCAGAGCACAGGCACACAGGCAGGGGAGCACAGGCACACAGGCAGGGGAGCACAGGCACACAGCCACAGCACAGGCACACAGACAGAGCACAGGCACACAGACAGAGCACAGGCACACAGACAGAGCACAGGCACACAGGCAGCTAGAGAACAGGCACACAGACAGCTAGAGAACAGGCACACAGGCAGAGCACAGGCACACAGGCAGGACACAGGCACACAGGCAGGACACAGGCACATAGGCAGGACACAGGCACACAGGCAGCTAGAGCACAGGCACACAGGCAGCTAGAGAACAGGCACACAGGCAGCTAGAGCACAGGCACACAGGCAGCTAGAGCACAGGCACACAGGCAGCTAGAGAACAGGCACACAGGCAGCTAGAGAACAGGCACACAGGCAGCTAGAGAACAGGCACACAGGCAGGACACAGGCACACAGGCAGGGGAGCACAGGCACACAGGCAGGACACAGGCACACAGGCACACAGGCAGGACACAGGCAGGACACAGGCACACAGGCAGGACATAGGCAGGACACAGGCACACAGGCAGGGGAGCACAGGCACACAGGCAGGACACAGGCAGGACACAGGCACACAGGCAGGACATAGGCAGGACACAGGCACACAGGCACACAGGCAGGGGAGCACAGGCACACAGACAGAGCACAGGCACACAGGCAGGACACAGGCACACAGGCAGGGGAGCACAGGCACACAGGCAGGACACAGGCACACAGGCAGGACACAGGCAGGACACAGGCACACAGGCAGGACATAGGCAGGACACAGGCACACAGGCAGGGGAGCACAGGCACACAGGCAGAGCACAGGCAGGACACAGGCACACAGGCAGGTTACTCTGGGGGCACTTTTACTTTGTGACTGTCTTAGCATCTGAACCAGTGTGTGTGTGTGTCTGTGTGTGTGTGTCCTGGGGGCCCATTTACTGTGTGACTGCCTTAGGATCTGGACCAGTGTGTGTGTGTCTGTGTGTGTTTGTGTGTGTGTGTGCTGGGGCCCTTTTACTGTGTCACTGCCTTAGCATCTGGACCTGTGTGTGTGTGTGTGTGTGTGTGTGTGTGTGTGTGTGTGTGTGTGTGTGTGTGTGTGTGTGCTGGGGGCCAATTTACTGTGTGACTGCCTTAGCATCTGGACCAGTGTGTGCGTGTGTGTGTGTGCGTGTGTGCGTGTGTGTGTGTGTGTGTGTGTGTCTCTCAGGGGCCCAGCGGTCCCAGAGTACAGTTGGATTTTACATTACGGCATTATGGCGGGCGTGCAGGCAGACAGGACATGGGAAATGAGTTGGCGATGGGTAAGACACACACACAACACACACACAACAGGTATACTGGGACATGTGTCTGCAGGGCACAGAACACACACACACACACAACAGGTATACTGGCACATGTGTCTGCAGGGTCGTGTTTATAGGCACACAGAGCACACACACACACACACACACACACACACACACACATACACATACACATGCGCGTGCGATGGGCAAGTACTGGGACATGTGTTTGCAGGGTCGCATTTATAGGCGCACAGCGATCCTCTGGCACAGGTGAGGTTCTGTCTCATGTCTCAGTTATGTGGGAGGGGAGCAGAGATGGTGAATCGCTTTTCTCTGAGCATTTTCTCTTTTTTCATCTGGCTCTCGTGTCTGCTGTATGTCTTTCTCTTTTCAATAGAAATGACAAATGCAGAAGGATGGCTGCAGTTGTTTATTTCTTGTGTATATCATTGCCTCCCTTTAAATAATTTAATTTGATGTAGCAAGGCACTACAGCACATGGTTTCGAGGAAGAATTTTGGCGGATTCAATAGATTGCAGACTTTTGTTTTTGCACAACACACACTGGAATGCAGGATGACATAAAACAAAAGACACTGTTATCCTTCAGGATCACATGGCGATACTATTCCATAACCTCACAGGAAATAGAAATGAGAAAAACAGGTAGCAATATGTCATATCTGAGCAGTCTAGACCTCATGAACTTTCACATCTGTTTTCTGATTCATGCGTGCCACCCATCCTGTGCTCTCCTATGCTATCCTACCCTCCGGTCACTCGGCGACGGCGCGGAGAGAAAGTCTAGAGGTCTCCACGGGCTCTCTCTTCTCCCGCCTCGGTGTGGTCGGCTAAAGTTACGGAGGCATTGTCTGTCCGCGGAGTCACGCTCATATCTGTCACAGTCATCAGCACTGTCAGCCGTGCGTGAGGGTCGTGTTTCTTCTCGTGGACGTCTCATGTTCTGATTTCAGGTAGTGCTCCTTAGTAGAGAGGATGACCCGCTGAGTCAGAGTGTGGAGTGGTGTGTGTGTGTGTGTGTGTGTGTGTGTGTGTGTGTGTGTGTGTGTGTGTGCACCCGTATGTGTGAGTGTTTGTGTGTGTGTGTGAGAGAGAGAGACAGACAGACAGACAGACAGACAGACAGACAGACAGACAGACAGACAGACAGACAGACAGACAGACAGAGAAAACTTTAAAATACATTGCAATTAGCAGATGCTTTTATTTAAGGTGACCTACGAGTTAAGAGCAGCACTCAAAACTACAAAACTGTAGGAGAACTAAGCACCTATCCTAAGCTACAAGCTACAATATTGTAGGAGAACTAAGCACCTACCCTAAGCTATAATACTGTAGGAGAACTAAGCACCTACCCTAAGCTACAATACTGTAGGAGAACTAAGCACCTACCCTAAGCTACAATACTGTAGGGGAACTAAGCACCTGTCCTAAGCTATAATACTGTAGGGGAACTAAGCACCTATCCTAAGCTACAAGCTACAATACTGTAGGGGAACTAAGCACCTGTCCTAAGCTACAATACTGTAGGGGAACTAAGCACCTATCCTAAGCTATAATACTGTAGGGGAACTAAGCACCTGTCCTAATCTACAAGCTTTTAAGTATATGCTAGAAGAGCATGTGTGGAAGTGCACAGTAGGTGTAATCCACAATGTCGGGGTAATCTCTTTCAGGATGGTGGGGTGATCTCGCTGTGAGTTACTGTGACAGGGGGTGTTTTAAGGGAAGTAATTGGTTGTTTGATCCATCTTTATGGAATCACAGCTGGGATCAATGACAGCACAATCACTAATATATAACATTATACACATAACATATATACAATACATACACAAATATACAGTAACGTGGAAGGAAATAAAAGACTCCTAAGCAGATATGGGTGGAGAAAGCAAACCAACAGTTTAACTGTTTGAAATGTAACTGGATTAACATGTCTTTCCACTTAATGTTGTCTTAGTCTGAGCTTCACAGAGTAGGCCATAAGACTTAGATTTGCTCAATAACTAAATTAAATCGGCCAACTAATTTCAACATTAAAGCTGATATTTTAGTTTTAATCAAGAGTGCACATTTATTTTTGTGGAGAATAACTTACTGCACATGTGTACTACACAATACAAGTTCCTCGCCGAATAAAGTAGAATGATCCTGAACATTTGTATGTTACAGTAGCATGGACTTTTGGCCAGTGGCACCTGCCTGTCATGTGGGATTTGTTATCTGGCTTTCTCTGGACGGGTAGATGTGTCCTCCCAGCTCCTGTTTCCGCTCCGTCCCAACCTCACCCAGACCCGCCCAGCTGCCCCGGGGCCACGGCTGTAATGTTTACCAAACAAAGGAGGAGCGCTTTTCCTTTGGATTCGAAGCCTCACCCGAGTTCTTTTATCGCGAAAAGAGTAGATCCTGCGCGCGCAGGCAGGCGCGAGAAGTAAACCCACCCCTAGTGCGCGCAGGTAGGTACGTCAGAGACACCACAACGTTTCGAAAGGGTCTTTAAACGAGTTGGATTTCATCAAAAACGCAACCTTGCGCTTCGATTATTTCAGCTGCCGCCACAAAACGGATTGACCAGCCTACTTCATTATCAGACAGTAAGTGGTGAGTTGACAAGTTTCTTCTGGAAATCAGGCGGTAAAAACATAAATGTTTGCATTGTCTCATGAAGTCGGTAGTCCATAAATGACATGTTCAGGATTGTGTTAGTGGGAGGGAAGGAGTTAAATGTACCGGGACCAAACAACCACTCCCTCAGGACTCACTTCTGAGCCCTCTCACCTGTTCACTACCTACCTGGGACTCGCAAGTGCGCGAGGGAGTCTGCTGGGAAAACATCTTGAAATTGAAACAGCGCCTGGTATTTCTGAATTGGATTGATGATTTCTGGATAAAAACAGACCAAAATCAGGTAAAAAAAAATAAAGCAATGTTTGGTTGTCAGTCAAATGCTGTAGTTGCGTAGTTACTTGAGCTTTCATTTAACATAACATTCTGTTCCTTCGAATCAAATATAAAAAAATGCGCATCAGTTGTTTCCCAGCAGGTGTTTCTGATATTGTTTTATTCGCCTTTGTTTAATTCCTAGCTGATCACAAATGTCAATTAGGCTACCTTTGGGGGGACGTCACCACCTGTGTAAGACATCAGAAAACACGTTTGACGTGATTGGTTTTCTGTAAGTGGCTAACTCGTCACTTATTACTAATCGTAACAACTTTAATTGTTATGCTACTGTGTATATACTGAATGTCACTTTCATTAAATATTTAAGTTAATTTCCGAAAAGTTGAACGGCAACTGGAGACAGACTGTTGTTATCACTTTCCCAGCACCAGTAATAAGGAAGAATACGCATAAGCATTAAGGGTTGGACCTTTGAAACGATCGTTAGCCTACCCAAATGCCCAAAACAAATCATTGCACTGCGATCTCTGTGCAGTTTATGGGAGGTGGAGTGAGCGATACCATGTCTGAGACGAGACTTGGTTCGTTTCTGTGGGGAGACACTTGTGACATAGTGGTTTAAATTTAAACCTCCTTGACATGAGGACTATTATTGCATTAGTATGCTGTTTGTGTGTGTGTTTGTGAGAGAGAGAGAGAGAGAGAGAGAGAGAGAGAGAGAGAGAGAGAGAGAGAGAGCACATTTGTGTGTCTCTGGTTGGCCTCATTGATCCAATTGCTTGTAATTGATTATTTCTCATATGAAGGATTCTTTATGTTCTTGTCTATCTGATAGGGTTGTAACTATAGATTTGTAACTATACATTGGAAGTGTGTAGCAAGCTGTCCCCATAATGACACAGTAGCAGAGGGCATTGAATCCAGCACGGTGATTACCCAGCTGGGCACAGAATACCCTGAATCACACTAATGACATTGATACTGTGAAGGATTCCTCCAAGAAGTCTACAGCAGTGCTCTCCTTGAAATGTAGCCTGTGAGCCTGTTCATGAAAATTTGTGTTCTGACCATGATGGACAATTTCAGTGAATTTCATAGAAGTATATGGGATCACAATCACAGACCTCTCCTTTTGGGGTTCCTTTATAGACACAAAGCACGCAGAGCAAATGGATGCCATGTTGCATTATTTTAAAGTTATGTTTTGTTGCTTTTCCCTGGTCAATATTTTCCCTCACTTACTGTAATGATATGGCCATTTGATAAGCGAGCCTTAATTGCCACTGTTGACATACTTGGTTTTTGGTATCAAATTCCTTATGATTCTCCACGCTGTAAATGATCTGTGTGGCTTTATGTGTGCATGTGTGCGTGCAATTAGGATTGCCTTTGCCAGGGTCAAACTACAACAGAGAGGAATGTCACGAGACCTCTCCTGAAGACATGAATCATTGATGTGCTGTCACCCTTGGCTGCACTGTGCACCCCTAGGAAGCCTGCCTCGTGTGCTGTACACCTTCTTTAATCATAAGAGAACTCCTCCATGGTACAGCTGAATAGGTAGTTGGTTTCTTGCTCTCTGAAAGGCATCATCTGGAATCTTCAAATATCCTTTGGCATTCATAGAACCCTTAAAGTTTTTATATGTACTTCTAATGTAAGTACAGTGCATATTTTTAAAACACTGGCTTAAAGATGGTAACATCTTGTGCTTCTAATGTAAGTACAGTGCATATTTTTTAAAACACTGGCTTAAAGATGGTAACATCTTGTGCTGCTTGTTTCAGCCTGTATGCAGGTTAACGTGTCTCAGCCTGTTTGAGAAATCTGGTGCTTGAAAAAAAAACACAAAACAGCCTCAATGGCTGAAGTTGACCATGTTCTAGTCGGTGGGTGTATCTTTTCTTTATGAAAATACCAGCCAGGCCACATGCTCAGGACCCATAGAGTGTTTTCTTGTGTGAGACTTAGAGACACACTATAATGTTCGATCGCGTAGTGGACCCATAGAGTGTTTTCTTGTGTGAGACTTAGATAATGTATATCATAATGTTCATATAATGTTCTATCACGTAGTGTGTGCCCTGTGCTCTTAGCCTGGTGCTCCGTGCCGAAACTCTCAGCTTCTGCATTTGAGAACCGTGGAGGGGAAGAGGGGAAGGGGGATTCCACCTTTGACCTTAAACTCCACACACACACCCCACCCTGGTCTTGTTTCATGTGTCCCATAATACCCCAACTGCAAACACCCAGGAGAGGTACCGATAACTAAAATCTAATAACAACAGGTTAATTACTGGGTCATTCGTGGTTAGCAGTTGGTTCAGTTCCCCAGAGCAACAGCTATAACCATAGAAAAACATGCATATGTTTGAACTGTATTACTACTCATAAAGCTCAAGTAAGTCTGAGTTACATATGCTGTTTGTAAGTGCTGTGATCTGTTAACAGATGTTTTAACATCAGTTCAGTTCAGTTTTACATGTTTATATAGATATTATTACATTGTTGGCAGTGAGCGTTGCTTCAGGGCATTTCCTCTCACCCTAAGCTCCTGAAAGCTTTTATGCACCACTGAAGTGTTTGGAGTAGCGTTGTAAAGGAGCAGGAGTGTTTGGAGTAGCGTTGTAAAGTAGATGTACGTACCGCATAGCGGTCCATGGTATGACCGCCGCAGTGTATTGAAATGTGGGAACTGTTGGTATGATGAGTGTGTGGTAGAGCAGTGTTGTGAGGTGAGAATTTGTGTGGAAATGATTTCCTGGAAGTGGGCATGAATGTGGGTTTTGAATGAATGGCATTGTGTGTGTTTGTATAGTGTGTAGGAGTGATTTGTGAAAGGAATAGGCAAAATGAGATTTTGTACAATTACAGCGGCTGCTATAGGGCCAATTTTATGGCATGTGCTGTGCTTTTAGAGGTCTTTGTGTTGATCGTGCATGTGATATTTTATGCAGTTCCTACCTTCTTAGTCCAAAATATTGCCAATTCAAAATCCCAATTTATGCATTTACCCATATCATTAGGTGGCGCTATGCTTCAAGTGAGTGTTTATGGGCTGGGTCGATATAACACCGACATACTAATGCAAAATCGTTGTCTTGGGCAAAATTGTTGACAAATTATTTAACAAAAACAAATTATTTAACAAAAAAAGATATGGACTTTTGAAGAATTTTAAGCTACGTGTTAAATGTTCATTGACGTGTAACTTCGAAACGGTTTATTTCAAGATAAATCCTTTGATAACTTTTTGTCAGCATTGCCTGTAGATGACATATACCAAATTTGGTGAGATTCACATGAACGGCCTATGACGAGTTCATTCAAATTCGTTTTCGCAATGTTAAGATTTCACGGAAATTGTTTTCTTTGGAAGTGGGCGTTGACCAGTGCTTTCAATGCGTCAGGGTCAATAGATTTCACGATAAAAAAAAAGTTGTTGTAAAAATTAGCATTCTGTAGATAAAAGGCAAAATGACATTTTCTACAATTACAGCGCCCCCTATGGACCAAATTTTGTGGCATGTGCTGTGGTGTTAGAGGTCTTTGTGCTGATCATGCATGATGTACTATGCGCAAATTTCCACCTTCTCGGTCCAAGATATTGGCAACTCAAAATACCAGTTTTTGCATTTACCCATATCACTAGGTGGCGCTTTACTTCAAGTGAGTGTTTATGGGCTGGGTCAATACGTCTCTGTAACACTGACATATCACAAAAATTTCATGTCATTGGGGGAAACGTTCATTGAGTTATTCAGCAGAAACTTTTGCCGGTCTCCCCCTCTTTGACGGACACTGGCACAGCGGGGGGGTGGCCCTTGGGGGCCAAAAACTTCTAGTCGCTGAAAAAGTTCTAGGGCTACATGCCTACAAAGATTCATGTCCCCCAGACTTCCAGTGTCACAGAAACCGTTGACGGAAAAAAAAAGTTGCGGCAACACTATAATGACCGCTTTCGCTAGCTTTGCTAGCGGCGGTCATAATGAGCAGGAGTGTTTGGACTAGCGTTGTAAATTACCAGTGGTAGTCTGACCAGCCTAAGCCTACCACTGAGGGTTGATGGTGAAAGGCCAGATAAGGGTGTTTAGGTCCAGATTAGTAATGGTGTTTAGGTCCAGATTAGTAATGGTGGCCCTGATTAGTAATGGTGGCCCTGATTAGATGTGTCAGACAGAGAAGAATGGCAAATGGCAAAAACAGGTGATTGGGCCAGGTGAACGGGCCAGGTGATCGAGGGCCAGGTGATCTGGAGCCCACGCAGGGCCAGGTGATTTGGAGGGCTAGGGGATCTGGAGGGCCAGGTGATCGAGGGCCAGGTGATCGAGGGCCAGGTGATCTGGAGGGCCAGGTGATCGAGGGCCAGGTGATCGAGGGCCAGGTGATCTGGAGGGCCAGGTGATCGAGGGCCAGGTGATCTGGAGGGCCAGGTGATCTGGAGGGCCAGGTGATCGAGGGCCAGGTGATCTGGAGCACACGCAGGGCCAGGTGATCTGGAGCCCACAGAAGGCCAGGTGCTCTGGAGCCCATGCTGGTGGCCACGCCTAGTACATCAGCACTCACCTTTCACATAAGAGTCAGCAATCTGTGCTCACATTCAGCCACAACATTTACTTGGAGTGTGTGTGTGTGTGTGTGTGTGTGTGTGTGTGTGTGTGTGTGTGTAGGTGTGTGTAGGTGTATGTGTGTGTGTGTGTTCTGTGACCAAATCCACCAGGAAGGGCAGGGAAGGGCAGCCTCACTGTCTAGTAGCCTCACTACTCATCACACTACTGGAGCCTCACTACTCATGACACTATTGGAGCCTCACTAATGACACTATTGGAGCCTCACTACTCATGACACTACTGGAGCCTCACTAATGACACTATTGGAGCCTCACTACTCATGACACTACTGGAGCCTCACTAATGACACTATT
>CM050216.1:39631242-39651242 GCA_027475355.1 Coilia nasus | reverse complement strand
TTAGATGTGAGTGTGTGTAGGGGTAGGGTTAGATATGAGTGTGTGTAGGAGTAGGGTTAGATGTGAGTGTGTGTAGTGTGCAGGATTAGGGTTAGATGTGAGTGTGTGTAGTGTGTAGAGTTAGATGTGAGTGTGTGTAGGGGTAGGGTTAGATGTGAGTGTGTGTAGGGTTAGATGTGAGTGTGTGTAGTGTGTAGGGTTAGATGTGTGTAGTGTGTAGGGTTAGATGTGAGTGTGTGTAGTGTGTAGGGTTAGGGTTAGATGTGAGTGTGTGTAGTGTGTAGG
The DNA here is from genome assembly GCA_027475355.1 of Coilia nasus. Lineage (NCBI taxonomy): Eukaryota > Metazoa > Chordata > Actinopteri > Clupeiformes > Engraulidae > Coilia > Coilia nasus. The sequence goes on along the minus strand of CM050216.1, from coordinate 39,650,957 downwards.
GTTAGATTTGTGTGTGTAGTGTGTAGGGTTAGATGTGAGTGTGTGTAGGGTTAGGGTTAGATTTGAGTGTGTGTAGGATTAGGGTTAGATGTGAGTGTGTGTAGGATTAGGGTTAGATGTGAGTGTGTGTAGGGTTAGGGTTAGATGTGAGTGTGTGTAGGGTTAGGGTTAGATTTGAGTGTGTGTAGGATTAGGGTTAGATGTGAGTGTGTGTAGGATTAGGGTTAGATGTGAGTGTGTGTAGGATTAGGGTTAGATGTGAGTGTGTGTAGGGTTAGGGTTAGATGTGAGTGTGTGTAGTGTGCAGGGTTAGATGGGAGTGTGTGTAGGATTAGGGTTAGATGTGAGTGTGTGTAGTGTGTAGGGTTAGGGTTAGATGTAAGTGTGTGCAGTGTGTGGTGTGTTGGGGTAGGTGTGTGTAGTGTGTAGTGAGAATGGGCATGAGGCGTAGGGTTACGGTGAAAAGGTGGTAAGATGACCCTCTCGGACCCTGGAGCTGTGGCGTTGCGGATATGGAACACTGTGTCCATCCTGCAGCTGTGAGTAGTAGGCTTTGTTTCATGCTGTGGTGCAGGGGCACAGCACACACACACACACACACACACACACACTGACATGCACACTGACATATACACACACACACACACACACACACACACACACTTATTCCTTTTTTATTTGTGAATAAAGCCCTGACCACATGGTGACCTCATCGCAGGAGGGAAACACCTGTGATCTCTCCTCCATTAGCCTCCCACCCACTTTCACCAGCTCACTCACACACACACACACACACACACACACACACACACACACACACACACACACACTCACTTACAAACCCACACACACACTGACACACACACATGCACCCACATACATGCACACTGACAAACACACGCACACTGACACACACCAACCAACAGCCTGACCAGTCAAGCCTGACCAGTATTCTGACCAGTCAGGCCTGACCAGTATTCTGACCAGTACTCTGACCAGTATTCTGACCAGTACTCTGACCAGTATTCTGACTAATAGTCTGACCAGTACTCTGACCAGTATTCTGACTAATAGTCTGACCAGTATTCTGACCAGTATTCTGACCAATAGTCTGTGTGTTTTGTGTCCCATTCAGAGGTTTTTCCCATCGCACCGGAGACACGTTTCCGACAACACCAGCGATGCTTCCAGCTCAGGGAACTCTCCAGAGACGCCACATCATGTAGGTCGCACTGAATAATAACACACTGAACTGAACAATAAACAGACACACCCACAGACAGACAGACACACACTCACACACACACACACACATATACACATACCAAGCACACACACACACACACTCATATAGACACACACACACACACAGACAGATATACACACTAGGGCTGGGCGATTTCCCTCCCCAAAAAAATCTTTCATTTTTTAATAAAAAACTCGATTCACGATTCGAATCGATGCCCCCACCCACCCAATTTAAAATGAAATAACTACTGACTGTAAATTTATTTCTAAAATATACATTTATTTTGAGAAAAATAAGTGCTTCAGTCTGCAGTCACTCAATTCAGCAGAAAAAAGTGTGTGTAGTTTCATAGACTTGTGCTTTAATGAATTACTAAAGCAACAAAATGCCTGAGGTAACACTTGTAATAGAATAGAATCTGCTCTTTTCATATGGAACACAGCATGAAAAGCTTTGAGGAAGAGTAGTTTTCGTTGCAGATGATGACGTGTTAGCATTAGAGCTAGGAAAGTTTTCTTGCCGAAGCAGGCAGTATTTCTCCCACTCAGACGGATGTTTGTGCTTCAAATGCTGAAACAAATTGGTCGTGCTGCTACCACTTATGATGACCGCTTTCAGACACAAGTTGCAACGAGGTGTTGTTTGGTGTTCATCAGATGCTGCAAAACAAAACCAATTCCACATTACGGACGTTGTGGGACTTTTGGGCAGGACCCCCTCTTTCTCGCCGTCTGTTTCTGTCGCCATGTTTGTTTGTGCATGTGATGTTACTGGGGGTTCGAGAGAAAACGCACTGCAGGAAGTGCAGTAGGGATAGCCTTGGGTCTTGGCGATTGTAAAAATGAAATGCATGCGCTGTGCGCTTGGAATATAAACTGTATGGGGACGGGATTAAAAAAAATCTTTTAACTCGAGTTTCAGGGAAAATGAATCGATTTGACCTGCCAACTCGATTTTTAAATCGTATCGATTTTTTTGCACAGGCTTAATACACACACACACACACACATATATACACACACACACATATAGACACACACACAGACAGACAGACACATATACATACACACATTCAGAAACTCAGACCCCATTCAGACCTTGTACTTCCCTCATTCACACACCCCTTCAGCCACTGTGTGATTGCTACCTGCTATGTAATCCTCTCATGTCCAATCATTGGTCTTGTGTTTATGCCGGGCCCCATGTTGTTTTGTGTCCTGAAGGATGGTAGGGTGAGGCTGCGGAGGAACTTGTCCAATACAAGCACAGACTCACAGACCAATCACGTGGGTGTTGTTGTTTAAAATCGGTCCTTTCATTCTGGGCATGACATATATTCTATCTCACGATGTAGAGATATGGTGTTTCATTTCCATCCGTGTGTCTGTTTTTAATACTAAAGCCTGTGGCCTTGCGTCTGCCTCATCCCTGCATGCCTGCGTGCAGGTTGTACAAGCTGTCAGTGCCCTGATGGTTGGGCCGCCCCTTTTTGTCCGGGCTGCAAATGCTTGACAACCCACACAGATGTGCGCAGAGGCCACATTTATGGCCGTAACGTGGTGACTTACAGTAGCAGGGCGAGGGAGACTACAGTCTGATTAGGGAGACTGCAGTCTGATGGTCTGGACAGCACATCTTCTGAGTGTTCTGAGGGTGTGCACTTCTGAGTGTTCTTCTCCTGGGTGTGCTCTTTCCAAGTGTGAAAAGGTAGATCACAAGCTCAGGTGGTGGCCAGCAGAGGGGGTGGTGGTGGTCCTGGGTGTGCTCTTTCCAAGTGTGAAAAGGTAGATCACAAGCTCAGGTGGTGGCCAGCAGAGGGGGTGGTGGTGGTCCTGGGTGTGCTCTTTCCAAGTGTGAAAAGGTAGATCACAAGCTCCGGTGGTGGCCAGCAGAGGGGGTGGTGGTGGTGGTTGAAAGGGTCTGCCACAGAGTAACCTTTTCACTAACAGGACTCCTAACAGTGGTGAAAGCCTGATGTCTGCAGACATGGCTGGGTCTACCTCGCCCGTACTAACCTCGCTTGTGTTCAGGGCTGCAATTCCTGCTGTCTGTCTCTGTTTCACCTCGATAAGATCTTCTCCAGGATTTCCTTTTTCCTGAGTTGAAACTGGGTCAGTCTTTTCAATGCTCATTGTTTGACCTGTCTGAAGCTCTGCCTCCTCTGCCTCTCCTGCCTACAGGGCCACCTGCTGGAGAAAGCAGGAATTCTCAACAAAACCAAGGTGGTTGACAATGGGAAGAAACTCAGGTAACCATGACATTTCTACTACTTTATCGAGAGAAAGTGCTGTCTAAAATGGGTGACATTTAAAGGAATTATTCCCAGTCATTCATTAATTTCTAAGAATAGTAATTGTAGATTAGAATAGTAATTATAGATTAGAACAGTAATTATAGATTAGAAAAGATTAGATTCCACTTTCCATTCACTACCCTTGTCACAAGTACAAGGCAGCAAAATGCAGTTAATACAAAGTATAAAGCAGTAAGTACAGGATGTACACATTTACAGAGTATGTGAATAATATTATATGGTAACTTAAGCTAAAAGAGCTTAGGCTACAGTAAAAACTCTGATTACATGTAAAAACAACTGTATGTACAATGTAATAATGTAATTCTTGTGATGGTTGAGATGTATAGAATATGTTCTTGTGGTTAATGTTTAGGACTTGACTGGGTGTGTTAAGCCAACGGTTAGTAATAGGCCATTACAAACAAGCATAAGACAACAAATCTAGTGGCATTGGCTCTGCAGAAACCGAAGCGCTTTTGTTGTTACGGTGGTTTTGTGTTCTTATTTTCGGTGCTCTCCGTCTGGAGGACGTGGTTGACCTTGTTGTGTGTGCGTGGCTCTCTCTGGGCTTGGTTCCCTTTCGCAGGAAGAACTGGTCTCAATCCTGGACGGTTCTCCATGGTGGCATCCTGACGTTCCACAAAGACCCCAAATCTGCCCCATCAGGACCCTCTGTAAGCAAATCTGCACCCCCTCTTAAACATTCACACTGACTCCATATGGACTCTCTATAAGCACCAGCCCTCCCAATTCCTAAATATTCACACTGACTCCATATGTTCAGTGTGTGTCAATATGGACTGGGATGAGTGCCGTTTTGGGGTTTTGGGTTCTTTTGCTATGGTTTGTAAGGCAACCCTTTAAGGTACTAAGAATCTTTTGATGGAGGGACATCATAGGTTTATGCTATGCTAATGCTATGGCAGCCTGCTCACCTCATTAACCTAGGATATGGACATTTACAACTGACAAATATCTTCCCTTTGAAGGTGTGTGTGTCTGTCAGTAACCCTTTCATCACTTTTGTGACCCTCTCAGAGCAAGTCAAACCAGATTGTCCCCGAGTACACTGTGGATCTGAGAGGGGGCACTCTCATGTGGGCAGCTAAGGACAAATCCAGCAAGAAGAATGTTCTGGAGGTTTGTGTTGGATTTACATTGCATCAGTTATATTACCCCAAGTCGGGTGATATCCCATACATGGATGACACATATAATAAAAGATCTGATTGTGAATGACCTTTCATGAACAGCTACTATTAATAGTGTCTTTATTAGACATACAGTGCCATAAATGCCTGAATGCCTAACAATTGCATCGATGGTGGTTTCTGTTGTTTCTTAGATAATGCCATGTTAGTCAGAGTGATTATCAATAACAGTCTTGCTAATGATATTAGCCTAAGAATGGAACCCCAGTCACTGAGTCCAGTACAGTGACATACAACATTGCCATTAAGTATTTGCACACTCTGTCTCTGACACGTTGTCTAAAGTGGAAATTATATTGTTTAAATTAAAGAATTTCAAAAACTGTTTTAACTATAACAGTTATGTGTTTGGCTGACCCCTAAGCACACAGCAAATCTGGTAAACGCCATCCTCACCAAGACGGCGATTTGTCAGTGTACAAATAAATGATGGCTGCACGCTAGCTTCCGCCCTTAGTTTCTACATGCTAAGTAAAAGTCAGTTGTTGCAAAACTAACAGCATTCAATGACACTGAACAGACTCAGTGACATCATATTGACACATTTCACTTTATACAGCTGAAGACTCGTAACGGGTCGGAGTACCTCATTCAGTACGACACTGACAGCATCATCACTGACTGGCACAAGATACTTGTGGACACCATCAGACAGCTGGTGAGTGTCATGGCATGCAGCGCCCCCTGCTGTATTGTTTTAGTAATGTGCCTGAGAGATGACCATATGGAACCAGGCTGTGTGTGTGTGTGTTTTCTTTGTGTGTGTGTCTGTGTGTGTGTGTACTAACATGTGTGTTGTTGTTTGTGTGTCTTAGTCTGTTAATTCTGTGCCTCAGGATCAAGATCATTTTTCTGAGGAAGACGAGGATGATGGCGAGAACGACAAAGACAGGAAGAGATGTGAGTAGATGCAATAAGGAAGCTGTGACTGCTATTTTACACACACACACACACTGAATAAATGCAGCTTTAAACACGCGCACACACACACACACACTGAATAAATGCAGCTTTAAACACGCGCACACACACACACACACTGAATAAATGCAGCTTTAAACACGTGCACACACACACACACACACACACACACACACACTCTGAATAAATGCAGCTTTAAACACGCGCACACACACACACACACACACACACTGAATAAATGCAACTTTAAACACGCGCACACACACACACTGAATAAATGCAACTTTAAACACGCACACACACACACACACACACACACACACACACACTGGATAAATGTGACTTTAAAATACAGATACATCTGTGTATGTACATGGTGTTAGTTGCACATACACATAAACATTGACACATTTATCTACACCCAACACACACACACACACACACACACACACACACACACACACACACGCACACGCGCACACACACACACAAGCTCATGGCATTCTGACTGAATGGATCATGTGTGCCACCCCACAGCTCTGCGGAGCAGCCAGAGCGGGGACGCGGATCAGGGCCGGGTCAGAACCAAGCTGCGCAAGTTCCTGCAGAGGCGACCCACGCTGCAGTCCGTCAAGGAGAAGGGTTACATCAAGGGTGAGACGCTCTGCTGGGTCTCGGACACTTTTAGGGGCACTGGTGTGGGGTGACTAAAAAACAGCTTCTTCCTGTGGGCAATCAGAACTCTAAATACATCGGGATAGTGACACTGCCCTTTTTATGGACACCTCACTAATCGTATCTCTTGTACTTACGCTTGATACTCTTTGATGCTCTTTTGTACTGGATACTTTGATCTAGCACCTTAGTGGACTTGCTGCTTAATTTCGTTGTACGGGCAACTGTTCAATGACAGTAAAACTCTTGAAGTCTTGACGTCTTTCAGGGGCCGCTGGTGTTGGGTGTAGGTCTCTTAGGGGCCGCTGGTGTTGAGTGTAGGTCTCTTTTTAGGGTTATTTATTTAGTCATTATTTACATTACTTAGCGACCCCTGACATACCAGAATCAAATGTTCATAACAGACCATATCATAGTCCTCTATAAGCCCCCACCATATCATAGTCCTTTGTGGGCCCCCATGAAGCTCTGGGCCCCCCTAATTATCCTGATCTACCCCCCTAGTGGCACCGCCGTGTGTTAGCTATTTTATCAGGAATCAGTTTTTGCCAGCCAACCCTGTCCATTTACAGTACATGTGTCTCTTCACCCACTGACTAGAGCCAAAGTGTTTTAGCATCATTTAGCAAGTTAGCACACAAGTCCATCATTGCTGAAGAGGATCTCATGATTTACTTACTTACTTGTTTTTTTTTTCTAATTTATTTAATTATTATTTACATTATTAATGTAGTACTTTAATGTAGTTATTTAGTTGACCATTAGCATTTTTGTCTTTTGTTGTTAGATGTTGTTACTAGATAGCCTAGAGTGTGGGTAAATTTGCCAAAATTACAATCTTGTGGAACATCATCTGTGGGGTTCACAAAGGCTCAAAGCGCAATGAAGCGAAACGACGTCATTGACAGTGCCATCCTCATGTGTCACAGCTTAGGCATGCAGACGTTCCTCTTTATACGTCACCTCGCCAGACTGCCTTCTGTTTTCACTTTCGCAGCGGAACGTCACCTTGTCACTATCGCTGCCCGGGGTTTTACTGAGTGACTGTGCTTACTGTGTGGGCAAAACTCATTTTACTATTCAAACCATGGACATTCCTAGACTCACTTACATCAACCCGCAATAGCAAAGAGAAAGTGTGTGTGTGTGTGTGTGTGTGTGTGTGTGTGTGTGTGTGTGTGTGTGTGTGTGTGTGTGTGTGTGGTCTACGTGTGTGTTGATCTAAACCTTGCATCATCTTGCAACCTTGTATTCACAGTATTATGTAATTCCTTGAGATTGTGTCATAACTATTGTAAAAGTATTCCCAAAGGGTCTTTCCTAAGTAACAAACATTGTTTGACATCACTCTAGTAGGCTATGTCTGAGGGCTGTCCACTGTATGACATCACTCTAGTAGGCTATGTCTGAGGGCTGTCCACTGTATGACATCACTCTAGTAGGCTATGTCTGAGGGCTGTCCACTGTATGACATCACTCTAGTAGGCTATGTCTGAGGGCTGTCCACTGCCACCACAGGCAGCACATGATGATTATGCACTCCATTCCTCAGGGAAAAGCATTTTGAAAAATCTCCACTTTGGAGGTTGTTTTAAAAAATATCCATTTGAGTTAAATAGAGTTGCTAAAACTCTGTTTACATGTAAACGGATAAAAAAAATATCTGTTTATAAAAATGTCTAGATATGTGTAACCAGGTCCTGCAGATATACCGTTCCAGCTTGGCATATAACATCTTCTCTCTGTTTTCCCACCAATCTCTCTGTGTGCCTCTCTCTCTCTCTCTCTCTCTCTCTCTCTCTCTCTCTCTCTCTCTCTCTCTCTCTCTCTCTCTGTCTTTCTTTTGCTCTCTTTCTTTCACACAGATGCTGTGTTTGGCTGTCACCTGGACACACTGTGCCACCGGGAGAACACCACTGTCCCACGTTTTGTGGAGAAGTGTATCAGGGCGGTGGAGAGGAGAGGTAAGGACCTCAGGGGCCACTGGTGTTGAGTTGAGGTTTCTTTCAGGGGCCACTGGTGGAGGAATAGGTGTCTTAGGGGCCACTGGTGTTTGGGTGTAGGTGTCTTAGGGGCCACTGGTGGGTTGTAGGTGTCTTAGGGGCCACTGGTGTTGAGTGTAGGTGTTTTAGGGGCCACTGGTGGGGGTGTAGGTCTTTTAGGGGCCACTGGTGTTTGGGTGTAGGTGTCTTAGGGGCCACTGGTGTTCGGTGTAGGTCTTTTAGGGGCCACTGGTGTTGAGTTGAGGTCTCTTTCAGGGGCCACTGGTGGGAGTGTAGGTCTTTTAGGGGACACTGGGTCTCTTCATATATCGCAGGCACCTGCTGTGTTATTAATAACTGGCTTGTCACACATGACTGCATAGCTGAGGTCTACATGACACCTGTATTAATTGGGGAAGTAGAATGGTGTCTGCGTCTGTGTCTAATTTCGTGTTTCGCCCGATGCCTAACTCCAAAACAGAGAGTACGACTGCAAGGAGGGTAGAGAACACACACACTGAGGCTGAATGATTTCATAAATCAGTATTGGTTCAATAAGAATAACAATACAGGATGTGCAGAAAATACGAAAACAAACATTCAGGTCGTAGCCCATCATCAGGACCAAACTGGAAATGCTGATGATGGGCTACGACCTGAAACATTGTTTTGTATTGTGCTTATTTATCCTGTACAGATGTATGGCATCTGATTTATTTAACCATAATTTATACATTACTTATTACATTGATCAGTGATGACTCATGGACCTGTATTGCAAAAAGTTAATGTAAATGTAATCACAAACTGAATGACTTTACATCACATTTTCATACGGTGATGAATGAGTTAGTCTGTGATTGACAGGAGTGTGTGCTCCTGTAGGTCTCGATGTGGATGATTGACGCTGATTGGCAGGAGCGTGTGTAGTAGGTCTCGATGTGGATCAGTGACAGCAATTGACTGACAGGAGTGTGTGTTGTTAGTCAGTGATTGACAGGAGTGTGTGTTGTGATTGACAGGAGTGTGTGTGTGTTGTAGGTCTTGATGTGGACGGCATCTACAGAGTCAGCGGTAATCTGGCGGTGATTCAGAGATTACGGCACAAAGCTGATCACGGTGAGAGACCGCCGTGCGCCCTCACAACCCATCAGTTATCACATCATCACCATCATCATCATCATCATTATCTGCTCAGAATTATATAAATTAGAAAAATATCCCTTATAAAATTGACCTCTTGCCCTGGTCTATGGGCAAAATGACCAACATTATACTTATCTTACCCTCATGCCTCTTGCTGCTCATTTGAGAAGATTGATGTTTATGTATAAAGTAACTTAACATTACTGATATATTACTGCTTCCTCTCCATAAACTTCAACTGATATAAACCAGTACATTCCTAAAGTGTTCTGTATGTGTGTGTGTATATATATGTGTGTGTGTGTGTGTGTGTGTATGTGTGTGTGTGTGTATGTGTGTGTGTATGTGTGTGTGTATATATATGTGTGTGTGTGTGTTTGTGCATGTGTGTGTATGTATGTGTGTGCATGTGTGTGTGCATGTGTGTGTGCATGTGTGTGTGTGTGTGTGTTTGTGTGTGTGTGTGTGTGTGTGTGTGTGTGTGTGTGCGCAGATGACAATCTGGACCTGGAGGATGGGCAGTGGGAGGAGATCCACGTCATCACTGGGGCCCTGAAGCTCTTCCTGAGGGAGATGCCCGAACCCCTCTTCCCCTTCAGCTTCTTCTACAAGTTCATCGCCGCCATCAGTCAGTACACACACGCATGCGCGCACACACACACACACGCACGCACACACACACACACACACACACACAGACATGCAAGCTCACTAGGGTTGCCACCTATGTCTGACAAAAAACGGGACATTTCGGCAACCCAATCAACCTTTTGGCTTAAAAGCAGCGACCCAGGTGTCAGTGTCCCGGGACACTGAGACAGACCAGAAAACGGCACAGTCAGGTAAAACCAGGACAGGTGGTGACTTTAGCATACACACACACTTGATGCTAACACACACATACACAGACACACACATACACACCACTACACACAAACACACACACACACACACACACACACACATACACAGACACACACAGACATGCATGCTCACACATGCACGCAACTTCAGCATACACACACTTACATAATGCTAACACAAACAGCCACACAGACGCACATATGTGCTAATACATGCATGCACCTTTAGCATACACACACACACAAATACACACAGCTAGTAAAGAAAAAGGCAAAAACATTTCTCAGAACAAGGCAGTCCTTAAAATGTCTTTATTTAAAGTGGCATGTCCTAGAACGGACGTGTTAAAAAGCCCACACATACTGACACGAGGCCTCCATGGAGGAATCTTTGCAGTCACTGCGTATATAGGGTTAGTATATAGGGTTAGGGTTATATATATATATATAGGTCTCTGCTTCATGATCGCTGTACTCTTTTCCAGAAATCAGTGACTATGGCCAGAAGGTGTCATACATGCAGGACCTGGTGCGCTCTCTCCCCCTGCCCAACCACAACACCATGGAGGTCCTCTTTAGGCACCTGCGCAGGTGAGTGTTCCTAGCGTCTCTTGCATGCTCCTAGCGTCTCCTGCATGCTCCTAGCGTCTCCTGCATGCTCCTAGCGTCTCCTGCATGCTCCTAGCGTCTCCTGCATGCTCCTAGCGTCTCCTGCATGCTCCTTGCGCCTCCTGCATGCTGCTTGTGCCTCCTGCATGTTCCTAGCGTCTCCTGCATGCTCCTAGCGTCTCCTGCATGTTCCTAGCGTCTCCTGCATGTTCCTAGCGTCTCCTGCATGCTGCTTGCGCCTCCTGCATGCTGCTTGTGCCTCCTGCATGTTCCTAGCGTCTCCTGCATGCTCCTAGCGTCTCCTGCATGTTCCTAGCGTCTCCTGCATGTTCCTAGCGTCTCCTGCATGCTGCTTGTGCCTCCTGCATGCTGCTTGTGCCTCCTGCATGTTCCTAGCGTCTCCTGCATGCTCCTAGCGTGTCCTGCATGCTCCTAGCGTCTCCTGCATGCTCCTTGTGCCTCCTGCATGTTCCTAGCGTGGGGCCCTGCTTGGGACTGGAACTTTCTGGATATCTTTTCTTGGCTTCAGTCATGTTTCACTACTTCAATGGTAATAAAAAGCTTGTAAAAAAGTCCAGAACAACAAAGACAAGCAATGGCATTTCACATCTTGGATTCTGAATAGAAATTCTGCACAGTTACACAGGGAATGCAGTCTTTGTCTAACAATACTTGTTGGAAAAGCAATTCACTAAATCAGAAGTAGCCAGATCATATAACTGACTTTACGCCACACCCCCTCTCTTATAATATGCCACACCCCCTCTCTTATTTTACGCCACACCCCCTCTCTTAGTTTACTTCGTTGGTCCATCTCTCTGTCTCTGTCTCTCTCTGTCTCTCTCTCTGTCTCTCTCTCTCGCTGTTTCTCTCTGTCTCTATCTCTCTCTGTCTCTCTCTCTCTCTGTCTCTGTCTCTCTCTCTCTCAATTCAATTTCAATTCAATAGCTTTATTGGCATGAATGTAAATACAATATTGCCAAAGCAGTAATCAAGCACTGGTTGTACTAGTAAGACATAATACTGAATAGTGTAATAGAGTAATAATTCATACTGAATAGTAAAGAAATAAATGAAAAGAAACTTTATACCACTTACTAGTGTCATAGTATAATAGTATATAATTGTAATATAATAGTATAATAACAACAATAATAATAATAATAATAATAAAATATATATTACAATTCCTCAAGTAAAAGAAGGCCATATCATGAATAGTAATGCTAGTAATAATAATAATAAGAGAGAAAAGAAAAAAAGATAAGGAAAAACAAACAAACAAAGAAAAAACAGCACCTGTACATGGATCACTAGTTGATAGTCAGGAGCATTCTTCTCTTAAAATGTGGCAGGACTAAGTATTCAGCAGCTAATTTTGTAAGGGTACCGATTTCTCCCAAGAGGAATGGTATTTTTTGCTCATTGTCTAAATTAATGAATTCAGGGCAAATGTCTTCTATTTTTCTGTGGTATGTTTCTATAATGTTATGGTATTTGGTACATTTTGTAAGGAAATGTCCTTCATCCTCTATCTCCCCGGTATTACAGTGTTTGCATATTCTATGCTCTCGACACACCCAGGTTTGTCTATGTCTCCCTTTTTTGATGGCAAGGTTATGATCACTTAACCTGTACTTGGTTAATAGTTTTCTTTGATGATAGTTTTTAATTTGAATTAAATATGGTGCCAAATTATAATCTTTTCGTATTACTTTGTAATAATTTAGTTTGCTTATTAGTTTATTTTTTTTCTTTCAATCATTCACATATTGATCCTTAGTGCTTTTTTCTAAATATTTTAATTTTGACACAATGCTTAGATCAGTTATGTTTAGATTATATTTTTGGATGAGGTGATTTAGGGAGTCCTTCTCAGGGTGACTACTTCTTAGCTGGGCAGCAGTGTGATGGTACCTCTCAGGTTTGCTTATCTGCAGGTGGAGCCAGAATTTCGCTGCTCTTTTTTGGATATTAATAAGAAGAGGGTATCTTCCAAGCTCTGCCCTGCAAGCTAAGTTTGGGGAACTTCTGTGTACCCCTAAAATGCCTTTACAGAATTCCAAATGAAATATCTCAGGCAGGCTTTTGTCCCATACATCAAAGTTGTCTTTGTATTTTGGGCCCCAAATTTCACTCCCATATAATAGTATAGGTTTTATTAAAGAGTCAAAAATCTTAAGCCACATTTTTACTGGAGGGTTAAATTGAAGTAAAGTTTTTCTTAATATGTAATGTTTTCCTCGCTTTTTCAGTCAAGTTTTTGATAGCACTGTCGAATTGTCCTGTAGATGAGATGATCAGTCCTAAGTAGCAATATTCTTTAACTTGTTCAAGTATCTCTATCTCTCTCTCTGTCTCTCTCTGTCTCTCTCTCTCTGTCTCTCTCTCTCTATCTCTCTCTCTGTCTCTCTCTCTGTCTCTCTCCGTCTCTCTGTCTCTCTCTCTCTATCTCTCTGTCTCTCTCTCTCTCTCTCTGTCTCTCTCTCTCTATCGCTCTCTCTCTCTCTCTCTCTATCTTTCTCTCTGTCTCTATCTCTCTCTCTCTCTCTCTCTCTGTCTCTCTCTCTCTCTGTCTCTATCTCTCTGTCTCTCTCTCTGCGTCTCTCTCTCTCTATCTCTCTGTCTCTCTCTCTCTGCGTCTCTCTCTATCTCTCTGTGTCTCTCTCTCTGTGTCTCTCTCTCTGCGTCTCTCTCTCTCTATCTCTCTGTCTCTCTCTCTCTGCGTCTCTCTCTATCTCTCTGTCTCTCTCTCTCTGCGTCTCTCTCTATCTCTCTGTGTCTCTCTCTCTCTGTGTCTCTCTCTCTCTATCTCTCTGTCTCTCTCTCTCTCTCTATCTCTCTGTCTCTCTCTCTCCCTCTCTCCAGAGTGATCGAGCATGGCGAGGCGAACCGCATGTCTGTGCAGAGCACGGCCATCGTATTCGGGCCCACGTTGCTGCGGCCGCAGACGGAGTCGGCCAACATCACCATGCACATGGTGTTCCAGAACCAGATCGTGGAGCTCATCCTCAACGAGTTTGAGGAGGTCTTCAAGCCCAGATGAGGCCCCACCCCCACCCTCGAGCGCCTCCCTCCCTGATGCGCATCCCTCCAGCTCATCGCTACGGCAAATACCTTTATGAGACACAACGAAAGCCTAGTCTTAGTCTCTAGTCTACTGCTGCCTACTGCTGCTGTCCCTAGCCCCTTCTGTCTCTCCATTTGTCTCTCCTTCTCTGGCTCTCTCTCTTTCTCTCTCTCTCTCTCTCTCTCCCTTTCTCTGTCTCTCTCTCTGTCTCTCTTTCTCTTTCCCTGACTCTCTCTTTCTCTGTCTCTCTTTCTCTCTCTCTCTCCCCTTTCTCCTCTACTCTCTGTCTCTGCCCCCTTCTCTCCAGAGCACAGGGTGCCATAGAGTAAATAAGTGGCTTTGGCAGTGGGGCATGACCGGAGAAGGAACGCCACCTGGTGGAAAGAAAAGGAAGTGCGTCGCTGGGAGAAGGCTGATGCTGTACTGTAACTCTGTGATGCTGTGATCACAATTTCTTGTGCATCTTTATTTTACGCAACTCGAGTCTCCTCTTTAACCACTTTCAGCCCTACGCAGCTACCCTCGACCGCTGAGGGGGAGATGTGGTTGTTAATGTACATGGAAGCTGGCGGCAGCTGATTGGGTGGGGTTGAAGGTGTAACCCTAATGGTCAGCTGCTCTCTGGACATGCTTCTCATGTTGGTACTGCAGATGTTTAAAACAAAAGCTGTCAAGACCAAAGGTTTCCACCTGCTGCCTGCAGGAAAGCTAGTTATTGTAATGTCATCTTTCCCTTTTTGTGACATGGTTACTGTAAGTATGGGTGTGGCTGCATGGATTGAAGTGATGGTCTGTCACTTCTGCCAAAACATAATGTTGTTCGGTTTCATGTCAAAGGGGATAGCACTGCTCACTCGTCCCTGCTAGTGTCCAGATATGCCACAATACTGTATTCAGCAGAAAAGGTATTAACCTGTGAATCCTACTACAGAGCCAAGCACAAAGCAACATCTCCCTGCCTTAATATTGTTTAATTTTGTATTGTCTTATTGTATTGTAAAAGGGACTGGGAATTTTATACTGAACAGTGGTGGTGAAATGTAAGTAAATAAGCAATATTCTAAAGTATAACTTCAAGCTATGGGCTGTAAGATATCGAGACATCTAATATATGACTGTAGCTGTACAGGCTGGCTGCCATGTCAGTGTTGGTGTTTATATGCAAAGCAGCATGAAATCAGAACAAACTGTCTTAAGAAAGTTTTTGTTTCAGGAACATATTTGTGTACATAGCATAGGAAATGCATTATCAGTGAAGGTTCTTTAAATAAAGGAACTTGATTTGTATTGTGATTTTTGTCTTGAATTTTTGTCATAAACTGTCTGACTATCTTTCACCTACATCTTCACAGACACTACAGAGACTTTCTTACATAGGTGGAGACATAGCAGTGGAGAAATCGTCCATAGAAATGCACCTCGTAACACCAAGATGGCGATCAGAGTGTCTGCAAATATCCTGCCAGTTCTGCTGGCAAGAGCCAATCATCTGCTGAACTATAAACAGCTTTCCAATCACGTTGCAGTACCGTGCTCCCCTGTACCACTCTTGCTGTGTAGTGCAGCACTGTAGTCTTTTAGGTAGGGCCTGGTCTTCCTGACCCAAAACAGCCCGAAGGCTGAGTGCAGGGACTTGGGGATCTAGAAGGACTAGACGTTCACATATAATAACATGGAATATGCTCTGTGGACGAGGTACAGAGGGTGGTAGAGATGATAAATAATAAAATGGTCGGACCCGTGCCCACGGATTGCTACACTCTGCATGTTTCATTTGAACAGTGCCTGTAAACAACACCTCCAACAGCAGGGACAGTCCCCTGGAGCAGCGTGGGGTTAGATGCCTTACAGTGAATGAGGTACAGGAACAGTCCCCTGGAGCAGCGTAGGGGTTAGAGGCCTTGCAGTGAATGAGGTACAGGGACAGTCCCCTGGAGCAGCGTAGGGTTAGATGCCTTACAGTGAATGAGGTACAGGGACAGTCCCCCTGGTGCAACGTGGGGTTAGATGCCTTGCTCAAGGCCACTTCAGCCATGGATGAGGGTGGAGGAGAGCACTGGTTGTTCACTCCCTCACCCACATTCTTTGCCCTACAAGAACTAAACCTGCAACTCTCCGATCACAAAACTCACTCCCAAACTCTAATCCCAGCTAACCACAGCTGTCACCAAAGTCCTTCCTTAAATGTAATATTATGTTCTAACCTATTTTGAAATATATACCATTTCCTAGTTTACTACAAAAGGTCACGTTTACAAGTTCTACCAGGACATTTTAGGACACTTCATGCTTCCTTCTGCTGACAAGCTGTAGCTACAGAGATGCAAATTTCATTTTCAGAGCCCTACCAGAAAAAAAAACTGCTTTTGTGTGTGTGTGTGTGTGTGTGTGCATTTCCCTTTTAGAGAGAGAAAGCTTTACTTAGACTAAACAGTTATATACACTTAAATCAAAGTAGAAGTAGGCCTTCTCTTCCGAGACTGCCTCTTTTCCTAACAAAACTAATCCCTACTAACCATCACCTCTTTATATAGGTGCCTTCGATGTTCTCTACACATCTGTTAGTTTATTATATCCTCCTTTTGTAAGTCGCTTTGGATAAAAGCGTCTGCTAAATGTCATGTAATGTAATGTAAAGCCTACGCCTGGCTCTTCACAACTGCTACAACTGCACCACAGTGCCACCTGATGGTCAGACCTCGCAAATATCGGAACTGCATTACGTTACGTCAGTCAATCATGGCAGACAAGGGTATGGAGGAAGTTTTGGCAGAAACGGCAAAGCCACTCACTCAAGCACAAAAAAACCTGATTAAAAGAAGACTTGAGCTTGAGCAGTGGCGGAACAACACGCAGAAACTCAGAACACGTAATCTTATCACTGGACTCACGATTGGGGCTTTCGTCCTCGGCATGTGTATCCTTTTGGGTTTTCATAACAGCAGGCCTTGGCTTAGGCTAACGCTAGGCTTGTTGACAAATGCTTCACCTGATGTCTTTTGTATTTTTAGTTTTGTATTTGTAGTTTAGTTAATTTCCAGTGGAATTTAGAAGGCTAAGCTTAGCTAATTGCTACTACTTTGCACACAAGAGCTAAAATGACAGATTTGCTGTCCTGCGTTGACATGCTATTCTGCAGGTGAGCCAATACAGGAAACTCAGTTTTCAATCTTTTATTTAGCTGTAGGCCTTTAACGTGAGGATTCTCTTTTTCTTACTATGTATTTGAAGTACCAGATCCACGTAGTCAATGTCTGCCCGGTGGCATACCAAGGACAAATTAGTTAGCGTGACTTTTATACTGTAGCCTGTGTGTTAAACAGGTGCAATAACGTGGCCCAAGCGAGCGTTTTGATGTTTAATATACCAAAGAGCGAAGATTTGGAATGGAAGTAAGCAGTGTGATAGTCGCGGTTTGCCACAGGTAAAGGCTCCGCAAGGTAAAGGTATTTGACTGGGCATGTTTATGGTAAACCATAATAGATAGCCTACCGAAGACAGCAGTTGCAGATAACTACATGGCAGGGTTATGGCATATTTGGCCAAAGGCTTGCGTCTCAACAGTGCCACAACAACTGTGTAGGCATTTTGGCACCTGTCTCGTCAGCCAAAAAACGAATAAAAGAGCAGCACGTTCACAGCTTTACCAGGAAATGCAGATATTTCTTGCTTTGTCATTACTTATTCACATGCTGTCTTAAACAGTAGGCATGTGGCGTCTGTACCGCATGGCCCCCTTTTCAGCATGCAGCATCCATTTGGTGTGATGGCCCTTGACTTTTCCCCAGTCACCTACACCATTGTCTCTGTGAAGCAGGAGAGGATCATGGATGAAATTGATGAGGAAGCCAAGATCTTTGTGATGAAGGGTCCCAGGACAGGGGCAAACTCCTAGGAACACTATTCTGACTCCAGTTTCAACCACAGACTTTCTTTCATAGAAATGTTGAGCTTATACAGGTTTCATCTTTTCAAGTTGAGCAAAAGAGCACAACCTGTGAGGGCCTTGGATCATGTGTGCTGTCAAATTCACGATGCCTGTGTAATGTAAAGCATTATTATTTAAGGTTATGATGTAAATATGGGTGGCGTGATGATAAAAAGTGTAATAAAATATGGATCAAACATTAAACATGTATCATATACTGAACTGACAGATCAGGTGGGAAAAAAACTCTTACATACAGACTACGCCCAATACAACCCAAAGGCAACTACATTGTTATGTACCATAACCTAATACTTGTTCATGTTAACTTAATGCAGCACAAATATTATCATAGCAAGCTGTCCATGGCGCCGGAGTACACGGTAAGACATAGAATGTCTCCTATAGTATTTACAGTTTAAAGTTTGGGAACCACAGTCCAAAGTTGTTTATGCTATCATTTTAATTATGTGAAAACAGTGACCCTTTACTAGGCATAGTGTGACGTTAACCAAATATATTTAATGTAGAGAAACCTAGCACAAAGCCTGTGAGTGGAATGGAATGCGTTTTAGGATGTTGGTGCCTAACCATATAACCGAATGCACCACACACTCAGTAGTCTGCCAGTGTGTGACAGGAGGAATTTGAGAAATAAAGTGACTGATGTCTGTGGTTGGATGGTGGTCAAAAGAAATAGGCAGTACAACACATCTATGTCAAAGGATCTCGGTTGAAAAAGTCTTGACAGTTTTGGTGTCTGAAATAAAACAGGACTGCTCTTGATGGGGTCAAACCTTGCTGAGGGTAATAATTTATGTTGTTTTGCACCTGTCTGGTTTGCCCAAAGCTTGACACTAAAACATGTAAAGGAATTTGATTATTCTTTGGAAAAGCTCAGCCTAATATTACTGTAATGTTTGTAAAATTAAGCTCACAAATTTTAAATGTTGTAACCTCCTATAGCTACTTAATGCCAAATTGTGTATCGTATGTTGTATCTTGTGACATTTACTTGAAATTACCTACAGTTGTCAGTAATTGAGATGGAACGGCCAACACTTCAACTCCAATCTATTTGCAAGTAACATTTCATCCACTAGGTGGCATCGTGGCTGCATCTTTCTCTGTCCCTCATTACATCCGGGCGATGAAACTCATTACATTAGAACGGGGGATACAGCATAGGAGCTGTTTAATAAAAATGTAAACAGTGGTTAGTAATGTTTTCTGTGGTAAGTCATGGTGAAAAAAAAAGGTGTACAGACTGATAGTTTTTAGCTGTAAACACGTAGTGTTATACAATGGGATTTGTTCATGAAGCAGTCATGTTCACTGTTTGAAATGACTGCCTGGCTAAGTATCTGGCTTAAAGCATTGCATTCTGGACTTGAAATGTTGACGTTTTTGGACAATCTTGTCCGAATGCCCCCATACTACACTGTACCCACACCAGCTACGTTCACACATGCTGAGGCTTGATGGGAGTAAAGGTCCACCCCTATGGAGCGCACCGCACCCTCTTGACTGCAAACAGGCAGAGCAGGGTTGTCTGGCCCCTCTTTTGTTTACACACACATGCCTGCTCTTCCTCAAGCAGACAGCATGACAGGACGGACAGACTTCATAGGAGGAGGCCACTGTCATCCTTCAGCCCAGGACCGCTCACCAGGGCCTGGGGAGGTAAGCTTGGCCTCGCCCCGGTCCTAGAACCCCTACTCCAACCTGTTTGGGGTCTTACAGTAGCTGCTTACAGACAGTATCC
>CM050216.1:39571242-39626242 GCA_027475355.1 Coilia nasus | reverse complement strand
CCACACACTCTCAGCACACACCACACACTCTATGCACACACACCACTGTATGCACACCACACACTCTATGCACACACCACACACTCTATGTACACACACCACTGTATGCACACCACACACTCTATGCACACACCACACACTCTATGCACACACCACACACTCTATGCACACACCACACACTCTATGCACACACCACACACTCTCAACACACACCACTCTATGCACACCACACACTCTATGCACACACCACACACTCTTTGCACACACCACACACTCTATGTACACCACACACTCTATGCTCACACCACACACTCTCAGCACACACCACACACTCTCAGCACACACACACACTCTATGCACACACCACACACTCTATGCACACCACATCACTCTATGCACACCACACACTCTATGCACACCACACACTCTATGTACAACACACACTCTATGCACACCACACACACTCAGCACACACCACACACTCTATGCACACACCACACACTGCTATGCACAACACACACTCTATGCACACACCACACACACTCTGCACACACCACACACTCTATGCACACCACACACTCTATGCACCACCACACACTCTATGCACACCACACACTCTATGCACACACACACTCTATGCACACACCACACACTCTATGCTCACACCACACACTCTCTGCACAACACACACTCTATGCACACACCACACACTCTATGCACACACCACACACTCTATGCACACACACCACTGTATGCACACAACACACTCTATGCTCACATCACACACTCTCAGCACACACCACACACTCTATGCACACACACCACTCTATGCACACACCACACACTCTATGCACACACCACTCTTGCACACACCACACACTCTATGCACACACACCACTCTATGCACACACACCACTCTATGCACACACACACTCTATGCTCACAGGGGACTGGGGCTGGGCTGGGTTGTTGGGCAGCATTTGTAGAGGTCAGTGTCATGGTCACTCACACAGATTGTCACTCCAAGTCCTTTGACTCAAGGCATTGTTATGATATCGAGACACACCACATACACACACACACACACACACACGCACGCAACGCACGCACGCCCGCACACACACACACACACGCACGTGCACATATCCAGGTTCAGACACCTTACCTCCAGCATTCACACACCCACTAAATCATTGTGTGATTGCTACTTGACTCTTGACTATTGACTCTGCAGTGCAAATACAAACACCCTTGAGGGGATGGTGAGGGCTGAGGCAGGGCTGAGGCAGGGCAGGGCAGGGGGAACAGGCTGGGGGATGGTGAGGGCTGAGGCAGGGCAGGGCAGGGGGGTCATGAGTGAGAGGGGATGGTGAGGGCTGAGGCAGGGCTGAGGCAGGGCAGGGCAGGGGGAACAGGCTGGGGATGGTGAGGGCTGAGGCAGGGCAGGGCAGGGGGACAGGCTGGGGGATGGTGAGGGCTGAGGCAGGGCAGGGCAGGGGGAACAGGCTGGGGGATGGTGACGGCTGAGGCAGGGCAGGGCAGGGCAGGGCGGTCATGAGTGAGAGGGGGACGGTGACGGCTGAGGCAGGGCAGGGCAGGGCAGGGGGAACAGGCTGGGGGATGGTGACGGCTGAGGCAGGGCAGGGCAGGGGGAACAGGCTGGTCCACACAGATTCTGTCCTGCTCAACCTGAGAAGTCGAGAGTTATTCCCAATTTCACAGTATGCCGAGTTACAGTTTTTCTCAATTGTTTACACACAATTCCTTGTACTTCAGACACAATGACCAAAACGTGTAACTCATGCACCAACTCCATTAACCGATTCTGCTAAACTACGAACTCAATTGCTGCTTTGCACTGAAATTGCAGTTCTAAAACACACTTTTTTTCAAAACACTATAGACAATTCTCTGCGTTTGGCACAATTTTCATGACAGAAATCTCTTGTTTTCACTAGGAACACACAGTGATTCAAAATTCTAGAGTCAATTGCCCTATTATGTACACTGACTCGTCACATCGGCAAACACCTGTCACACAGCTTTACAATTAGCTATAAGAGCTTTGGAAGAGGCAGAGCCACAGCTAGAGGAGTGAGAGTAAGAGGAGGAGGACGGGGAGGACACGGACGAGGACGAGAAAGGGCCGTAATCTCTGATGAGATCAGAGCCATTTTGGTTGACCATTTGGTCAACGAAATTATTTTACAGTAGTTGTTTAGTTGTTTATGTATCTCTCTCCATATTCTACAATCCTCAACTCAATTGAGGATTTTTTTTGACTGGAGATGAAAGTGTATGACCAAAATCCACAAATGTGTGTACCCTTTCTCTAAGCTATGGAAGCACATGTGGAAATATAGCAATTGATGCTTTTCATGGATGGATTTGCTGCTAGGCCAGGAAAAACATTGCATGTGATGTGAATGAGGTGCTGTGGCCACACAAAAACAGAAGAAAGGATGCAGCGTAATTGTAACTGTATAGGCTACAGTAAGTTCTTCTGTTCTATTGTATGTAGAACACTGTAGGTGCAGCTTTGTGTAGACTGGGATGCACAGTGTGTACACTGTTTTTGTGGGAAAAAATAAAATATATTTGTAAAAATGTATATGTGCGCTCTGAGTATAAAAACAATATTCTAATATATAGCACACTTATGTATGTACTGTCTGTAGCAAGTGTAACACTGAACAAAAAAGGCATTATGATGAATGGAGAAGAAGTGTTTTCATTTATAATATAGTGTTTTACATTAAGCACATCAGGGTTCAACTGGTTGTTATAAATGTCTATTTATATGATGGTTTGTGTTTGTCATTTGATAACAAAATAGCATTTTGAGAAGAAATAACATTGTTTTGAATGCAAAGTTTCATTTTGCAGGAGAAGTGAGTGGTTTTGCCCATTGTGTGTGTGTTTTTTTAATTTGTGTGTAGAGTTCTGAGAGTATGAGGCATGCTTTCAGGAAATGTGTTTAAACAATTGAGAAAAACTGCAATCGCAATTTCAGTCTCCAGCCTGGCAAGGTCAGCACGCGAATCAGACAACACTGCAGTGTGATCACCACAAACAAGATCAACTGGATTGTCACCACTGTTGGGTGTATGTCGCCATTTTACATTACATGACACTCAGCAGACGCTTTTATCCAAAGCGACTTACAAAAGGGAGACATTATACCTAACAGATGTGTAGAGAACATCGAAGGTACCTATGTAAGATGGGATGGGATGAGATGGTTAGTAGAGATTAGTTTTGTTAGAAAGGAAAGCAGTCTCAGAAGAGAAGGGTCTTCACAAGCTTTTTGAAGGTCAAGAGGGATATTGCTGCTCTGGTAGGTTGTTCCACCACTGAGGGACAACAACCGAGAAAAGCTTGGAGTGACCTCGCTTTGTCTTAGGAGAGGGTACGGCCAGGCGGTTTGTATTAGAGGGAATTAGAGATACCACTGTTGGGTGTAAGTCTCTACTAAAGGTAGAAGTCCTTGGCTATGTTTACACAAATCAACATTCACTGGAGACAAAGTCACTTGTAGATTTTGATATTCATTATTCAGCATTCTTTGAATAAAATGTAAAATGAGCTCTTGTTCTGATGCTAATGTTATCAGTGTGTGGCCTGATTTGCGGTATGACGGCACACACTCTTTCTGTCTCAGGTATTTGAATCTCTTACCCCTGCCACACAGACACACTATGAACGCACGGTAGGTGGAAGCATGCCAGTCAGGGACAAGTCCATTACAGAGAGCGTCGCGCGCAGATCTGTCTAGAGTACAGTAATCAATATGTTATCAGAAGTCACAAATCATTCTGTCCACTCACGTCCACTCAGTGTCCCATGACACGCCGGCTTCTTAGACACGCACAGAAAAGAACTGCTAACCGCACTTTCGAGTGTTCTTCGGGAGTGAACAGAACGTGGTGTTTTGCTGAGTCACATTTAAAAAGCTATTCTGGACAGAAGCAGTCACGCCGCTACAACATTACGTGGAGATTACGATTCCATTTGTAGGAGCTGTGAATGACATCAGGCAATCATGTGAATTTGCTCTCAGATGTTTTTGGCAAGGCTGTTACAAGGCTATTGTGTATACATTTACATGTCAGAAATATTAAATACAACGTTTACGAAACCTCATCGGCTAAAAACTATTATACTATACAGGTGGAAACTACCGTAGACTACTTCATAATATAACTAGAAAGGTGATTCGAAGGGGCGGAGCAAGTGGTAGACGCACACAGCAAGCTGCGCTCCGGGTGCTCAGTGGAGATATTGAATGCGTGTGCGTCTTTCCAAAACTAAAGGCTCTGAATAGGTACCATCAACTACAGAAAACTGTGTAGCAAGGGGGCAGTTCGTGTTTAGACGTCATCAAGTATTGTCAAAGGGAGACTTAACATTGTGGATAATTTCCCCGATTTTTCTTTCTGTGGAGAAATTTGCACGACCTTCAGAGATCCTTTCGTCAGTATTCTTTTTCGCCTTGCGCCGTGCTCAAGCCGTTGTCTTACATTGGGGTATAGCCTACCTATAGTAACTTTATATCGGCTATTTTTATTGTGATAAGCCTCGACATTATTTTATGGTTGTGTTTTAGGCTATTGAGTGTCACTGTGGGCAGTTTTGTGACAAGATTATTTTTATGACCGACGTTCATCAAGTATTTCTTTATCGTGGGTAACTTGTGTTTTCTGTACATTCTTGCTATTTATTTGTACTCGTTGGAAATATAAGATGCACGTCTGCTCCGTGCCTTTGGGTGCTGTTGAACAAAATTGAACTGACGAAAACAGACGAACGGACACCTGTTGTCAACGCCAGAGGCGAGCTCTCAAGTGACCATGTCTCAGGCCGATGTGGACATGGCAGGACTTGGTTTCCCGCAATTACCTACGAGTTTCGATGCCGACACGTGTTTTCCAGCCAGAATACCACCAAGGCGAAGAAGGCATTCTGCAAATTCGAGGCGGAATGCCTACAGGTTGAACAAAATTCACACGTTGGATATGGAATCTCAGGATTACGCCGCCCCTTTGTCGAAGACACTCTCCTGGTCCGCCGACAACCTCTTGTCGGAAAGTACGACAGAGGAGAGAAAGACCAATTCCTCGTCGTCTACGGAGTCACCTGAATCGAGCACGAGCTCCCCTCCGGCCACGCAGGACTCTGACCTGCTACCCTGCTCACGAGGGGACTGGAAGATCGGGGAGCCAAGCTCCACAGCGCTCGCCACCAGCTCGGAGTCGGAGGAAGAGAGTGTCCAGAAAAAGGTGATTCTGACCAGCGCCCAACTCAAAAGCAAGTGGGAACAAGAGGAGAAGGACGAAGTGGAGACCAAAGCTGTGGCCACTTCACCTGATGGCAGGTTCCTCAAATTCAACATTGAAATCGGGAGGGGATCTTTCAAGACTGTATACAAAGGACTAGACACGGAGACTACCGTTGAGGTGGCTTGGTGCGAGCTACAGGTAAGGAATGCAATTATACTTATTTGAAACTTTTAACCACGTGCAGAAGCTGTTTATCACTTTAAAAGCACTATCTTAGAAACTATGGCGTTTCAAGATATCAAGAGACACAGTTGGTCATTTGACCATCAATAAATCAATAAATCAAATGTTCGGTGCAGTTACACAACAGCTAAGACCTGTTTGAGGGTAGATCAACACACATCCTTTCATTGTTTAGTTTTGTCTACCAAGAACCGCTGCTTCACTGATAAGCAATGGTGATGAACTGGGACAGCCCATCTCTTTGCATGCAAAGGCTGTGGCCTGTTGAAATCTTATTAGTAAGCAGCATTAATAAGACTGAATGAGGGTCTTGAAAGACAACTGTTGGTGGGTCTTAATTGTTTAACTGGTGAAAAACAGAGATGACATTTTGCCCATGGCATTGGTTGTTTTGTTAGATACAGTGCAGATATCTGTGCTGACCTTAAGTGGAGATGTGGTTTGTGTACTAAAGCTGAAGACAGCATATATTTGCCTTCATGCTACACTGAACACTGAAATGTAAAACATCATGATACAAAAAGACTGTTATCCACAATGGCAGCCAGTGCATCATAAACTGCATACACAAACATACAGTGTCAGCTGACAAACTTGGTGCTTTTGAGTTGAACTGTGAAAGCCACTCACTTCCTTTCCAGAAATAGGTGTCTTATGACCAGATTCCTCTAACTCTTTTAATATTGTTTAACGTGTGTAAACATTTGCTGGGTTAGGTCATACAGAAGGTGGAATCTGCAGGTTGTGTCAGCAGCCCAAAGGCCTTAGGTGCTTTGTTTGTGTTGCCTGTGCTTGTTAATTACCCAGAATCCTCAGGATGCCTGGTCTCCTAGCGGCAGCACTGTGTGACCTGGACAGCAGCAGTGGCAGGCCTCGGTAGGGGCAGACATGAGTAAAACCCTAGTTATTTAAACAATGCTAGACCTCCCACCGGCAACCCCTCCCCACAAGCCCAGCCCCCTCACTTACCTCTCCAATCTTGGCACTGAAGCACTTTGCCATAAAGCCCCACATGGACTCTCTCCTTAGAGTAATCTGTGTTTGCGTGTTGGATCTGTGGCGATAGCTGCCAGACACATCGTCTGTGAGTGGGTCAGAGAAGCAGCATGCATACCCAAGGCTGTCTGTGCTGCAGTCATAAATGCCGCTGTGCCTGAGTGCCGCGTGACCCGAGCGTGGCTGAGTTGCCGTCTCATGGCTCCTGTGCAGCCGTCTGTCTGGCTGTGTCTGCACTGATCAGTCCCAGAGATGCAGGTGCAGTCGGTACAGCACAGGTGCTGGGGGCCAGGGCTGGGTGCACATGACGTGCAGTAGTGGAGCTCATAGACGTCCTATATATATATATATATATATATATATGTATCCTATATATGTATCCTATATATGTATCATATATATGTATATATATATATATATATATGTATCCTATATATGTATCCTATATATGTATCCTATATATGTATATATATACATATATATATGTATCCTATATATGTATCCTATATATGTATATATATATATGTATCCTATATATGTATATATATATATGTATCCTATATATGTATCCTATATATGTATCCTATATATGTATATATATATGTATATATATATGTATCCTATGTATCCTATATATGTATCCTATATATGTATCCTATATATGTATCCTATATATGTATATATATATATATATATATATGTATCCTATATATGTATCCTATATATGTATATATATATATATGTATTTTTATTTTTATTTTTTTATTTAACCCTTGTTTAACCAGGAAAGGTCCCATTGAGCCACAATGGCACTTCTGCCAGGGAGACCTGGCCAAGAGTAGCAGGCAAATGTTTACACAAAGACAAGGACAAAAACAAGAACACTAAATGAAACCATGACACATACACCAAATACACAACTAACAATACAGCCAAGAATAATTAAAAACAAAAGACAAGAGAGAACAAGACTCACATAGAAGGTAAAACACAACCTGAACAGCAATAAAATAATAAGAGTAAAAAAACATGGGCACCCTATTTAAAAGCAATGGCAGTGCTCTGTAAAAGTTGATTGTAAAAGATTTTTAAAGACACTGACAGAGGGAAGTGTCTCTAAGTGAAGTGTACTCTGTAATTCATTCCACATATATGGTGCATAGTATGAAAATGATGTCTTACCAAGTTCAGTTTTTATTGAAGGTGCAATCAATAGTAACTTATTTGTTGACCTTGTACTGTATACACTTGTGTGAAAAGAAAGCAGAGTCGAAATATATGGAGGTAGGTTACCCAGTAACGCTTTTAAAACAAAAATAAGAAAGTGAAATTTCCTTCTAAGAGAAAGAGAAGACTATTTTACCATTTTATACAACAAGCAATGGTGAACTCTATTTCCAGTCCCTGAGATAAAACGCAAGGCAGAATTATATACAACATCCAGTTTTTTTAGCAGTACTAGTGAGGTATATGTATCCTATATATGTATCCTATATATGTATCCTATATATGTAGCCTATATATGTATCCTATATATGTATATATATATATATGTATCCTATATATGTATCCTATATATGTATCCTATATGTATCCTATATATGTATCCTATATATGTATCCTATATATGTATATATATATATGTATCCTATATATGTATCCTATATATGTATCCTATATATGTATCCTATATATGTATCCTATATATGTATAGGATGTCTATGGTTGGGCTGCTAAGTCCCAGAGATGCAGATGCAGTCGGTACAGCACAGGTGTTGGGGGCCAGAGCTGAGCGCACGTGATTCGAGCAGGGTGGGGCGGTTAATTGGTGATTAACTGGTGATTAATTGGCGATTAACTGACGTGCTGTAGCTGATTAGTCCCAGAGAAGCAGTCAGTACAGCACAGGTGCGGGGGGGCCAGGGCTGAGGGCACGTGACGTGAGTAGGGTGGGGCGATTAATTTAGCGCAAATGGAGAAAGCAATAAATGTCGGGTCAATCACGGTGATCAGCCTCGGGCATTATTAATTAATCACGTGGCAGACCCCTGATCAGCCTTGGGCATATTTAATCAATCACACCGCAGATCCCCGAAGCTGATGTGATTTTGGGCAAAAAAAGGTTTCCCAATGTCAGCTGTGTGCGATGTTTTAGTCATGGCTAGGGGGACACAGGGCAAATAAAGCCGGAATGTGAGATATGTTGGTGCCTTGAAGGAAAGGTTTCAATTCAACTGCTTTCAAATTGTCAGAAAAAGAAATTGATGATAAATATTGATATGATATAAAAAATGTTGTTCGGAACAGCCTCCAGATGCACAAGAGAAGCAGTATATAAGAATAGAATTATATCATGATCATTTTTCTTGCCATATCGCCCAGCGCTGCGTGAGGCATGAGGCGTGAGACGTGAGACGCTTGTCTGTCACTCTGTCAGAGTACAGCTGAGTCAGAGAAAGACACCGTGGTAAAACCGCTGTCAGCTCTGTCTCTACCCAGAGCTCAGTGCTGGTGTGTAGACTAATAAACTGTCAGGTTGTTTGTTAGAGCAAGACGTGTTTGCAGCATTCACTGTAATTAGGGGAAACAAGGGCACAGACTAATGTGTAGGTGTTGTGTTTTGTTGAGTAGGTGTTTATAATTTTCTCTGCCTGCTGTGTTTCAAATTCATTTCAGGCTTTTGTCATGGCAGCAACAACAAAATCAAATTCACTTTTTATGACTCCCAACAAATTCCCTCTGTCGCGAACTCACTGGGTGGTTTTTCTCTCTGTCTCTCTCTCCCTTTTTTTTCTCTATGAAAGGAGTGCATAAAGGTGACCTTGTCCTCTTTGGCCCGTCTCTGGTCAGGGAGAGGAGAGAGGCCGGGGGTGGGGGGGTTTTGATAGCAGCTTAATCCAGTGCAGGCTGACCTTAGCTGGGCCCTGGCCAGTGTGCCACCCCCCTCCTCCTCTCAGTGTGCCACCCCCCCCCTCCTCTCACCCCCCCCCCCCTCCTCCTCTCAGTGTGCCACCCCCCTCCTCTCACCCCCCCTCCTCTCTCACCCCCCCCTCCTCCTCTCACCCCCCCTCCTCTCACCCCCCCTCCTCTCACCCCCCCCCTCCTCCTCTCACCCCCCTCCTCTCACCCCCCCCTCCTCTCACCCCCCCTCCTCCTCTCACCCCCCCCCTCCTAACATCACTATGTATAGACCCCCCCCTCCTCTCACCCCCCCCTCCCTCCTCTCACCCCCCCCCTCCTCACCCCCCCCTCTCAGTGTGCCAGTGAGCGTGCACCACACCACGTGCCGCAGGGCAGGAAACTCAGGATAGGAGTGCTCCCCTCTCGCCCTCTGTCAGCTGTTTGGCTCAGATAGCTAGACAAGCTTGTGGGAGGGAGTGCAGGGCTGTTAGTCTCTGGGAGTGCAGGGCTGTGTTAAGGGCACACATGATGCTGTTTAGGTTTCGAGTGAGTCATGACGACAGTGGCATGACTGGCTGCCTGCCCGTCTGCATGTAGTGTGCTCTACCTGCCCGTCTGCATGTAGTGTGCTCTAGCTAGCTGTCCGCCTGTCTGCATGTAGTGTGCTCTAGCTGCCCGTCTGCATGTAGTGTGCTCTAGCTGCCCGTCTGCATGTAGTGTGCTCTACCTGCCCGTCTGCATGTAGTGTGCTCTAGCTGCCCATCTGCATGTAGTGTGTTCTAGCTGCCCGTCTGCATGTAGTGTGCTCTACCTGCCTGCCTGTCTGCATGTAGTGTGCTCTAGCTGCCTGTCTGCATGTAGTGTGCTCTAGCTGCCTGCCCGTCTGCATGTAGTGTGCTCTAGCTGCCCATCTGCATGTAGTGTGTTCTAGCTGCCCGTCTGCATGTAGTGTGCTCTACCTGCCTGCCTGTCTGCATGTAGTGTGCTCTAGCTGCCTGTCTGCATGTAGTGTGCTCTAGCTGCCTGCCCGTCTGCATGTAGTGTGTTCTAGCTGCCCATCTGCATGTAGTGTGCTCTAGCTGCCTGCACGCCTGCATGTAGTGTGTTCTACCTGCACGCCTGCATGTAGTGTGCTCTAGCTGCCCGTCTGCATGTAGTGTGCTCTAGCTGCCCGTCTGCATGTAGTGTGCTCTAGCTGCCTGCCCGTCTGCATGTAGTGTGTTCTACCTGCACGCCTGCATGTAGTGTGCTCTAGCTGCCTGTCTGCATGTAGTGTGCTCTACCTGCACGCCTGCATGTAGTGTGCTCTAGCTGCCTGCACGCCTGCATGTAGTGTGCTCTAGCTGCCTGTCTGCATGTAGTGTGCTCTAGCTGCCCGTCTGCATGTAGTGTGCTCTAGCTGCCCGTCTGCATGTAGTGTGCTCTAGCTGCCCGTCTGCATGTAGTGTGTTCTAGCTGCCCGTCTGCATGTAGTGTGCTCTAGCTGCACGCCTGCATGTAGTGTGCTCTAGCTGCACGCCTGCATGTAGTGTGCTCTAGCTGCCCGCCTGCATGTAGTGTGCTCTAGCTGCCTGCCCGCCTGCATGTAGTGTGTTCTGCCTGCACGCCTGCATGTAGTGTGTTCTACCTGCCCGTCTGCATGTAGTGTGTTCTACCTGCCCGTCTGCATGTAGTGTGCTCTACCTGCCCGTCTGCATGTAGTGTGCTCTACCTGCCCGTCTGCATGTAGTGTGTTCTACCTGCCCGCCTGCATGTAGTGTGTTCTAGCTGCCCGTCTGCATGTAGTGTGCTCTAGCTGCACGCCTGCATGTAGTGTGCTCTAGCTGCACGTCTGCATGTAGTGTGCTCTAGCTGCACGTCTGCATGTAGTGTGCTCTAGCTGCCCGTCTGCATGTAGTGTGCTCTAGCTGCCCGTCTGCATGTAGTGTGTTCTAGCTGCCTGCCTGTCTGCATGTAGTGTGCTCTAGCTGCCCGTCTGCATGTAGTGTGTTCTAGCTGCCCGTCTGCATGTAGTGTGCTCTGGCAGTGCGGCTGGCCCTGTGCTGTGCTGTGTTGTCCTCAGGGGTTGACTCTGCTCATGCTGAAACCACACAGATATTTCACTTTGTTGTTGTGTAGTTGGATCCATGTACAGATGGTAAGGTCAGGTGTAAGTCCGCAACATCAGTGTGCTTCCAGGTTTTTAATCATTCCGGATTCTGGACCAAAAGCAAAGTCAAAAAACAGAAACAAAGTCTGTGACACCAGTTGGCTCCCACAGAAGTGATTAAAAACTCACCCACTGGTGGCGCAAACTTCGCTTCTGTTTTTTGACTTTGCTTTTTGGCCCAGCACCCAGACTACTTGAGGTGCTTCAGGCCTACACAAGATTAGGCATAAGGACCAAGGGGGTTGATGTTTGGGCAAACGGGTAACAGGATTCTCACCACTGCCACCTCCCCCTCCCCCCTCTGACCAGCTTTCCCTCTCAGGGCAAGTGGGGGGGGGGGGGGGGGGGTGCTTGTTTGAAGGGGGGGTGGACAGTGGGGGGCTGATGGGAGGAGGTGGGGGGAGGGTGCTTGTTTGAAGGGGGGTGCTTGTGATGGACAGTGGGGGGTTGATGGGAGGAGGGGGTGGGGGGAGGGTGCTTGTTTGAAGGGGGGATGGACAGTGGGGGGCTGATGGGAGGAGGGGGGTACATGAAACATGACTGAATTGCAGGTTTACATCTGGATTTGGACATTAAACTGGATGAATCTGAAAAGGTTTGAGTCAGTGTGTATATTTACGGTGTTTTCAGCTGTATAAGACGTTATGAGTGATAAGGCAAAAAGTTAGTTTAATATACGAACTGCAGGTTTGCACCTATGTTGGTTCTGGAGAAAACTGAACAAAATCCTAAAAGTTTTTATTCAGTGTTTGTATTTCTTGTGAGTTTCCAGTAATATTAGCTGATTTGTAGCAATGGAAAATACATGTTTAGGCTGGTAGTTACAAAAAACGGCAAACCTGCGCTTGAGAACGGCATGCCAGATGTGCACTGACGTCATTTTGACGTCACTTTGCGCGCACACGACTGCGTGTGGCAAGTATGTCCAAGCCTTTAGTGTGAACCCGGGGTAAGAGGTCAGAGATGTAAGTATCTTTCACTGCATGCACATGGACGAGTTGAATCCGATTGGAAATGGTTTGGGATCGTATCGAATTCATGTGCACAAGCTAAAGATCGTATAGGGATTGGTTTCACTGTTTGTTCGTTCACACGGACTTCCAAACAAAGGAGAATGCACAATATGTATGCAAATGCTTCTCTGTCAACCTCACCGGACGTCATCTTTGTTTGTATGCCGCCAGATAGTTTGTTTATTTTCTTTTTAGCAGCCGTCAGCCTGAAGTAGTTGTAACACCACTTGTTGAAAGGAATATAGCGCCATCTAGCGTAGCGGAAAAGGACAGATCTCTGACCATCATGTGCACAGGGATTTGGGACAGACCACCCGTTGGGTAGCAACACCCAATCCAATACCAATCCAATCCGATCCTACCATGTGCCCGTAATGTTTGTCGTAGTAGCGGCTGAATGCGGTGCCTGCAACAGACCTGTTGAGTGCTTCCTGTCATCCTGTCTGCCAAGATCATCGCTCCAGCTGCTGCTCGTGTCGCGTCCTGCTGCGCTGAGGAGACCAATTTTACTTTTTGCGGAAACTGACTGAAAAGCAAGGCCCTGATCCGAAAGGAACTGAGCAGAGCAGAACTGTGGATACCACATAGACACTGTATAGGAGGCATATAAATAAGATTTCCTGCTCTCTCAGAAAATGCGGTGCTGAAGTGAATCACTGTAGAAGCATGACTTCAATGTATGTATTATATAGTGTGTGTGTGTGTGTTTGGGGGGGGGGGGGGGGGGGGGTCCTGCTATTTCCTGTTCCCGTGGGATCAAAGAGGAAAAGTATAAAGGCAGCATGAAGCTGAACCAGCACAAACTTGGCCAAAACAACAAACACTGCAGTGTAGCTGGCGCCAGTAGTCACGCCTCCCTGTCTTCGTCACGCCTCCCTGTCTTCGTCACGCCTCCCTGTCTTCAGGCCCAGTAGTCACGCCTCCCTGTCTTCATCACGCCTCCCTGTCTTCAGGCCCAGTAGTCACGCCTCCCTGTCTTCGTCACGCCTCCCTGTCTTCAGGCCCAGTAGTCACGCCTCCCTGTCTTCGTCACGCCTCCCTGTCTTCATCACGCCTCCCTGTCTTCGTCACGCCTCCCTGTCTTCGTCACGCCTCCCTGTCTTCGTCACGCCTCCCTGTCTTCGGGCCCAGTAGTCACGCCTCCCTGTCTTCGGGCCCAGTAGTCACGCCTCCCTGTCTTCGTCACGCCTCCCTGTCTTCGGGCCCAGTAGTCACGCCTCCCTGTCTTCATCACGCCCCCCTGTCTTCATCACGCCTCCCTGTCTTCAGGCCCAGTAGTCACGCCTCCCTGTCTTCGTCACGCCTCCCTGTCTTCGTCACGCCTCCCTGTCTTCGTCACGCCTCCCTGTCTTCGTCACGCCTCCCTGTCTTCGTCACGCCTCCCTGTCTTCGTCACGCCTCCCTGTCTTCGGGCCCAGTAGTCACGCCTCCCTGTCTTCGGGCCCAGTAGTCACGCCTCCCTGTCTTCGTCACGCCTCCCTGTCTTCATCACGCCTCCCTGTCTTCGGGCCCAGTAGTCACGCCTCCCTGTCTTCGGGCCCAGTAGTCACGCCTCCCTGTCTTCGGGCCTGCTGGAGACAGATCTTGTCCGAGTCAACAACCATGTCCAACACAGTAGGAACCTTACACCCCCCCCCCAACCCCCCCCACCCTACCCCACCTTACACCCCCCCAACCCCCACCCACGGAGAGGAGAGCAGAGGCTTCTGGGAGTTAATCCTCCTCAGAACAGGAACATTTATTTTACCCCAACAATACCCTCGCCATTTAATTAGCTCTGATAAACGACCAAGTGATCTGGAGGAAAGGGCTGCCATGACAACCGCAGCCAGCTTATAACCCTTCCTCTCTCCATCTCTTTCTCTCTCTCTCTCTCTCTCTCTCTCTCTCCCTTGACACACGTTTCTCAAAGCGACAGGGCTTAAACATCCACTTCAGTGCGACAAGTGCAACTCTCAAGGCTGATAGATGCCTGACACACTCATAGGCTGATAGATGCCTGACACACTCATAGACTCATAGACAGATGCCTAACACACTCATAGGCTGACAGACAGATGCCTGACACACTCATAGGCTGATAGACAGATGCCTGACACACTCATAGGCTGATAGATGCCTGACACACTCATAGGCTGATAGACAGATGCCTAACACACTCATAGACTCAAAGACAGATGCCTGACACACTCATAGGCTGATAGATGCCTGACACACTCATAGACTCATAGACAGATGCCTGGCACTCATAGGCTGACAGACAGATGCCTGACACACATAGGCTGATAGACAGATGCCTGGCACTCATAGGCTGATAGACAGATGCCTGACACACACTTGCCAACACTTCAGTCGCTAAATCCAGACGGCAGTCAAAACATGTTGATTTGATTATTAATGAGGAAGTTTGGACTTTGTGATTTGTGGGAGATTACTGAGTACTGAGACCAAACAAGAGGGTGAGGTGGGTCTGAACTGCGTGAGAAACGTAGGAATAATGGAAAAATACAGACGGAGCTGGTGCAGAAAGTCTGGTCCTGTCTGGTTGAATAAAAGCGTCTGCTAAGTGTAATGTAATGCAATGGTCCTCAGACACCTCTGCTGATCTCTGTGGAGTGTGCAACAGGGTCAGAAATACTGCCGATTAAGTCTTCATGGGGATGACATCACAACATCACGCATGCCGCCTCATGCAGGAGCAGGAAGCCTTCGTGCCTTCCTCTGAGAGTGTGATGATGTCTGTGACAGTGAGATGATTTGAGATTTCATGTGTCACATACCCGCTGACAGTCTTGGATGGGCCCGTGACAGCATAATCTGATTATGCGTTAGTGATTGGGTAAAGACAGAGCCACTTGTTTTAAACTTCAGCAGAGTCCACATCTCCAGGAAGAAATCGTTTCTCAATGCAACAAGGCCTCTGTACAAAATGAAATGAAGTAGGAGGGGCTGGTTTACCAGGCTAGTGCAGTGTGGAATGTATATGTGAAACGTCCAGTAGGACATGCATGAATGTGGACATCACATGGATGTAAAGTGTATGAATATGGGTGTGACGTGAGGTGTGATGTGATATGAGGTGATGTGTGGTGTGGTGAGGTGAGGTGATGTGTGGTGTGAAGTGAGGTGGTGTGAGGTGAGGTGATGTAAGGTGAGGTGATGTGAGGTGTGGTGTGGTGTGAGGTGTGGGGTGAGGTGATGTGTGGTGTGAGGTGAGGTGATGTGAGGTGAGGTGATGTGTGGTGTGGGGTGAGGTGATGTGTGGTGTGAGGTGAGGTGATGTGAGGTGAGGTGATGTAAGGTGAGGTGTGGTGTGGTGAGGTGAGGTGATGTGTGGTGTGGGGTGAGGTGATGTGTGGTGTGAGGTGATGTGAGGTGAGGTGATGTGATGTGTGGTGTGGGGTGAGGTGATGTGTGGTGTGAGGTGAGGTGATGTGAGGTTGTGTGAGTTGAGGTGATGTGTGGGGTGGTGTGAGGTGATGTGTGCTGTGAAGTGGTGTGAGGTGGGGTGGTGTGAGGTGAGGTGATGTGAGGTGAGGTGAGGTGAGGTGATGTGTGGTGTGGGGTGATGTGATGTGTGGTGTGAAGTGGTGTGAGGTGTGGTCTGGGGTGAGGTGATGTGTGGTGTGAGGTGAGGTGATGTGTGGTGTGGGGTGATGTGATGTGTGGTGTGAAGTGGTGTGAGGTGTGGTGTGGTGTGAGGTGAGGTGGTGTGAGGTGAGGTGATGCGTGATGTGAAGTGAGGTGGTGTGAGGTGAGGTGAGGTGAGGTGAGGTGGTGTGAAGTGAGGTGATGTGTGGTGTGAAGTGAGGTGATGTGTGGTGTGAGGTGAGGTGGTGTGAGGTGAGGTGATGCGTGATGTTAAGTGAGGTGGTGTGAGGTGAGGTGATGTGTGGTGTGAGGTGTGGTGATGCGTGATGTGAAGTGAGGTGGTGTGAGGTGTGGGGTGAGGTGATGTGTGGTGTGAGGTGTGGTGTGAAGTGAGGTGATGTGTGGTGTGAAGTGAGGTGATGCGTGATGTGAAGTGAGGTGGTGTGAGGTGTGGGGTGAGGTGATGTGTGGTGTGAAGTGAGGTGATGTGTGGTGTGAGGTGAAGTGAGGTGTTGTGAGGTGAGGTGATGTGTGGTGTGAGGTGAGGTGTGAAGTGAGGTGATGCATGGTGTGAGGTAGGGGTCGCACGGTATATGTATTCGCCCCGTATCGTCACAGTACAGGGGTAACGGTTCGATGCGCGCAGTTTCACAGAGAGTACACACGGTGCAGAGGTTTAATATTGATTTCTGAACGCGGAACTGTTATTTCGCTCGAGTTTCCTTCAGGACACATTTAACCACTGGCACCTATAAGCTCTGATTGGTCCCTGGCAAACTCCGCCTTCAATGCAACCTCTGTTCTGTGGAAAAGTACCGCGCAGTTGGCTTGCTGTTGCGAGAGATCGGCTAAGCCCCACCAACAATGGCAAGTGGCGAAGAGTTGGAAGACCCGCCTTCATCCTTCAAGTTAGTGGTGTGGGATAACTTTGGGTTCCCCGTGATGGAGAGAGAGCGGTTGACAAAACAAAGATGGTCTGCCGACGTTGTTCGGCAACTGTTAATTACGTGAGTGGGAACACTTCAAACATGTTATCACATATCCGGCGACACCACCCAGACATCCCTATCACCGGGACGAGGCGAAAGAAAAGTGTGCAATTACGTCTCCCAACTGTTTTACAACAACCCCTTGACACATACATGCAGAGCAAAAACAATTACCGAAGCAATTGGAATTTACATTGCATCCGCCATGCGCCCATATTCCACTATAGACGAGGCAGGATTTAGATATTTATTACGCGTGCTCGAACCTCGCTACACTCCTCCAGCCTCCACCCATGTAAGACAATCAGTAGTGCCAGCCTTGTACAAGAAAACAAGAAAAATTGTGGAACAGGAATTAAAAACTGCGCATTCCACTGCGCTAACTACGGATTCATGGACTTCGCGGGCCACCGAATTTTGTTATGTATTTTTTTCCTGCGCTGTACCAAAAATGTACCGAACCGTAGGGTTCCAACTGAGGTACGTACCGAACCGTGGGTTTTCTGTACCGTGCGACCCCTAGTGTGAGGTAATGTGTGGTGTGAGGTGAAGTGAGGTGATGTGTGGTGTGAGGTGTGAGGTGATGTGTGGTGAGGTGATGTGTGGTGTGAGGTGTAAGGTGATGTGTGGTGAGGTGATGTGTGGTGTGGTGTGAGGTGATGTGAGGTGTGAGGTGAGGTGATGTGTGGTGTGGGGTGAGGTGATGTGTGGTGTGGTGAGGTGATGTGTGGTGTGGTGATGTGTGGTGTGGGGTGAGGTGATGTGTGGTGTGTGGTGAGGTGAGGTGATGTGAGGTGATGTGTGGTGAGGTGAGGTGATGTGTGGTGATGTGTGGTGTAGGGTGAGGTGGTGTGAGGTGATGTGTGGTGTGAAGTGAGGTGAGGTGAGGTGTGGTGAGGTGTGAGGTGATGTGAGGTGTGATGTGAGGTGAGGTGATGTGAGGTGAGGTGAGGTGAGGTGAGGTGATGTGATGTGAGGTGAGGTGAGGTGATGTGATGTGATGTGTGGTGTGATGTGATGTGATGTGATGTGTGGTGTGGGGTGAGGTGATGTGGGGTGAGGTGATGTGAGGTGTGGTGAGGTGAGGTGATGTGTGGTGAGGTGAGGTGATGTGTGGTGAGGTGAGGTGATGTGAGGTGTGATGTGAGGTGAGGTGAGGTGAGGTGATGTGTGGTGTGAGGTGAGATGTGAGGTGTGGTGAGGTGATGTGATGTGTGAAGTGAGGTGAGATGTGAGGTGTGGTGAGGTGATGTGATGTGTGAAGTGAGGTGAGGTGATGTGTGGTGTGAGGTGAGGTGTGGTGAGGTGTGGTGATGTGAGGTGTGGTGAGGTGAGGTGAGGTGAGGTGAGGTGATGTGATGTGTGAAGTGTGGTGAGGTGAGGTGATGTGTGGTGAGGTGAGGTGATGTGTGGTGAGGTGAGGTGATGTGAGGTGTGGTGAGGTGAGGTGAGGTGAGGTGAGGTGATGTGATGTGTGAAGTGAGGTGAGGTGATGTGTGAGGTGAGATGTGAGGTGAGGTGAGGTGAGGTGAGGTGAGGTGTGGTGAGGTGATGTGTGGTGTGAGGTGAGATGTGAGGTGTGGTGAGGTGATGTGATGTGTGAAGTGTGGTGAGGTGATGTGTGGTGTGAGGTGAGGTGTGGTGAGGTGAGGTGATGTGTGGTGTGAGGTGAGATGTGAGGTGTGGTGAGGTGATGTGATGTGTGAAGTGTGGTGAGGTGATGTGTGGTGTGAGGTGTGGTGAGGTGAGGTGAGGTGATGTGAGGTGTGGTGAGGTGAGGTGAGGTGATGTGAGGTGAGGTGTGAGGTGTGGTGAGGTTTAGTGAATGTGCATTAAGGAGAAGAGAGTGTAGAGTGGCAGCAGCAGTGTTCTTACACACAGACGATGTCTGAGAGAGTGAAATGCTCTCTGTGGAATCATACACACACACACACACACACAGACACAGACAGGCAGACAGACACACACACACACACACACACACACACACACACACACATACACACAGACAGACAGACAGACAGACACATGTACACACACACACAGACACACACGCAAATGTATGAGTGTGTGAGAGCGAGATGGTCTCTGCAAGTGAGACGACACACACACACACACACGCACACACAGGCACACACACACACACACACACATGCACACACACACACATACACACACACACACACACAGACAGGCACACACACACGCACACATGCACACACACACACACACACACACACACAAATGTATGAGTGTGTGAGAGTGAGGTGGTCTCTGCAAGTGAGATGACACACATACGTTACATATTCAATGACTTTGTTGTAAAGATTTGAGAGATGCAAAGTATAATGAACGAAGTTCAAACCATGCACAATGCACAGAGTTCTGGAACTGACATTGCCGGAGAGGAGATGCTTGGGTGGCCCATGAGTCACATGTCTGTCAGGGGACCAGAGGCAGGGCACACAGACACACAGGCCCTTACAGCTCCATGGACACACAGGCCCTTACAGCTCCATGCCCACACAGGCCCTTACAGCTCCATGGACACGGCTCGGGTGGGGGAGGGACAGATTAGGTTGCAGTCACCGATAGAGGTGAATGCAGGATGTATGCCTCTGGTGAGTACGTGTGTGTATGTGTGAATGTGTGTGCATGTGTATGTGTGTGTGTGTGTGCATATGTGCATGTGTATGCATGTGTGTGTGCGTGTGTGCGTGCGCGCATATTTGCATGTGTATGTGTGTGTGTGTGTGTGTGACTATGTGTGTCTTTGAGTGTGAATGCATGACAGAAAGAGTGCTTGTTAGTGTCTTTCTGTGTTTGTCTGTGACACAACCCAATTCCGATGAAGTTGGGACGTTGTGTTAAATGTAAATAATAATAAATAAATTATAGCAATGCTATAATTCTCAAATCATACAAGCAATATATGTGTTTGAGAATAGTCCAAGGGCAACATATCAGTTACTGTATACTGTATCAGTTGCAGTCCTTGCTGGGAACTTGCCCTAGGAGTGGTTCTGTGGAAAAGGGGTTCTGTGGGGGTTTTTCTTCAGCACTTCCTGTCCTGTCCTGCTCCCAGGCTGCCCAGTCACGGGTAGATCTGTGCCACACACTGAGCTACACACACCATGGTACCACACACCGTGAAATGTCAAAAAAACTGTGGGGAGGAGGTCCCTTAGTAAGTACAAGCCCTTTAGTGGTCACCATACCCCCGGTGGAACGACTGGTTTTAAATGAAAAGAACATAAATGCAACATTACAACATTACTACGACATTACAGAGAGTCTTTAGTAAAAACTGCAACTTGGTCATTGCCTTTCCGCTGGCAACAAAGTTATAATAGGGGGTGTCTCTTAAAGGGTTAAAACTGTCTCACTGTTAGATTGTTTCAGAGCAAACGCTGGGTGAAATCCTTGGAAACGGGAAGGTAGTCCGTCTGCCTCAGTTGGCACCACCTTTGTAGTCAGGTGCCCTGAATCTGCTCGGCTCTGAATTTATGGGTGCCTGTGACATCTCCGCCCTGTCACACCAAAGCTGTAAAGTGCCAGCGAAGCGCGTCATTGCCTCAGTGATGAATGACACTGTGTGAGCGTATTGTTTTAATAGGTAGGGCTGGCTTCTCCTTTTTGCTCATTGGGCTCCTAAGGAGGAGTTTGTGCCAGTTATTCAGCCATTTCATGAACTCTTGAAAGGAACTACATACTCTATATGGGAGGGTTCTTTAAGAGAATGGGAACTACATACTCTATATGGGAGGGTTCTTTAAGAGAATGGGAACTACATACTCTATATGGGAGGGTTCTTTAAGAGAATGGGAACTACATACTCTATATGGGAGGGTTTACTAAAGAAAGACAGAAAAAACAGTAGGAACCTGGGGGAGGGTGGCCATTTGTTTGAAGTGACACATGCTTAAGGCATAGTCTAGGGGACAAGTGACGCTCGACAAAATATCACGTGAAAGACACCCTTTTTTTGTCTACTAGAGTGCATTTTATATAAATAAAATGGAGATGCTGTCACACACTCACACAACTGTAATGATTTTGTTACTTGTGTGATTCTTGACTATGAAAGCCTCCAGGACTGTGGTCAAGCGCCACCTGTTGCCTAGACCACACATTGGCTTTCTGTCTGTAAAGCAAGGCTCTTTGTGCCAGTGTCAGCATGCCTCATCAGTTACTCAGCAAAGCCCTGTTAGCTTACAGTACAGTACAGTTTACCTCTAACGCAAAAATGAGTGGAAAAGCATGAGGGCAAAATGGCACTGCACTGCCCACTAGCAGGACCTTCCCCTAGGGGACGTCTAGGAGAAGCACTCCCGCTGCACCCCTCACATCAGGGCTCCACACTCCCGCTGCACCACTCACATCAGGGCTCAGGGCTCCACACTCCCGCTGCACCCCTCACATCAGGGCTCAGTGCTCCACACTGCTGACTGCACCCCTCACATCAGGGCTCAGGGCTCCACACTCCTGACTGCACCCCTCACATCAGGGCTCCACACTGCTGACTGCACCCCTCACATCAGGGCTCAGGGCTCCACACTCCCGCTGCACCCCTCACATCAGGGCTCCACACTCCTGACTGCACCCCTCACATCAGGGCTCCACACTGCTGACTGCACCCCTCACATCAGGGCTCAGGGCTCCACACTCCTGACTGCACCCCTCACATCAGGGCTCCACACTCCTGACTGCACCCCTCACATCAGGGCTCCACACTGCTGACTGCACCCCTCACATCAGGGCTCCACACTGCTGACTGCACCCCTCACATCAGGGCTCCACACTGCTGACTGCACCCCTCACATCAGGGCTCCACACTCCTGACTGCACCCCTCACATCAGGGCTCAGGGCTCCACACTGCTGACTGCACCCCTCACATCAGGGCTCAGGGCTCCACACTCCTGACTGCACCCCTCACATCAGGGCTCCACACTCCCGCTGCACCCCTCACATCAGGGCTCAGGGCTCCACACTCCTGACTGCACCCCTCACATCAGGGCTCCACACTGCTGACTGCACCCCTCACATCAGGGCTCCACACTCCTGACTGCACCCCTCACATCAGGGCTCAGGGCTCCACACTCCTGACTGCACCCCTCACATCAGGGCTCCACACTCCTGACTGCACCCCTCACATCAGGGCTCCACACTCCTGACTGCACCCCTCACATCAGGGCTCCACACTCCTGACTGTATCCCTTACACATAGGGCTGAGGGCTCCACACTCCTGACTGTATCCCTTACACATAGGGCTGAGGGCTCCACACTCCTGACTGTATCCCTTACATCAGGGCTCAGGGCTCCACACTGCTGACTGTACCCCTTACACATAGGGCTCAGGGCTCCTGACTGTACCCCTTACACATAGGGCTCAGGGCTCCTGACTGTATCCCTTACACATAGGGCTGAGGGCTCCACACTGCTGACTGTATCCCTTACACATAGGGCTGAGGGTTACACTGGCTGGGTGTCCTCTGTCCCACTTTCTCTCTCTTGTTGTCTTTCATGGAACTGATAAACAATGGTTCACACAAAACAAGGACTACTGGGAAGTGTTTCGGGCTATCAGCAGCAGGGTAAACTCAGCATTTTTGGATGGTGTCTCTGAGACTATGCTGGTAGTAGACAGTACTGTGTGCACAACAGCCATGGGTTTGAAGTACACACACAGTAACAAATTAAAAAAAATGTAGTTAAAACAACTGTGGCATGTAAGGTCTACATTGAATAGTACTGAAAAGCAACCGACTTGAATAGTACTGACGTGCACGTGATTGTAAGAACATCTGAAGGCATCAAGTGTCAGTGAAAATGAAATAAGGAAATCCTTCCTGGGTTTCAGTGGAAGTTAAAACCATTCTGGCTCTTGTTTTACACCAAACGCCAAAGACCTGTAACCTTAAG
The DNA here is from genome assembly GCA_027475355.1 of Coilia nasus. Taxonomy (NCBI): domain Eukaryota; kingdom Metazoa; phylum Chordata; class Actinopteri; order Clupeiformes; family Engraulidae; genus Coilia; species Coilia nasus. The sequence continues at coordinate 39,603,157 of CM050216.1, read as the reverse complement.
ACTGTGGGTTCTCCTCTTGAGAAAGGGTCAATGGCAAACCACGCCTTTATGTTTGTGTCGTCAAACAAATGTTTTTTATTCTTTCAAAGACAGAGACAAGGTCACAGCTGTTTTTTAATGGCTCTTTGGAAGTGAAGTAGCCGGCTAAAGAAGATTGCCATAGTTCTGTGGTACAAACAGTCTTAATTACGGTGGGCTCGCTAGTAGTTTAACAATAGACACTAAACAGTATGCTGTACTCTAAAAAAACATGCTGCTTCGAACCACTTTAAATAAGTAAGTCAACATATTGCATGGGTCCTTTTAGTCTTTTTAAATCTTCTCAAATAGAACTAACTTTTTCGATTAGTTTACAATATAAAAATATCCATGCAGCACGTTCTACGCTTCACTTTCTACAGAAGGATTGCCACTTCACTCTGCTTTCTGGTATTTCACTTGAGTTTGGTTATACGCCCTCTCTGGGATGCCATGCAAAGTTTCCAGCCCCTCATTTTAAAAACGAGCTGGACTCACTCACTCTGTTTAAATATTCCAAAATCTGAAATGACAAAACTGCCTCACAGAGGTCGGTCTTACATCACGTTTCTTTTTCCCCCTGTTGGCAGCTGTTTTTCTAAAACCTAATAGAGAGGTGGGTGTTTAAATCATAGCTGTTAGCCACTTGCAGACATACTGCTGACATAAGTACAATAGTGTTGGTCTGGCCAAGACTTTCCTATATAAATAACAACATCCTTTCGTGTAAAGTTCTGCTGCAGTTAGGTGCAGGAAATTAAGATCCTGAGCAAAGTCAATATTTAAGAAACAGGAAAAAAAACTTCACTGCAGAGACACTCAAGTTTGTAAACATTCCTAGAACCATAAAGGACAATGGGTTATGCTAACAGTGCTAGCGCTTGACCTAGTGTTCCAACTGATTACGAGTCACCTGTTAGCCAACAAATGTCTTTTCCGGATATGGGCCGGCCTTGGGCCTGCTCCGGGCCGAGTCCGTGAGCTGCTGTATGTATGCCTGCCTGGCTTCGGTTCTGGCTCGGCTCCTTCTCCAGCTTGCAGCTCTGGAACTTTCCATTGTGAGGGCCAAGACTTAACTCCGCTCTGTCCTTGGGCCTGTTCCGGGCTGAGTCCGTGCCTGAGTCCGCTGCTGTATGCCTGTCTGACTTTCGTCCCAAAGGCTTCCCCCTTCGCCAACCTGCAACTCTGCAACTTTTCATCGTGTGGGCTAAGACTTAACTCTCCATCAGCGCAGTGTTACAGCCTGCAGTTGCTTTTCATTGGTTCTGTAAATGTACTCAAGGACTGTTTACATCGCCTGTCTGTGCGTGTGTGTGTGTGTGTGTGTGTGTGAGGGTGTGCCATTTATGAATCAGTGTGTGTGCGTATGTTTGTTAATGTTTTGTGTCATAATGGTGGCATTTCCACCATTCCAACAACTGCAGATCTGTCCCCCAGTCCTGCTTAAAGCAAGCTGATTGGCTGTAGAGGCTGTCTGTCAGGTTTTTTATTAACCTTTAGCCCAATCACTACTCATAGTTCTTTAGCTGATCTGTGTATGCACGCAACAACATACTTGCACACAGACACCCTGTGGGGGTAGGAGGGTGCGGGTGTCCTCCAAGATTACAGATTAGTCACAGATTTAGCCTGGCTGAATTACCTCACACTTTGTGAATAAGCATCTAATAGACCAGCCCCATAGCTCCATTTTCCCCACACAGCACAACAAAGCCTCAGGGCTGTTGGGTTTAGTAGGAGGTTTTACCTCTTCAGTTAGCTTAGCCAGGCTTGTTACTACTCAACATCCTTGGAACACCCCCCAGCCCTGTGAATGGGGCACAGAGACACACACCCCCCTGGCAGTGTGCAGTGTACAGCAGTCCTACACAGTGTGCAGTACAATAGTCTCACACACTCAGCGTACCTGACCATGAATGGGGACCCCTGTCAGGGTGGCAATTATCAGTACAACGCGTACTTGTAGGCCCTGCAGCACCGATGCGGTTATAGTATACACAGTGTGTGTTCAGGAGTGTGTGTGTAAACACCGATGATGTGTGGTAAGGTCATAGTGGTACCAGAAGCCTTAAATGTGTGTTAAGGTCATAGTGGTACCAGAAGCCTAAATGTTTCGGCACAACATTGGACATCCCAGAGTCAGGGTCAAGGTGTTAATTATTGGTCCTTAAGGGCATAAATAGCAAAGACTATGGCCTCCCGTGCTGTTGCCACTCAGCCAAGATCAGTAGGTTATGATTTATGGTTCTTTATTAGATTTATCAAATCAGCTTTAAAAAGTCAGAAGACATTTCTCTTTCGTGAAGCGTATTTGTTTGGAAAATGCTGTGTAAATAACATTCAACCATTCAAAAAGAACACAGCGTGTTAAAAACAAACATGCAGGCACGCAACATGTTGTAATCTGGGCTTGTACAAGGAGTTTCATCTATTTGTTTTCTTTTTTATTATTTGAACAAAATGGTGGTCCACCCATGGCCTGTGGTTTACCTCACAGAGCTTTGTGAGTGCTGAACTGGAAGAACCAGACTCAAGCCATTAAAACAACACACCATCCCAACATGCCACCTCTGCATCGCTCTGCATTGCATAAGCTCTCTTAATTACAGGCTTCGTATCAGCAGCGTGGGGATGTAAAGCTCTCTTAATTACAGGCTTCGTATCAGCAGCGTGGGGATGTAAAGCTCTCTTAATTACAGGCTTCGTATCAGCAGCGTGGGGATGTAAAGCTCTCTTAATTCCAGGCCTCGTATCAGTAGCGTGGGGATGTAAAGCACATGCAAGATGAGTCCCTTGTGCTATAAAGCCCTGGAGATGATTGACAGATTTCACGTCATGGAGAGTAATCCATTTCGTACTAATTGTTAAAGATCCATGTAATCCTCTCTTGATGAAATATGTTCAAAATGTGGCAGCATAAATATGTCCAACATGCATGTCAGTAAAGCCTGAATCACACCACACCTATAAATATGTCCAACATGCATGTCAGTAAAGCCTTAATCACACCACACCTATAAATATGTCCAACATGCATGTCAGTAAAGCCTGAATCACACCACACCTATAAATATGTCCAACATGCATGTCAGTAAAGCCTGAATCACACCACACCTATAAATATGTCCAACATGCATGTCAGTAAAGCCTTAATCACACCACACCTATAAATATGTCCAACATGCATGTCAGTAAGGCCTGAATCACACCACACCTATAAATATGTCCAACATGCATGTCAGTAAGGCCTGCATCACACCACACCTATAAATATGTCCAACATGCATGTCAGAAAGGCCTGCATCACACCACACCTATAAATATGTCCAACATGCATGTCAGTAAGGCCTGCATCACACCACACCTATAAATATGTCCAACATGCATGTCAGTAAGGCCTGCATCACACCACACCTATAAATATGTCCAACATGCATGTCAGTAAGGCCTGCATCACACCACACCTATAAATATGTCCAACATGCATGTCAGTAAGGCCTGCATCACACCACACCTATAAATATGTCCAACATGCATGTCAGTAAGGCCTGAATCACACCACACCTATAAATATGTCCAACATGCATGTCAGTAAGGCCTGCATCACACCACACCTATAAATATGTCCAACATGCATGTCAGTAAGGCCTGCATCACACCACACCTATAAATATGTCCAACATGCATGTCAGTAAGGCCTGGTCTCTTCACCTGTAGAATCAGGTAATCAGGTAATCAGGTAATCAGGTAATCAGGTTCAGGTAATCAGGTAATCAGGTAATCAGGTTCAGGTAATTAGGTAATCAGGTAATCAGGTTCAGGTAATCAGGTAATCAGGTAATCAGGTTCAGGTAATCAGGTAATCAGGTAATCAGGTAATCAGGTAATCAGGTTCAGTCTTCTCAATCTCCAGAGCCACCTTGGTGCCCCATTATGGCTGTTGCAGCCCATTTTATTTGGCTGATAAAACGGTAGTTACAGCACATGTCAGTACCATGCCAGTACCATGCCAGTACCATGTCAGTACCATGCCAGTACCATGTCAGTACCATGCCAGTACCATGTCAGTACCATGCCAGTACCATGCCTTTTGGCTTGTAATAATTGCTTGACATGCATCATGCTGTTTAGGGTAGATGATGCGTTAGTTTGATATATTTTTAAGCTACATCAAGATAAAGACATTCTTAGCAAGGATCCAAAACAACACATCAACCAAGAACATGTTGTGGCGAAGGCCATGTGCACACAGACTGTAAGTAGTGCAAAAGATTGTAGCAAACACAAGATATTTAATAAGATGTGCTTAACGATTCACTCTTGGCACTCTCGGAGCATACTGGTGTCTAAAGCACTCTACTCTCACCTCTCGGAGCATACTGGTGTCTAAAGCACTCTATTCTCACCTTGTGTAACCTCCGCAAACTTCCCCAGAGACCGGAGCAGGCGAGGCCAGTGTCCTGCGGCATTAGTGTTGGATATGTAACCCATTGTTCTCTCAGAATCAGCACTGAACAGTAAGTCTATGACATCCATAACCTAATCACACCACGTCACACGTCTCCACTCAGAAGAGTCCATGCCACACTGTTCAGGATTGTCTGTGCTGAGGTGAGATGTTTTTAGCAAAGTTCACCTGATCAGGTGGTGGTGTTGGTGTTGTTGTTGTTGACTGAGTCTGATGGACCCAAGACACGCAGCTGGACCAACATGGTAGAACTTATGTCATGCGCGCAGCCTGGAGCATGGGCTGTAGAACTTATGTCATGCGCGCAGCCTGGAGCATGGGCTGTAGAACTTATGTCATGCGTGCAGCCTGGAGCATGGGCTACAACAAGTTCCAGCTTGGTTCACTTGCTCAGTTTGAACTGTGGCCTACTATCGTAGAGTGAAATGCCACATCACATGACTGCTTTTTGGTTAATGTACACTCTTCATGTTATTTGAGGTGTGGTAGTATGGTCAGTATGAGGTGTGGTAGTATGGTCAGTATGTCAAAAACAAAACTGTCTTGTCACATTGGTGTAATTTTAAATGAACAGTGGAAATGGATTATTATTAATTAGTTATTACTGTAAAGCAATGTAAACGTTAAGAAATTTTCAAATGGGTGTATGCAGGCCCTTTGATCAGGAATACATAAAAATAGAGCAGTGTATTTTTAAACAAGAATCTCTAATTACAAGAACAAGACAAGCTCATTTTCAATTCATTTCCGTGGTAAATACATATCCTGCCAAATAACAGTCACAAGTATATTTTCTGAGTCATCCAGATCGTTCAGGTCCATGATAAAGTCAACATGTACAATACCTAAGAGACACAGTCACAGGATACCTTTGAACTTCCGTCAAAAATCCATATCTCCAATATCTGCAGGGTCCCTTGGATAATGTTTCTATAAATTGTGATGACCTGATGTGTGTGTGTGTGTGTGTGTGTGTGTGTGTGTGTGTGTGTGTGTGTGTGTGTGTGTGTGTGTGTGTGTGTATGTATCTGGCTCTCTAGGGTGTGTCTCTGTGGGTGAGGGGCTCATTTTCAGATTTCCCACTCTGACAGAGGATGAGCACTCATGCAACCCGCCATGGTCTGTGGTGGGGCAGAATGCATTCTGCTGTCAATCATCCAACAATGCTATACGCCTCTGTGCTGTGGGAGGGTACAGCTGAGATACAAGAACATATAATTATGCTAGATTATCATGGACAATGTATGCCACTCCTTATTCAGTCCTTAGTGTTTTTATGTCTGTCAAATATGTGTCTCTTATACTGCACTCTTGGTGTCTTTTCTGTTTTGTGCTAATTTAGAATATTAGCCTCTACATATGTGTACAAGTTCATAATTGATGAATATGTTTTCAGACATTTCATGTAGAAAATCAGTTCGTCCTGTCTGTGCTGGTGTTTTAGTGGTTAATTTATCCTCAGTAAAGGTTAAACTGCATGCATGTTTCCAGTGAGATGGACCACAGGTGATGTGTTTGCACACTGCTGTATCCACGTCAATGCCATTTGAGATCCAGACAGACAATTTAGTTAAGGTCACCAGCTTTCACCAGATCCAGACTAGGTGTATTATTTGTGCAATTTAGTTAAGGTCACCAGCTTTCACCGGATCCAGACTAGGTGTATTATTGTGTAGGGCACATAGGATAATCTGTAGGTGTATTATTGTGTAGGGCACATAGGATAATCTGTAGGTGTATTATTGTGTAGGGCACATAGGATAATCTGTAGGTGTATTATTGTGTAGGGCACATAGGATAATCTGTAGGTGTATTATTGTGTAGGGCACATAGGATAATCTGTAGGTGTATTATTGTGTAGGGCACATAGGGTAATCTGTAGGTGTATTATTTGTGCAATTTCATGTTCAAAACATTTGTCATTGCCTGTCCTATCCCATAATGCCCCAGTACCTTGGCAGATTTGTGTAGGGCACATAGGATAATCTGTATATGTAAATTTTCTTTCAAATATTCTTTGTTGATATATGACACAATAATATTCCCTTGAATGTCTTGCGATTCCTAATACACACTTTTAATACCGTTGTTCAGGAGTGGACAGGTGATGCAGAGGACCACTAAAACATCAAAAAGTCTGTGCGATTGAAAGTGGTCATAGAACAAAATGTGCTTGTGAGCCAGTCGGGCATTAATGTGGAGCTTTAGAACTGCTCTTTCTTCAGTACAAACTGTAGCAGAGAGATGGCTTGTTTTTAAACTTGTGTCCAAATAATCCAACTGGAGAATAGGTTGAGCAGACATAGAGAGAGAGAGAGAGAAAGAGATCATGACAGAGAAGAAAGAGAGCGAGAAAGAGTGAAAGAAAGAGAGAGGTGAAGATGCTCACATTTCCCTCTACCTTCACACCCGACTCTCCCAAACACACACGATGTTCCTGCCTAGTAATGTCCCGCCTCTGTGGTATGTGCTCAGAGCAGGCCTGGGTGACCTGGTTGACCTCGGCCCTGGCCCGGTGGTGGAGGCCGTTGGGCTACTGCGGCGCTGCCCACTGCTGGGGATGGCTGCAGACCAGCGCTGCCCACTGCTGGGGATGGCTGCAGACCAGTGCTTCTAGAGCAGATTTGCTTACCAGTACCATCTGAACATGCCTGGCATGCATGTTGATCAGGTGTAAAAGGTCAAATGGTTGTGCAATGTTGTAGAGACGCTCAGAAGAGATAATTTACAGTTAGAGACTCTAATCCGGCCTGCACAGTGCTGTTTCACAGCTAAACATGCTAGGGCAAGGTGCCTGGAGGTAAACACGACATAAAAAGGTCATACGTGTATATAAGAAGTATATGAGACCTACGATTTATGTAATGCAGAAGAAATATAATATAGACATTTTATTGTTGAAATTATGTAAGATATATGGATTTTAAATAAAAAGTCTATCTTTTCTGCTAATTATCTTTGACAAGAATTGTATTGTAAGGGTGAAAGGTCTGAGGTTCAGAGGCAGACATTAAAGTGGTGTTCCTCTCTCTTGTCTCCATGGCAACATTCCTCCATGATTTCTGGCTAACTAACTGTCTGTCAGCATGCGTACAAACTGTCTGCTCTTATTTAACTGACACCATTAAGAATGTGGGGCCAGACTATTCACTCCTCTCTTTAGACACCCCATTTGGCTAGCAGGCCTTATCATGCATCAGCATTAGCCCATAGTGTCTACCACACCATTGAAAAGGAGTGAAGAGAAGGTGGATTTTCTACCCGAAGGTGACCTATTTGCATTTTTAGACCTTGAACACTGTGTGAAATGGTCAGATTTTGAGCTTGATGCAGGTTGCCCTTAGGCCCACTAGGACCACTGCAAAGGGGAGTAAATGTATGCTAGTCTGTTAGCATGTCCTCTGGGTGAATTCTTACATTATTGCTTCATGTCATTATTTCCTGTAAAGCTGAACTGTTGAACTTCCTCAGTGAATGTGCTATATTCAAGGAAATACCCATTCAAATGTGCTCCTCAGATTTTGAGGTGGTTTTCAGCAATATGTTAAGAGGTGTCAGACATGTACAATTCTCCTAAAGGAAATGAAACATTAGCCTTGATTAAAAACCAAGGACCTCTGCAAACCTTTTAACTACGAGTAGCCATCTCACTGCAACAGAAGAAAATATACTCAGAAACCCGCTACTTTCTACGCTTCATGGTGTTGTGTAATGATTTCTCTTTTAAGTGACGTCTAAAGAAACTCCCATTAACAGCTAACAACCTGTGTTTGGGCACTTCCATAGAGGCACAATTTATCATCTTTAGCACAAACTGCAGCCTCTTTCCAGAGAAGTAGGCAATGTTGGCCATGATCCATGATTCTCACGACTAGCTAGAGGTCTGCCGCATGGCCGTTATCAGCATGGCTTCAGGGGAATGGCGTAATTCATCAACTCCCATAAATAAATGTGGGAAGTGTTGGCTCGCGTTCAGGCTTTCAGGGGGTATGTCATCGCCTCACAGACAGGTTTTATTGTAGGGCTTGACAACAGAACAGTAAATTTCAAACATTTTAAAATGACCTCGCCCTAAAGTAGTAAATGCATAGGCTGTTGTTGCCTGCGTATATCTACAGCATATAAATTAACCTAGTGTCACTAGTAGGCATAGCTAGACATAGCTTTCATTACAGTGCTGCTTTCAGTCCACTCATCACTGTATAGTGGACGTTTCATCATTTGCCACCCTTATTCTCTGGTAGTGCTACTCTACGCTGCCATGACTTTTGCAGAAGTATCAATACCACAGTGAGTCAGGAGACACTCAGTGGCAGGACAAGTCAGCACCCAGCATGAAGCCGTGGTTTGCCATTTGGGACACATCTGCTGCATCTCCACCTGTACACAAGCTGACAGGATTGGGTAACTCATACGTTAGTGAATTTCCTTTTAGCTGCGTCTCAACCTGTACACAAGCTGACAGGATTGGGTAACTTGCTAACACTTTAGCTGCGTTATTTGTCCTGTGAACCAGCCCTCGGGCAGAGAACAAAGCCAGTGTGGTGCTGTCACCAGTCTCTCCGCCTCAGTGGTCGTAAAGCACAGCACAGCAGATGGGTGATGGCCATGTTGCGTGCTGAAACTCAAACCCATTTTACCTGCTGGAGCTGGCTAACCTACCCCTGGGGAACTATTCTAACTTGCCCCTGGGGTTACCGGGACTATTCTAAGGGTCCGCCATTGACAGGGGGTCCTTTGAGGACACTGTTCCTCTCTACAAAGGCAAAGTGCAGTAACTACGTGAACATTAGAACTAACAGAAATCATTGTCACAATTCGTTGTCATAGTGCCCAGTCAAAGATGTTGTTGATAGGACAGTGGTGAAGCAAGAGATTTAGTCATGAGGTGTTATGAAGTCTATTTCCAGTCTAAACTCAGTTTTGACCTTCTGGCTATGTAGGGCAATATTAATGACTATAAATACTACTAATAACGGGGCCCAACATTGTATTCTTTTAAAGGTCTTCAAATTTCTAGTGGGGCCCTGGGAACTATATGTTGTATGTGAATCCCCTATCTTATATGATAGCATTTAAAACCTGCTAATGCTCAAATCCATACAGCTAAATCCCCTTGGCTCATAACTGGCTAAATGTTATGCAGGACACAAGTTAGTATATTGTTTGTATGTGCTTTTCTTGTAAATAGTGTTTTGTGTTGTATAGTGTTTTTGATCAACATACTCCATCAACATAAGTAATAACTGGACAAAAAGATATTGTAAGTATGTAAGGATGACTAAGTCTGTAAAATTGTTGTTTTTTTGTGGCAGCATCCACATCTAAGCAGTCGTGGGTGAATACCCAGTAAGTGACCCTTCTAACTAAGGAGTGACGCCACATTACAGTGGCTGAGTATCCATCAACAAAAGCCACACAAAAGCCACACAAAAGCCCCTCCCCAGCTATCTCCCATTTAGCACGAGTGCTTGCCATTAGTCTTAGGGACATTCTGTGCTGTACACATAAAGATTATTATTTCCTCAGGTCAGTAGCTCTCTGTTCCCACAATCAAAGGATGCCGTTGTATTTGGTGAGCTCTAAATTAACTTGTCACACTGATTTCTACCTACTGTTAGTGGATTATCTATATGCTCTCCCTCTCCTGCTAGATTTTACAACCTGGTTGCTAAGAGACACTTCGGTGTGTCTTTACTCAATGTGAAGAGTCCACCAGACACAGCTTGTGTGTTGAACAGTTTTCCTGTGATTATGTTTCTTAATCCTTCATTTTAAATTCTGGAGAAGCTTTCTTTTTCCTCCACTATGGTAGTTTATCTGTTACTACTTAGAGTGCATGAAATGCACATAGTGTTCAGAAGATTCTTCTTCTTCTTTGTTGTAAAAATAGTCAGCAGCAGATTTCATATTTGTCTTTTCTAAATATTATATCAGTATTTTTTTAGTATTGGAGAAATTTCTTTTCTTAATGAACTCCTCTGTTATTTTTACCCCCTTCTCCTCCCTCTCTGAGTTGGCACAGCGATGAGATCGTATGAACAGCACAGATTTGAGAGCAGATTTGATTGGCTGCAGTTCCACATGTGCTAAACATCTGTGAGGGCTCAGCTTCACCTTGATTGCAATCACCCATCTGATCTCATGTGTGGGGATGAGCTCATGCGGGCCGTGTGTGTTATTCGGCTCATCCCCAGCAGCGATGATGTCATTTCCTCTAATTACCTTTTATACGTGGCTGCAGTGCTGGCAATTATCGAATATTAATCGGGTTAGCTCGCTAAATCCACCCAGCTTAAGAGAGGCTAGAGGGGAAGCATGTTGAGCTACACTCCTTGTATGAAATGTGCTATTATTATTATTATTATTATTATTATTATTATTATTATTATTATTATTATTATTATTATTATCATTATTATTATTATTATTATTATTATTATTATCATTATTATTATTATTATTATTATCATTATTATTATTATTATTATTATCATTATCATTATTATTATTATTATTATTATTATTATTATTATTATCATTATTATTATTATTATTATTATTATTATTATTATCATTATTATTATTATTATTATTATTATTATTATTATTATTATTATTCACATCTGACTCTGTCCCCTGGATCTTCTGTGCATTAACACAGAGTGCTCAGCCTAACCTGAGACAGCAGCACTTACCCTAACCAGCAGCACCTTAACCAGCAGCACTTACCCTAACCAGCACTTACCCTAACCAGCACCACTGACCCTAACCAGCACTTACCCTAACCAGCAGCACTTACCTTAACCAGCAGCACCTTAACCAGCAGCACTTACCCTAACCAGCACTTACCCTAACCAGCAACCCTGACCCTAACCAGCACTTACCCTAACCAGCACCACTGACCCTAACCAGCACTTACCCTAACCAGCAACCCTGACCCTAACCAGCACTTACCCTAACCAGCACCACTGACCCTAACCAGCACTTACCCTAACCAGCAACCCTGACCCTAACCAGCAGCACCTTAACCAGCAGCACTTACCCTAACCAGCACTTACCCTAACCAGCACCACTGACCCTAACCAGCACTTACCCTAACCAGCAGCACTTACCTTAACCAGCAGCACCTTAACCAGCAGCACTTACCCTAACCAGCACTTACCCTAACCAGCACCACTGACCCTAACCAGCACTTACCCTAACCAGCAGCACTTACCTTAACCAGCAGCACCTTAACCAGCAGCACTTACCCTAACCAGCACTTACCCTAACCAGCAACCCTGACCCTAACCAGCAGCACCTTAACCAGCAGCACTTACCCTAACCAGCACTTACCCTAACCAGCAACACTGACCAATTAAAGGTGTACTTCCATCGTGTTTTCATTAATTTTGCGGTGTTCTCTGGTATTAATAATTGCCCTGTGCGCTGGTTTTGATTAAAAAAATGTTCTAGTGCTTCTGTTTCAGGCTGTTTTAGTTTGGTGGAGGGGGTGGGGCCGGGAGAACGACACGATTTCACCAGAGGCGTGACACGCTCCCTGCAGCTTCCTTTGCCCCACAGTCAACTTGACAGCAGAGTAAGGTAAAGGGGAAAAGTCAACTTGACAGCGCTAAAACTGCACACAGAATGTCTTCGGAGATACAGCCTTATGTGTTTGATCCTGAATCCGAAGAGGAAGGAGAGATGGCACAAGCACAGTCGCTTCCTGACCGTTTGTCAATGAACGTTTCAGAATGGTAATATTTGCATGACAAAACAGTGCAAGTGCCCGGCTAAATGCAGTTCAGTCATTCAACTAGCCTGCTAATTTTGAAATATGATAGGGTGACCTATCATATTTCAAAAGAGCAAGTACTAAACGGTTTCTCGTGGAAGTACACCTTTAATGAAACCTAACACTCAAGTAAGAAAACATCGGCTCAGGTTGGCACCACTCTAAGCACATTTTCAGCTTCACATTTTTTGCAAAATACTACACACAGTGATTTGCTTAACATTAAACACACATATATGCGTTACGCACATGATGATATTCTAATGTCACCTTCTTTCCATTTCAAAACACTAGCATTGAATTGATCACACCTTTGCAACCAACTGGTTAAACACAATCGTCAGGTGGCAAAACACTACAGGCTAAAATGAAAAGTTGGTATGTTTGCTGAGGAGAAAAACTATGGTAGCCTGTTGCATTCTGAACCTTTCATCATTTTTATCGAAACGTCTCACCATGCTAGTGATCACGTGACCAGTGAGGTAGCTTGAAGAAATCACTTTTTTTAAACCATTAAAAAGCTCAAGGTAGCTCCACACTTCCTTGGTAGTATAACTGCCTGACAATCAAAACAAGGCATTGAGAACTTTGCTCCTCAGCAAACATACCAACTCATTATCATGTTCATTTTACACAAAATTTCTCCTATAAATGCAGAGGATGACAGCCACTGATGTCATCAGCCAATTAGAAGTGTTTATTTCCCTCAGGAATGATGAGAAAATACATAAACCTGGTATGGTGACCATAGCAACGCTGTCTCTGTGAACTTGCTAGTGCACGGCTCTTCTCATGGCGGTAAAGGTTTATTGGTTTATATGCTGTGTGTGTGACTTTACCCCTAAATTGGCAGCTTTAACACACACACACACACACAGCCTTGGAGCTGATGCTTGAAGGCTTGAAAAACACACCTTTATCTAAGTTTTGTATCTGTGGCCACTAGCACTGACAGTTTATGTTTTCAACATAAACCAATATTATTTTAATTTTTCAAGATAGTTGTTTTTAGGTGAGAATGATAAAAGTGTTATGTTAAAGGTGTGAAAGTTCAAGAAGGATTAAAAGCCTTTTCAACATAAACAGACATATACACACACACATGTGCCAGCATTGAAAATGATTAAAATACAATGTAATAGATGTTTGTAATCGTCATGAGTTGTGATTTGTAGTTAACACTTATGACAGCTGCTATGGAACAGTAATGCTGATCCAATGCTGAATTGATCACTCAGTGCTTAAGGCCATGTAAGGTCTGCTTTGTCTTTTTGTCTTCACCAGAGCATCCCTGTTTGCATGTACTTGCCAGTCGTATATATTTCTATTGATGGACACAGGCCATGCTCTCAGCTGGCATTAACATGTGTATTTTAGATGGGTAAGAGTTGACAGCTGTAAGCACGCATGTACACATCTGGTATTAATAGTCTCCACTTGCGTCACTCTGACCCACTGTCGCTTACCTGCTCTATATGAAACGTACATTATTTTCACTCGCAGTTTTTGTGCTTGTTTCTCACTGGTGGCATTCAGCAATCTCAGATTTAAGAAAAAAAACATTTCTGACTAAATTGGTTTTCCAGGGCAAGTCATATGCATTAAAAAGGCAGACAGTTGTCTACAGAAATAGCCTATGTGTTCCAGGCACAGAGAGAAGGTAGAGAGGGAGATTTGCAAGGCCTAACCCTGGGGCCGTTACGAGCAAGGGACCGCTTTAGCGAGACACTCCCCGCTGCCACGGCTCTGGTCTCAGGGTAGGCCTCCCTCACAGAGCGCCCTCATTCATCCCAAAACACCTTGTCGAATGTCAGTAAGGTGGCTTTTACAAGTGTTTTAACACCTCGTTTTATTTGTGCTGGACACTAGACTCTGGACAGCTGCACATTCAGAACCCCATTACTCGCTCCTAAAGCGTACAATATTAGTGGTTACGCAGCTTTCATCTCAACCAAAAGTGGCATTTATTTGCATTCGTTTCCTCTGATTTCATACATGTTGTTTTTCCCAGGTCTCTAATACACACAAAGCATGTGGGCAGGGAAACAGACCACTGTCCTGCAGTTACCCAGCAACCACATTTCCATTTACACTCACCTCGGACCGTCAGTTGTTTCCTGTGCATTCATACTGACAATGGGAAGCTAGCACATTGCAGTAAATGCCAGTCAAGATAGAGCTGAAACAGGATTTCCTTTATTTGTGGTTGTAGGATCTGCTTAAGGGTTTACAATCAGTGTTTTGGCTCCACCTTCTTAACGCCTTGATATTTTGTCTGTGTTGTTGGACACATCCCCGGACATACATGCAATTCCTTGAACAGTGTTACAAATAGTGCACTGATTGGGTGGGCCTCTTCTGGTGTACAGTAACACTGACGTATTGCACCTGGATGGGAAGATATTGCAGCATACCCAGCCCTGCGCTCTCATTCTGCATCACAGCCACACTTTTGCCTTTGTCGATGTCACTGGAAACTTCACTGTTTACATGGAAACCGACAGATCCACAGGTTAAAGCTGCCCTCTCATCTGAAGTCAAACATGCGGAAATCGCTGACAAAGCAACAGCGGCGAAAAATGCAGATTTGTTCAGCTAATCCACGCATGTGAGCAGAACGACAAAAACATCCTCTTTTTGTTCCCAGGGTACTTCCTGCCCAACAGGAACCTGGGGTTCTGGAACCAATGCTGGTAGTTTGAGGTATGAACAGGGAGGTGAACAGGGGTGCCCCGCCCCCAGGGACAAGCCCTGACCACCCTAAAATGCTCTGTCCATCCAAAAAAATCTTTTCATTAAGATAAGAAGCTAAGCCAAATGCCCACCCGCACGTGACACTCTGGTCACACCTCTAGGGACGAAGTGACAGTGGCAGTGAATTATTCTTTATTTTTTGCTGTCCCCTTCCTGCACGCGGTGGCACACAGCAGACAGGTGACCTTGGCCACTCAGAAATGACTAATGCAGCACTGATGCACATCCCTCTTATCACGACAGGCGTCGTACAGAGCAGGAATCAGCAGAGCCATCAGACCAACCACCTTGCCATCCTCCTTTTCCTGTTCAGCTGCACAGGCAAAGTAGGAAAAAACACAGTGGCACACAAGACACTGAAACACCCACAAAACACTGAAGACCCACAGGGTCGTGTAACAGCACGTACTCTGTAGCCCGTAGCACATGGGCCGTAGCACATAGCCCGTAGCACATAGCCCGTAGCACATAGCCCGTAGCACATAGCCTGTAGCACATAGCCCGTAGCACATAGCCCGTAGCACATAGCCCGTAGCACATAGCCCGTAGCACATAGCCTGTAGCACATAGGCCGTAGCACATAGCCCGTAGCACATAGGCCGTAGCACATAGCCTGTAGCACATAGGCCGTAGCACAGATGTGTATGTGCTGTTCAGGAGTTCAGCAGTAGCACGCAGAGTGGGCGGCGTGTTTAAATTATACATATGCTGTCTGTCTGCGTCTCTCTCGGGGTTAAATTTAGAACCTAAATGAAAAGGAGCCATCCTCCTAAAGCTACGAGATTGCCTGTCGGAGCCCTAATTTAAACAAAACGTCTCCGCAGACTCCAGAGCTACAGAGGAATTTAGGTCACTTTAATTGGCGGTAAGAGAGATGGAGCGGTTGGCGCTGCAACCCATCTCCCAGCACGGAAGAACAGCCGGGGAGATTCGTGTCCTGGATGGCTCAGGGGCGCGGGAGTCTGGCAGCGGCGATGACTTACGCTCACACTCTTCTCATGTAGCAGTAGGCTTCTATCTGACCTGTTTGACTGCAGTTAAAAAACACTCTCGACATGCAAACTCACCTGGAGATGAACCGGTTGACCCGGTTCGCTGTGTGCCTCCCCGGCCTGGTATGCCTCAGCTGGAGAAGGGCATCAAGGACATACGGGGAACAGGGAGGATACGGGGTGCAGGTGCTTAACCTCCGCAGCCTTGCTGACCCACGGACGTGGGGGCTCGGAAACAGGGATGGCTGCTTCATCTCTTTCATTTGAGTAGTGTTTGCCAGGGCGGGGCTGTAGCTGGGTCTTGTACAATGTTCTGCTCCAATGAAATCTTATTGATTTTTTTTTTCCCTTATGCGGTGTATTTGTACAGTTCAATGTATCGAGTTAAAGGTCCGTGTGTTATAGTTGGCCGATGGCCCCCTTATTGTATGTAATCTAATAAGCTAAAAATCTTTATGTGGCAGGCATTGGCTCTTCCATCTTGAAGTGCTGTGGTTGTGTACAGTGTAATGTTTAGCAGCATAGAAGAGAATTACGAGGGGCATTTAGGTAAGATATGTATGAACTGTGCTATGACGTAACTCATTAAAAGCACTTTGACATCCTGTGGCACTTTAGTATGACTAATAAGAAGCAGTAATGGCCTCTGCGATGGTCTTTAAATGCCACAGTGTATCAAATGACTTTTTATTGGTTCATTCCTTCCGTAGGCAGTGTGGGGGGGGGGGGGGGGGGGTGGGGGGTATACATTTATTTTGCCCTTCTGTAATCACTGCCACTGTCGAGTGATGTGCAGCCATCTTGGCTCTTGGAATCTGCCCTTGCATGAGGCGAGTCGACCCTTGACTGCCATGTTGCTGTGGCGGTTTTGTAACTGGGCCTCTTGGCATCCGACCCTGAGGTTTGTCACCCTGCTCTTCTCTGAATGACAGATGTTTTTGAAGCATGGCGTTAGATAGTTTACACCCAACACTGCGTTTGATGCACCACAACCCTTAAAATAGAGATTTGTTTTTCTCATGCTAGTCTAAGCAGAGTTGTTTTAGAGAACAATTGAGACTGGACTTTTGGTGATCACATTTTATGGATGCGTAGTGATAGCACATTGACACACAGAAATAAAAGCTGCTTTTAGCAGATTAGCATTGGTAATTTTATGCTGTTAATTGGATGCTAATAGGTTAGCTAGGTTAGCTTTTGTGTGCTCTTTTTCTGTCCCTTTACATTTGGAACTTAATTAGCAATTAATTACTTAATTAATTACTCAGATACTCAGTGGCATAAGTCTGTCGTGCTGTTTGCTTCGGTCAGGATTGCAGACACCCCCTGCTGTCTAGTCAAGACTAGGACATGTGTGTCAAGCCAGCCAATGAAATGCCTTAGTCACAGTCTTTTGCTGGGGTGTTACCATGCTTACCCCCCACAAACGCGGCTTATGTAACGCCAGCATCTGCCTCCTCAGGCCAGAAATTCCCAGGCCAGGCTTAGACTACACCCGCCCTCCGTAACAAGCCGAGGGTGGAAACAGCCCTCCCCTTGCTCCATAAACACAAACCAAATTATGCTGCCTACCCCTCCTCTTCATATAACCCCCCCCCCCCCTTGTCTGGCCTGCAAGCTGATGCCCCATGTGATGTAAGGACAGCTAATTTTGACCTGAGTGCCTAATGTTGGCGTCAACAGGCTCAATGCTTACTAGCAGGACACCGACATTAGCACATTAGCGCCTAGGACTGTCTGAGTGTGGTCTTTATAGCACCCAAATACAGCGAGGCATTCTCCACTGTCTGTGGAAAAATGAAAATAATGTGTACATTTTTATTTTTGACAATCAGAGTTTCCAAAATGTTTGCGAAAAGAGAAGAAAAGAAAAATAGATGGTTTAACGTAACATGCTGTAAAATTAATTTTAGTGAGTCATATGCCTAAGCCAAATCAGTTGTGTCCCAGTCCTTGCTGTGAAGACTTGAATTGATAGAGGAAGGCCTGTTCATTCATTATAGACTAGAAGTGCGTGTTGCAGTGGCAAACCAGTATCGCCCCCTGTGGATGTTCTCACCATGGGCAGATTAGTTACCTACAAACTAAAAGAAGGAGGTGTCATGCTTTTAAATCCAGTATGTATAAAGTATGAGTAAATATACTAAAAGATATTTGTAAATTAGTAAATCTATTAATGCAAATACTTTATAAGGCATAATCATACATTGTAATGAGTGCACTTATGATGTGTCTTCATGTCAAATGGCATTGATGACGTCTTTTCTTTATGCCAAATGCTGCTTACTCACCAAATGGTTTTAATCGTAGTAGTTATGCAGGGCATTTACTACAGCATTATAATGCTTCAGGAGCCAGCATTACATTTAATGAATATCCACAATCCAAGCACAGGGTCCAAGCACACAATCCAAGCATAGGGTCCAAGCACAGGGTCCAAGCACACAATCCAAGCACAGGGTCTAAGCACAGGCTCCAAGCACAGGGTCCAAGCACACCACTGTACACCACTGCCCACCACTGACGCACTTGAGCCGTGCTGGAGCCGTGCTGGAGCCGTGCTGGAGCCGCGCTGGAGCCGTGCTGGAGCCAGTGTGCGGAAGTGCTGTGGGTGGGTTATAGCCTGGTAAACCCGCCCCTCGTACTTCATTTCATTTTGTAAAGAGGGT
Source organism: Coilia nasus (assembly GCA_027475355.1). Taxonomy (NCBI): domain Eukaryota; kingdom Metazoa; phylum Chordata; class Actinopteri; order Clupeiformes; family Engraulidae; genus Coilia; species Coilia nasus. Next base: position 39,584,476 of record CM050216.1, on the reverse strand, counting down.
CTGGACTGGAATCTCTTGAGGGTCTGTAGTCGGCCCCAGCAAGACCGATCCAATCAGCGAACAGAGGGTGTGTTTGTTAGCCGTGACGTTGACCTTGTGTGCTACATTTGAATTGTAGTGCGTAGGTAGGCTAATTGCATACGTGACGACCAGGCATTAGCGATTGGGTAAAGGCAGAGGCACTTTTTTTTTAACTTCATCAGAGTCTACACCTCCAACAAATCGTTTCTGACGGTGTCTGTTCCAGACCCTCTGTACAAAATGAAATGAAGTACGAGTGGCGGGTTTACCAGGCTAGGTGGGTTAGTGCTAGGGGGTATTTAGTGGATTTGCATTGGCAGCTGTAGGTGTATGGTGGGGGTGGGTGGGTTAGGGCTAGGGGGCATTTAGTGGGGAGAGTTTGGGGTTGTGGAGGGTTTGAATTGGCAGCTGTAGGTTTGGGGTGGGGGTTGGGGGGGTGTCTGTGGCAGTGTGTGGTGTGTGTAATCATGGGTCTAAGTGTAGGTCAAAGTGTGTGTTTATGTTATGGTATTTAGAGTGTGAGGGGGAGGGAGAGGGAGACAGAGAGTGTGTGTGCATTTGTTTGAATGTGTGTGTGGGTGTGTGTGTGCGTACATACTGTATGTATTTGTGTGTGCGTGTGTGTTGATTTGTATACACACTGGCATGCGCGTGTGTGTTTATTTGTGTACACACTGGCATGCGTGTGTGTGTGCCTGTGTGTGCATGTGTGTGTGTGTGTGTGTGTGTGTTTATTTGTGTACACACTGGCATGCGTGTGTGTGTGCCTGTGTGTGCATGTGTGTGTGTGTGTGTGTGTGTGTGTGTGTGTGTGTGTGTGTGTTTGTGTACACACTGGCATGTGTGTGTGTGTGTGTGTGTGTGTGTGTTTATTTGTGTACACACTGGCATGTGTGTGTGTGTGCCTGTGTGTGTGTGTGTGTGTGTGTGTGTGTGTGTGTGTGTGTGTGTGTGTGTTTATTTGTGTACACACTGGCATTTTTCTCTCTGTCTCCTCTGCTCAAAGCCTGAGCTTGTGCTGTTCTGGCACCCGTGGGGAGCGATATTAAAGTCCGCAGTGAAACACTGGCGCAGTGAAGGGGTAACGTTCTTCTATTTAAGGTCTCGCGAAACTCTCCCTCTCCTTCCAAACAGCCCTCCCTGCCAGTGGGGTATTGCAAGGCAAGGCAAGGCAAGTTTATTTGTATAGCGCATTTCATACACAACGGCAATTCAATGTGCTTCACAAAAATAAAAGCAAAGGACAATATATAAAGGCATAAAAGATAAAGTAATTGCCCGTTCCTCTGCAGTCCCATCCAAATCTTCTTGCCCTCGCCAGAAAAGACGTTTTCATTTAAAGAACGTCATTACATAAAGGAACAATCATTTGTTTCAGATGCTTTTGGAATGTCATGTAGGACACATTTCATGACTGTTTAGTTTTTGAGCAAAAGTGGGGCTTCATGGTTACGGCTGGGGGCAGGAGTCATAATTTATCCATCATCAGGTTCGGGGGCCTAGCATTGGGCTAGGATTGGGCCTAGGATTGGGCCTAGGATTGGGCTAGCATTGGGCTAGGATTGGGCTAGCATTGGGCTAGGATTGGGCAAGGATTGGGCTAGCATTGGGCTAGGATTGGGCTAGCATTGGGCTAGCATTGGGCAATCATTGGGCTAGCATTGGGCTAGCATTGGGCAATCATTGGGCTAGTATTGGGGTAGGATTGGGCTGGGATTGGGCTACACAGACACACAGACACACACACACACACACATTCCTCTTCCTTACTCTGGGCACCACAGCCGCACACACACACACACACACACACATTCCTCTTCCTTACTCTGGGCACCACAGCCGCACACACACACACACACACACACACATTCCTCTTCCTTACTCTGGGCACCACAGCCGCACATTAGTGTGTTGCTGTCAGGTCCGGCTGGGGGGGCACATTAGTGTGCTGCTGTTAGGTCCGGCTGGGGGGGCACACTAGTGTGCTGATGCTGCTGTCAGGTCCGGCTGGGGGGGCACACTAGTGTGCTGCTGATGCTGTCAGGTCTGGCTGGGGGGGCACACTAGTGTGCTGCTGATGCTGCTGTCAGGTCTGGCTGGGGGGGCACACTAGTGTGCTGCTGATGCTGTCAGGTCCGGCTGGGGGGGCACACTAGTGTGCTGATGCTGCTGTCAGGTCTGGCTGGGGGGGCACACTAGTGTGCTGCTGATGCTGTCAGGTCTGGCTGGGGGGGCACACTAGTGTGCTGCTGTCAGGTCCGGCTGGGGGTGTGTGTAGCGTACAGGTCGGCCAGGTGGGAGGGTGAGGTCACAAACACACAGACACATTTGTGCAGCACACTCAGGCCACAGTGTCTGTTCTGTTACGAAGTAAATGCATTTCCTGCCAAAGGTTTTTTTGGTGGAATCTGTATCCAAGAAAGGTGGCTGTTCCAGACTACATTCTAGTTCTACAAAAACATTCTAGTTCTACAATCCCAATTCTGATGAAGTTGGGACGTTCTGTTCAATGTAAATAAAAAAGAAATCATACACATCAGTTTTTTAAACTGGATTTTTTTTGTTGTAGTATAGGATATTTATGGTCATTTAAAATTTTAGGCCAGCAATGTGTCTCAAAAAAGTTGGGACAGTGTCAATACAAGGCAGGAAATGTTGAGTAAGACTAAAAAAAAGGTGTCTTCTTCATCATGTTTTCCTTGTTATTATGCCTAAAATGTGACAGATCTGGACAGCACACCAGCCATTTTAGCATCTGGTTGCCCTGATGATGGAGCCACACTGTTGGAATGTTGTATAGAATGCAGTTTGACCTCATTATCCAGCAATATTTAAGGTCTACCCTCAAAATATAATGTGTGAGTGCCATCTTGTGCTGTTCAAAACGAGGTAAAACACATCCAGGACTATGTAATGAATATGTAGATAGTAACTCAATGAAGTACACAAGGTTTGTCAAATTTCCGATCTGTACAGATTCATTCAACATTTTCCTTCATCTGTGTCTCTGTACATGACAGTTGGTCTCTGGATTTGGCTCTGTGTGCTGGAGTTTGGTGTAGAGCGATAAGTGGCTTGCATTACTGTGGCATTTTACAGTCTGAAAGCCTCAGTGAATAGCCATTTCAAGCACAATTCAAGCTGAAACTGCTTTAACAACTGACGTCTTTTGAGATCAGGATACTCAGGCCACTGGGTGCTGCAGAGTCATTCCGTGTCAAATCAACAAATGGCTGACAGTCACCCTCTCCAAAAAATCAGAAAAAAAATCACAGCTGTTTGTACATCCAACCTATGTATAAATTAAATATTAAGTCTGTATCACTAATAGCTCCAAAACTACAGCCCTTTGAAATTTCAGGTCATTTTGGGAATTCTGGTGAACAAGCCTTTTGCTCAACTTCTGACATTGCTGGCTCTTTTAGTATTCCACACACATTAGTGTAACTATGTGAAAAGAAATGCATTTTCCTGTAGAATTCAAAAATCAAATCAGATCAGATGTACCTTGTGTAATTCTTCCTCTCCAAAGCTGTGAAAATGGCTATAGATTCAATACGTGAAATGACACCACCACACACACACACACACACTAAATGCTGCTGCTGCTGCTGCTGCCTTTAATGACGGGTCATCCTCTGCTCTCATCTCCTCTCCTCTGCTCTCAGACGCGTAGGCTGACAAAGCAGTGCTTCTGTGTGTGTGTGTGTGTGTGTGTGTGTGTGTGTGTGTGTTAAGTTGTAATATCTCCTCTCCCCCATCAGACGCGTTGGCTGACGAAGGTGGAGAGTCAGTGCTTCAGTGTGTGTGTGTGTGTGTTAAGTTGTAATATCTCCTCTCCCCCATCAGACGCGCCGGCTGACGAAGGCGGAGCGGCAGCGCTTCAGTGAGGAGGTGGAGATGCTGTGTGTGTGTGTGTGTGTGTGTGTGTGTGTGTGTGTGTGTGTGTGTGTTATATTCTAATATCTCCTCCCCCATCAGACGCGTCGGCTGACGAAGGTGGAGCGGCAGCGCTTCAGTGAGGAGGTGGAGATGCTAAAGGGGCTGCAGCACCCCAACATCGTGCGCTTCTACGACTCCTGGAAGTCCACCGTCAAGGGCCACAAGTGCATCCTCCTCGTCACCGAGCTCATGACCTCCGGCACCCTTAAGACGTGAGTCAGAGTGGCCACACACCTGCACACTCAACACACACTCCACACACACTACACACACACCTGCACACTCCACACACACTCCATGCACACTACACACACACTACACACACACACCTGCACACTCCACACACACTCCACACACACTCCACACACACCTGCACACTCCACACACACTCCACACACACTCCACACACACTCCACACACACTCCACGCACACTCCACACACACTCCACACACACCAACACACTCCACACACACCAACACACTCCACACACACTCCACACACACCAACACACTCCACACACACTACACACACACCTGCACACTCCACACACACTCCACACACACATGCACAACACCAACACACTCCACACACACTGCACACTCCACACACACCTGAACACTCCACACACACTACAAACACACTACACACACACCTGCACACTCCACACACACCTGCACACTCCACACACACTACACACACCTGCACACACACTCCACACACACCTGCACACCAGCTTACTCCACACACACACCTGCACACCAACACACTCCACACACACCTGCACAACACCAACACACTCCACACACACCTGAACAACAGCAGCTCACTACACACACACCTGCACAACAGCTCACTACACACACACGGGGCAGGTATGTGGTGGCGGTTGAGGAGTTGGACTTGTGGCCAAAAGGCCTATTATCAGCCACTACCCTGCTGTTCCACTTAAAGCAATGCTTCATCAGTTATCACAGTACAAATAGACCAGTTCAGCTTCCCTATTCATTTGAGTGTGTGAACCTATCATTTTTAAACTGATTTTGCATTGAAATGTCTCTCCCGGTCCATAACAGGCTTGCTTACGCTTATTCTGCTGCCTGACCTACGTTGCGTTGCCCTGTCCCACCTGTCCCCCCGTCCCACCTGTCTCACCTGCCCCCCTGATCACCTGTCCCACCTGTCTAAGTTATCTCACCTGTCCCACCTGTCCCCCCGTCCCACCTGTCTCACCTGCCCCCCTGATCACCTGTCCCACCTGTCTAAGGTATCTCACCTGTCCCACCTGTCCCCCCGTCCCACCTCTCACCTGCCCCCCTGATCACCTGTCCCACCTGTCTAAGGTATCTCACCTGTCCCCCCGTCCCACCTGTCTCACCTGCCCCCTTGATCACCTGTCCCACCTGTCTAAGGTATCTCACCTGTCCCACCTGTCCCCCCGTCCCACCTGTCTCACCTGCCCCCCTGATCACCTGTCCCACCTGCCCCCCTGATCACCTGTCCCACCTGTCTAAGGTATCCCACCTGTCCCCCCGTCCCACCTGTCTCACCTGCCCCCCTGATCACCTGTCCCACCTGTCTAAGGTATCTCACCTGTCCCACCTGTCCCCCCGTCCCACCTGTCTCACCTGCCCCCCTGATCACCTGTCCCACCTGTCTAAGGTATCTCACCTGTCCCCCCATCCCACCTGTCTCACCTGCCCCCTTGATCACCTGTCCCACCTGTCTAAGTTATCTCACCTGTCCCACCTGTCCCCCCGTCCCACCTGTCTCACCTGCCCCCCTGATCACCTGTCCCACCTGTCTAAGGTATCTCACCTGTCCCACCTGTCCCCCCGTCCCACCTGTCTCACCTGCCCCCCTGATCACCTGTCCCACCTGTCTAAGGTATCTCACCTGTCCCACCTGTCCCCCCATCCCACCTGTCTCACCTGCCCCCCTGATCACCTGTCCCACCTGTCTAAGGTATCTCACCTGTCCCCCCGTCCCACCTGTCTCACCTGCCCCCCTGATCACCTATCCACCTGTCTAAGGTATCTCACCTGTCCCACCTGTCTAAGGTATCTTACCTGACAAACCTGTCTCAGCTGCCTCACCTGCCCCCCTTGCCCCACCTGCCCCTCCGTCATAATGTGTTCACCTGTCCCACCTGTCTCAGGTATCTGAAGCTCTTTATGGAGATGAAGCTGAAGCTGCTGCAGAGGTGGAGCCATCAGATCCTGAAGGCTAGGGTTAGGGTTAGGGTTAATAGGGTTAATTAATAAATAATGAAGTTTATTACATAATGTTTTCACCTGTCCCACCTGTCTCAGGTATCTGAAGCGCTTTAAGGAGATGAAGCTGAAGCTGCTGCAGAGGTGGAGCCATCAGATCCTGAAGGGGCTGCACTTCCTGCACACGCGCACGCCGCCCATTATCCACCGCGACCTCAAGTGCGACAACATCTTCATCACCGGGCCCACCGGCTCCGTCAAGATCGGCGACCTCGGCCTCGCCACGCTCAAGAGCGCCTCCTTCGCCAAGAGCGTTATAGGTATGTGTGTGTGTGGGGGGTGGGGGGGTCTCAGTTTTGAAGAACACCTTTTTTGCTAAGAGTGGCATACACAAAAAATAAGATTATGTATGTTAGTGTAAATGACCAAGTATTTGAAATTAAAAGTCAGGTGAATATCACTATTAATAATGATCATAAAATATCTAATGCTAATAATGCTTTATTTTTAGATCAGTTGTCATTTCAATGCAAGAAAGCTGCCGTGTTTATGCGTGTCAGTGCCAAAGCAAATGTAAAGTATGGAGTGAGGCCGTACGAGGCAGTATGGGGCTGTATGAGGCTGTATGAGGCAGTATGAGGCAGTATGGGGCAGTATGAGGCAGTATGAGGCTGTATGAGGCTGTATGAGGCTGTATGGGGCAGTATGAGGCTGTATGAGGCAGTATGGGGCAGTATGAGGCTGTATGGGGCTGTATGAGGCAGTATGGGGCAGTATGAGGCTGTATGGGGCTGTATGAGGCAGTATGGGGCAGTATGAGGCAGTATGGGGCAGTATGAGGCAGTATGAGGCTGTATGAGGCTGTATGAGGCTGTATGGGGCAGTATGAGGCTGTATGAGGCTGTATGGGGCTGTATGAGGCTGTATGAGGCTGTATGAGGCAGTATGTGTTATATCTGTGCTGGAAGTGCTGGAAGTATCCATAGCAACACTACAACACTACATGCAGAGCATAGCAACACTACAACACTACATGCAGAGCATAGCAACACTACAACACTACATGCAGAGCATAGCAACACTACAACACTACATGCAGAGCATAGCAACACTACAACACTACATGCAGAGCATAGCAACACTACAACACTACATGCAGCACATAGCTGAACCGTGTGAGTTTGGATTGACTGCAGAGGCAGCACTGAACCCCTGGCCCCACGCTACACATAGTTGGAGTTTGGGTCTACTCGATTTTATTTTATTCAAATTGGTTTCATTCACACTACAAAATGCAAGGCCATGCACCACACCAACCCGTGCAGTATTTAAGGCCCGTCATGCACCACACCAACCCGTGCAGTATTTAAGGCCCGTCATGCACCACACCACACCAACCCGTGCAGTATTTAAGGCCCGTCATGCACCACACCAACCCGTGCAGTATTTAAGGCCCGTCATGCCCCACACCAACCCGTGCAGTATTTAAGGCCCGTCATGCACCACACCAACCCGTGCAGTATTTAAGGCCCGTCATGCACAGCACCACACCAACCCGTGCAGTATTTAAGGCCCGTCATGCACAGCACCAACCCGTGCAGTATTTAAGGCCCGTCATGCACAGCACCACACCAACCCGTGCAGTATTTAAGGCCCGTCATGCACAGCACCACACCAACCCGTGCAGTATTTAAGGCCCGTCATGCACAGCACCAACCCGTGCAGTATTTAAGGCCCGTCATGCACAGCACCACACCAACCCGTGCAGTATTTAAGGCCCGCCATGCACAGCACCACACCAACCCGTGCAGTATTTAAGGCCCGTCATGCACCACACCAACCCGTGCAGTATTTAAGGCCCGTCATGCACCACACCAACCCGTGCAGTATTTAAGGCCCGTCATGCACAGCACCACACCAACCCGTGCAGTATTTAAGGCCCGTCATGCACCACACCACACCAACCCGTGCAGTATTTAAGGCCCGTCATGCACAGCACCAACCCGTGCAGTATTTAAGGCCCGCCATGCACCACACCAACCCGTGCAGTATTTAAGGCCCGCCATGCACAGCACCACACCAACCCGTGCAGTATTTAAGGCCCGTCATGCACAGCACCAACCCGTGCAGTATTTAAGGCCCGTCATGCACCACACCACACCAACCCGTGCAGTATTTAAGGCCCGCCATGCACAGCACCACACCAACCCGTGCAGTATTTAAGGCCCGTCATGCACCACACCACACCAACCCGTGCAGTATTTAAGGCCCGTCATGCACCACACCACACCAACCCGTGCAGTATTTAAGGCCCGTCATGCACAGCACCAACCCGTGCAGTATTTAAGGCCCGCCATGCACCACACCAACCCGTGCAGTATTTAAGGCCCGTCATGCACCACACCACACCAACCCGTGCAGTATTTAAGGCCCGCCATGCACAGCACCACACCAACCCGTGCAGTATTTAAGGCCCGCCATGCACCACACCAACCCGTGCAGTATTTAAGGCCCGTCATGCACAGCACCACACCAACCCGTGCAGTATTTAAGGCCCGTCATGCACCACACCACACCAACCCGTGCAGTATTTAAGGCCCGCCATGCACCACACCAACCCGTGCAGTATTTAAGGCCCGTCATGCACCACACCAACCCGTGCAGTATTTAAGGCCCGTCATGCACAGCACCACACCAACCCGTGCAGTATTTAAGGCCCGCCATGCACCACACCAACCCGTGCAGTATTTAAGGCCCGTCATCCACAGCACCACACCAACCCGTGCAGTATTTAAGGCCCGTCATGCACCACACCACACCAACCCGTGCAGTATTTAAGGCCCGTCATGCACCACACCAACCCGTGCAGTATTTAAGGCCCGCCATGCACAGCACCACACCAACCCGTGCAGTATTTAAGGCCCGTCATGCACCACACCACACCAACCCGTGCAGTATTTAAGGCCCGTCATGCACAGCACCAACCCGTGCAGTATTTAAGGCCCGCCATGCACCACACCAACCCGTGCAGTATTTAAGGCCCGCCATGCACAGCACCACACCAACCCGTGCAGTATTTAAGGCCCGTCATGCACAGCACCAACCCGTGCAGTATTTAAGGCCCGCCATGCACCACACCAACCCGTGCAGTATTTAAGGCCCGCCATGCACCACACCAACCCGTGCAGTATTTAAGGCCCGTCATGCACCACACCACACCAACCCGTGCAGTATTTAAGGCCCGCCATGCACCACACCAACCCGTGCAGTATTTAAGGCCCGTCATGCACAGCACCACACCAACCCGTGCAGTATTTAAGGCCCGTCATGCACAGCACCAACCCGTGCAGTATTTAAGGCCCGTCATGCACCACACCACACCAACCCGTGCAGTATTTAAGGCCCGTCATGCACCACACCACACCAACCCGTGCAGTATTTAAGGCCCGTCATCCACAGCACCACACCAACCCGTGCAGTATTTAAGGCCCGTCATGCACAGCACCAACCCGTGCAGTATTTAAGGCCCGCCATGCACCACACCAACCCGTGCAGTATTTAAGGCCCGCCATGCACCACACCAACCCGTGCAGTATTTAAGGCCCGTCATGCACCACACCACACCAACCCGTGCAGTATTTAAGGCCCGCCATGCACCACACCAACCCGTGCAGTATTTAAGGCCCGTCATGCACAGCACCACACCAACCCGTGCAGTATTTAAGGCCCGTCATGCACAGCACCACACCAACCCGTGCAGTATTTAAGGCCCGCCATGCACCACACCACACCAACCCGTGCAGTATTTAAGGCCCGTCATGCACAGCACCAACCCGTGCAGTATTTAAGGCCCGTCATGCACCACACCAACCCGTGCAGTATTTAAGGCCCGTCATGCACCACACCACACCAACCCGTGCAGTATTTAAGGCCCGTCATCCACAGCACCACACCAACCCGTGCAGTATTTAAGGCCCGTCATGCACCACACCAACCCGTGCAGTATTTAAGGCCCGTCATGCACAGCACCACACCAACCCGTGCAGTATTTAAGGCCCGTCATGCACTGACATACTGGTTCATTTACTGGTGATCCTAGAACTGTCAGAGATTTTGATGTTTTTGCACTTGATGCACTTTAAAAGCTTTGGGCAACACTTTCTATGAGGCTTGTATTCACAAGACACTATAAACACATTTATAAAGGCTTAAAATGCATCCATAAAGCATGTAAAGTATTCATACATATTTATACATACCGATGACTATACTCCTAAGGCATTATAATGCTATGGCATAAGCCCTATTCCAACTTCAAGTGACATAGTGCATTCTTGGTTATAAAGCTTTGCCTGCCTACAGGTGCAGCCATGAAAATGTCTAAGTAGTTGTGAATACTAATTTAAACCACTGTTATGAAGGCATTATAACCCTTTATGAATGTGGTTATAGAGTCTCATGAATACAAGCTTCATAGAAAATATTACCAAGCTTTGTGTCGATCCTAGGTGGGTGCAGTCCTAGCCAGTTAGCATACTGCATATCTGCTTGCTTCCCATGGGGAGAGACAATACAATTACTAATAGTCCCAAAATGTATTACATAATGTTTACAAAGTTTATTACATAATGTGTTCGAGGTAAAATAACCTGAATTCTGTCCTCTGTACTTCAGTGATATGAGTTACCTGCAACATAATGAAAATAATATTAGAAACCCTATGCATCCAATCCTATAGAGCACCTTGTTCACACGTTTCCTCAAGTCTGTATCAGTTTGAGCCTGTTTCTGATGGAAAGAGTCTTGACAGGGGGGTTAAATCTGGTTTTCCTCCCAGATAATCACCTCTTATGCAGTGTCACTTCTTATTCTGTCATTTTAGTGTCATTTCATGTCATGTGTTGATCCTTCTAATCTAGCGTTTGTCCTCCTCCACACAGGAACCCCTGAGTTCATGGCTCCCGAGATGTACGAGGAGAAGTACGACGAGGCGGTGGACGTCTACGCCTTCGGCATGTGCATCCTGGAGATGACCACGTCCGAGTACCCCTACTCCGAGTGCCAGAACGCCGCCCAGATCTACCGCAAGGTCACCAGTGTGAGTAGCACACGCACACACATACACGCACACACACACACACACACACACACACATACTCACACACACACACACACACATACTCACAAACACACACACACACACACACACACACACACACACACACACACACACACACACACACAGCACTACACCAGCCAAACATCTGGGTAGTTTTATCCAAATGGCTGTAGTGGTGCTTTCGTGCTCATAAATCCTGCTCATAAATCCTGATCTCACCGGAAGAGGACCAGAGGAGCTTTAATTTGCTTGGTTGTAATAGGGAATGGGCACGGAAGGGGGCTGCGCAGTGCATTATGGGGCGAAATCACTGCGTGCTGCCATTTTCGTAGGCCAGAAGAACAGCTTACCAACACAAGGGAGTGAGACAGTAGGCTGATTTGCAGTTTAGTATAGTTCAGTTTTGTTTAGAATGCTAAATACTTGTGCAAAAGAACGCGATCTGAAAAAAAAAATCAGTTTGATCGGCGATATGGATCCTTATCAGATACATAAAAGACAATGAGCACCACACCTCTCGTGGAAATCTGTAGTCATGCCCGCTCTACCTTTGCCTCCAAAATATTGGAATTTCAGTTTAGATTTTTTGAGAGGTGAGAGTGGGCATGACTACAGATATCCATAAGACATGATGTTTGATAAGCTAGGCCATTTCCTAATAAGACTGAAATGGATACGGCTTCATGTTGACATATCCCATAGGCTGCCTTTTGACAGCTGTCAGTGTTGGTGAAATGTGTCTGAGCACACATATACAAACAGTAAAAGCAATACAGCAATAATCTTTTGTCCATTTGCTTGCCCTGTCGATATGGCAGTATTTTCACCTAGGCAGTGTTGATTGCGATGCTATAGGTCCTACGGCAAAAAAAAAACCTGCCTGCAGCGCTCTCATACATTCACCTGCCATCGGCGCATGAAGGCAATTAAAGTGGGGATGCAAGAACGACTTTACCTAGTCAGTGTTTGGGGGTTTCTCCCCGGGAAATGTGCAAAATCGTGTCGGATAAAATTACAACTTTTAAGCAGTTGCATACAAAAACACATGTTGTTGAGTACAGTGTTCTCGTCCGTTATTTTGCGTGAGTGGAGAGACAGCCAGTTTAGAATTATTGGTATGCTTCAGAAAGCATAACCTGACAACTGGAATGTGATAACCAACCTGTGTGCCTGGATAAAATATCCTCTCTTCCTCTCCTCCTCACTTTGAAAACATTACCTAACTTTAGGCAAAACATTTTCTCTGTCGTCCATTTCTTGAGACGTTTTTTTTTTATTTTGTGTGCACGCCTCTCTCATTCTGATTCAGAATGCTCATTCTAGGCTGCATTCAAAATGTTTGTCATAAGTCCTAGACAAAACAACATAGGCTATGCATTCGCGAATTCACTAACCAATGCATAGTCACATTTTCCGCCTGGACACCGCGGGGCAAAGTAAAGTTTGCACTTCACCTACTCATTCATTTTGCGGGTAGTCTGTATTTAATTAATAGCACAAAACAGCATCAAAAATGTTAGCGGAATGGTGGATTTGTTGTCGTGGTATTTTTGGTCAAAATTAGGGATGCAAGTGCATGCCTGCATCCCAGCTTTCAGCGCCTGACACCTGCACTTGACTTACCCGTCTGCGGTAACAGCCACGACCATCGCTCCATTTGGCAAAGCGCACTTACTCAATGCACCGTCCTACCACATGTGATAGCAAGCCAATCTACAAGGGAATCCTTTTTCCATCATGAGGCTGGGAATCGTCCTGAAATGAGCTCTAACTTCCATCGCAACATCATTTCTTGTGTTATCGTTCTTGGGTGTTAATTCAGATATTTTGTGTTATGAGACCCAAACGTGACCTCCATATCCCTGACAGCTCAAATATATGAGACCCAAACGTGACCTCCATATCCCTGACAGCTCAAATATATGAGACCCAAACGTGACC
>CM050216.1:39513742-39561242 GCA_027475355.1 Coilia nasus | reverse complement strand
GTAGAGTAGTGAGTGGAGAGTGGAGTAGAGTAGTGAGTAGAGTAGAGTAGAGTAGTGAGTGGAGTAGAGTAGAGTAGAGTAGTGAGTGGAGTAGTGAGTAGAGTAGTGAGTGGAGTAGAGTAGTGAGTGGAGAGTGGAGTAGAGTAGTGAGTGGAGTAGAGTAGAGTAGTGAGTGGAGTAGAGTAGAGTAGAGAGTAGAGTAGAGTAGACTAGAGTAGTGAGTGGAGTAGTGAGTAGAGTAGTGAGTGGAGTAGAGTAGTGAGTAGAGTAGACTAGAGTAGTGAGTGGAGTAGTGAGTAGAGTAGTGAGTGGAGAGTGGAGTAGAGTAGAGTAGTGAGTAGAGTAGAGTAGAGTAGTGAGTGGAGTAGAGTAGAGTAGAGTAGTGAGTGGAGTAGAGTAGAGTAGAGTAGTGAGTGGAGTAGAGTAGAGTAGAGTAGAGTAGAGTAGTGAGTGGAGTAGAGTAGAGTAGAGTAGTGAGTGAGTAGTGAGTGGAGTAGAGTAGTGAGTAGAGTAGAGTAGAGTAGTGAGTGGAGTAGAGTAGAGTAGAGTAGTGAGTGGAGTAGAGTAGAGTAGTGAGTGAGTAGTGAGTAGAGTAGTGAGGGGAGTAGAGTAGTGAGTGGAGTGGAGTAGAGTAGTGAGTGGAGTAGAGTAGAGTAGTGAGTGGAGTAGTGAGTGGAGTAGTGAGTGGAGTAGAGTAGTGAGTGGAGTAGAGTAGAGTAGTGAGTAGAGTAGAGTAGAGTAGTGAGTAGAGTAGAGTAGTGAGTAGAGTAGAGTAGACTAGAGTAGTGAGTGGAGTAGAGTAGAGTAGTGAGTAGAGTAGTGAGTAGAGTAGTGAGTGGAGAGTGGAGTAGAGTAGTGAGTAGAGTAGTGAGTAGAGTAGAGTAGTGAGCGGAGTAGAGTAGTGAGTGGAGTAGAGTAGAGTAGACTAGAGTAGTGAGTGGAGTAGAGTAGTGTACAGTAGAGTAGAGTAGTGAGTAGAGTAGAGTAGAGTAGACTAGAGTAGTGAGTGGAGTAGAGTAGTGTACAGTAGAGTAGAGTAGTGAGTAGAGTAGAGTAGAGTAGAGTATAGTGAGTGGAGAGTGGAGTAGAGTAGTGAGTAGAGTAGAGTAGTGAGTAGAGTAGAGTAGTGAGTGGAGTAGAGTAGTGAGTAGAGTAGAGTAGAGTAGAGTAGTGAGTAGAGTAGAGTAGTGAGTGGAGTAGTGAGTGGAGTAGAGTGGAGTAGAGTAGAGTAGTGAGTGGAGTAGAGTAGAGTAGTGAGTGGAGTAGAGTAGAGTAGTGTACAGTAGAGTAGAGTAGTGAGTAGAGTAGTGAGTGGAGTAGAGTAGAGTAGTGTACAGTAGAGTAGAGTAGTGAGTAGAGTAGAGTAGAGTAGTGAGTGGAGTAGAGTAGAGTAGTGAGTAGAGTAGAGTAGTGAGTGGAGTAGAGTAGAGTAGAGTAGTGAGTGGAGTAGAGTAGAGTAGTGAGTGGAGTAGTGAGTGGAGTAGAGTAGAGTAGTGAGTAGAGTAGAGTAGTGAGTGGAGTAGAGTAGTGAGTGGAGTAGAGTAGTGAGTAGAGTAGAGTAGTGAGTAGAGTAGTGAGTGGAGTAGAGTAGAGTAGTGAGTGGAGTAGAGTAGAGTAGTGAGTAGAGTAGAGTAGTGAGTGGAGTAGAGTAGAGTAGTGTAGAGTAGAGTAGAGTAGAGTAGTGAGTGGAGTAGAGTAGAGTAGTGAGTAGAGTAGAGTAGTGAGTGGAGTAGAGTAGTGAGTGGAGTAGAGTAGAGTAGTGAGTGGAGTAGAGTTATCATAGAGTCTGTGCTCCGTAGGGAAGAGGGGCTTTGCCTTTATCATAGAGTCTGTGCTCTGTAGCACAGATGCTAGATCAGAATGTATGATACATTCTATAGTTGCAGGTAGATATTGCTACATGTTTCAAAACCCCTAATGATGCAGTTTTCACTTCCTTTGTCTGTCTCCAATGCTCAATTAAACAGATAAGTTGAAACAGGATTACTGTAAACTCCTGCAGTTACAGGAAGATATAGATTTCAAAGCATCATTTTGAATCACTTTGTCTTTATTTCCTGTTTCGCAACAACAGTATGTATGGACAAAGTATGTATTATGACCAAAAAGAGAATATTAAGCTAGGCCTGTGTCATATGTTGGTAACACAGCAACTGAATAATCAGTTCTGTAACAAACTATGAATTGGAAAATATTTGCATTTCTATGCATTATAATGTACAGATTGGTTGAATATAAAGTGGTTGGTAAAAATGTTAAGTGGCTGGTAGATTTTAGAACCTACCTGCCACAGTGGCAGGTGGACAAAAAAGTTTCCATCCCTGGTGTGTGTGTATGTGTTTGCGTATGTGTGTGTGTGCGTGTGGCGTGTGTATGTGTGTGGGGGGGTGTTTGTGTGTTTCCATCTGTATGTCTGTGTGTGTGTGAGTGCGACACGTGTGTGTGTGTGTGCACACGTGTGTGTGCGTGTGGCGTGTGTATGTCTGTGGGGGGGTGTTTGTGTATTTCGATCTGTATGTGTGACAGAGAACACACATGAGAACACACTGAACATCACTGTTATCAGCAGTACACCACCTCACACTCACACTCAGAAGAACAAAACATGGTCATGCACACAGCCCTCGTGGAAGGTCAACGCCACAACATGAGACAGCCCAGCAGTGTTCCCAGTGCAGTTTGCCAAAGGCAAAAGTAGTTCTCAGAAAATCCATTTAGTGCTTCTAGGAAGAGAAAGGAAACTATGATAATAAAGGGCTTTTTCTCTGAAGGGGTTGGGGTGGAAGCTGCTGTCTACATGCCTTGGCAGCCAGGGCCAGCTCTGCCATGTATTTCTGCTGTCTGTGCAGCTAACACAGCTGATGTCACTTATGTGCTGATCTGCCGCTGCGTATGAGGCATAGCTAGCCTAGAGAATTGTTGGATCAAATATGTGACAGGGTTATGACTTTCAGAAGCCATGATCTCAACCTCTGCGCACACACACACGCACACACGCACACACACACACACACACACACACACACACACACACACACACACACAGATGTTACAGTGGGTGAAGAGACTAACACACACACATCACCACCACCACCAACATTTCTGCCTATCTTATTTCTCTCTCTCTCTCTCTCTCTCTCTCTCTCTCTCTCTGTCTCTCTAAGCTAATTTGCCTAAAAGGGTAATTATTTGTGTCCTCTCCCTGTGCTACCCTGGATGTAATGGTGATTTCTGGTTTGAATATTGAATGTGACTGAATGAGTGTACTCTGCCTGTTATTGTTGATGAGGGCATTTCCATGAGTGTGCTAAGGCTAATGCATGGCATGGGCTATGAGTGCGCAAAGGCTAATGCATGGCATGGGCTATGAGTGCGCTAAGGCTAATGCATGGCATGGGCTATGAGTGCGCTAAGGCTAATGCATGGCATGGGCTATTAGTGCGCTACGGCTAACGCATGGCATGGGCTATGAGTGCGCTAAGGCTAATGCATGGCATGGGCTATGAGTGAGTCAGGAGGCTAACACATGGCATGGGCTATAAGTGCACTAAGGCTAACGCATGGCATGGGCTATGAGTGCGCTACGGCTAATGCATGGCATGTATCTGGCCTATTAATCTTTAACCGCCTCAGCCACCAGGCTTGAAGAAAATCAAATCAGCTCTTTCTCTCTCAGAAACACACTAGTCTTCCTCTCTCTCTCTCTCAGAAACACACTAGTCTTCCTCTCTCTCTCTCTCAGAAACACACTAGTCTTCCTCTCTTTCTCCCTCAGAAACACACTAGTCTTCCTCTCTCTCTCAGAAACACACTAGTCTTCCTCTCTCTCTCTCAGAAACACACTAGTCTTCCTCTCTCTCTCTCAGAAACACACTAGTCTTCCTCTCTCTCTCAGAAACACACTAGTCTTCCTCTCTCTCTCTCTCTCAGAAACACACTAGTCTTCCTCTCTCTCTCTCAGAAACACACTAGTCTTCCTCTCTCTCTCAGAAACACACTAGTCTTCCTCTCTCTCTCTCTCTCAGAAACACACTAGTCTTCCTCTCTCTCTCTCAGAAACACACTAGTCTTCCTCTCTCTCTCAGAAACACACTAGTCTTCCTCTCTCTCTCTCTCTCAGAAACACACTAGTCTTCCTCGCTCTCTCTCAGAAACACACTAGTCTTCCTCTCTCTCTCTCAGAAACACACTAGTCTTCCTCTCTCTCTCAGAAACACACTAGTCTTCCTCTCTCTCTCAGAAACACACTAGTCTTCCTCTCTCTCTCAGAAACACACTAGTCTTCCTCTCTCCCTCTCTTTCTCTCTCAGAAACACACTAGTCTTCCTCTCTCTCTCTCTCTCTCAGAAACACACTGGCCTTTCTTCCCTGCCTGACCGGCTCGTCAGCTTTACTGTGCCTCTCTTGTGCTGTTTCTACTGATTCCAACAAGTGGTATCTCACACACACTCTCTCTCTCAAACACACACACACACACACTCTCGCTCCTGATGACGATAGGTCAGCATTATGAAAGTGTGAAAGAGGCTGTCAGGGGCTCTGGGGAGACAAACAAAGGTCTGGTTCTTCTGCTAGCCTCAGGTAGGTGAATGCGGGGGATATAAAGGCCTTCGGTGGGTGAATATGGGAGGGTTTAAAGGTCTGGTTCTTCCGTTGTGTGTGTGTTTGTATAAGTGTGTGAGTATGTGTGTGTGTGTGTGTGTGCATGTATAGGTGAATATGGGAGGGTTTAAAGGTCTGGTTCTTCCGCTGTGTGTGTGTTTGTATAAGTGTGTGAGTATGTGTGTGTGTGTGTGTGTGTGTGCATGTATAGGTGAATATGGGAGGGTTTAAAGGTCTGGTTCTTCCGCTGTGTGTGTGTTTGTATAAGTGTGTGAGTATGCGTGTGTGTGTGCATGTGTGGGTGAATATGGGAGAATATAATGGCCTTAGGTCTGAGAACTCTGTCTGTATCTGCATCTCACACTTTCTTTCTCTCACTCTCTCTCTCGCTCTGTCTCTCTTTTTCTCTCTCTCACTCTCTCGCTCTGTCTGTCTTTCTGTAATTCTCTCTCTCGCTCTGTCTCTCTTTCTCGCTTTCTTTCTCTCTCTCTCTTGCTCTGTCTCTCTTTCTCGCTCTGTCTCTCTTTCTTTCTTTCTCTCCCTCTCTCTCCCTCTCCCTTTTTCTCACTCAGGCTGGGAAGGAGCAAAGCAGTGAGGTCACTGCTCTGGATGAAACAGAACTATTCACAGGGCACCCACTATTCTTCCCACGCCCCCCTCTCCCCTCCGCGCCCCCCTCCGCGCCCCCCTCCGCACCACACAAGCACCCCTAGGGCCCTGCTTACACACCCAGTACTGGGGCTCTGCACCCCTGGCTCCCTGCTTACAGTAAATGCCTTTACTGGGGCTCTGCACCCCTGGCTCCCTGCTTACAGTAAATGCCTTTACTGGGGCTCTGCACCCCTGGCTCCCTGCTTACAGTAAATGCCTTTACTGGGGCTCTGCACCCCTGGCTCCCTGCTTACAGTAAATGCCTTTACTGGGGCTCTGCACCCCTGGCTCCCTGCTTACAGTAAATGCCTTTACTGGGGCTCTGCACCCCTGGCTCCCTGCTTACAGTAAATGCCTTTACTGGGGCTCTGCACCCCTGGCTCCCTGCTTACAGTAAATGCCTTTACTGGGGCTCTGCACCCCTGGCTCCCTGCTTACAGTAAATGCCTTTACTGGGGCTCTGCACCCCTGGCTCCCTGCTTACAGTAAATGCCTTTACTGGGGCTCTGCACCCCTGGCTCCCTGCTTACAGTAAATGCCTTTACTGGGGCTCTGCACCCCTGGCTCCCTGCTTACAGTAAATGCCTTTACTGGGGCTCTGCACCCCTGGCTCCCTGCTTACAGTAAATGCCTTTACTGGGGCTCTGCACCCCTGGCTCCCTGCTTACAGTAAATGCCTTTACTGGGGCTCTGCACCCCTGGCTCCCTGCTTACAGTAAATGCCTTTACTGGGGCTCTGCACCCCTGGCTCCCTGCTTACAGTAAATGCCTTTACTGGGGCTCTGCACCCCTGGCTCGCTGCCTAATGCCCCTCCTGGAGGTCTGGGCTTTAGAGAGGGCACAGCTGCTCCCCTGTGCCCCTTACTGGGGTCCCTGCTTACACGCCCCTGACTGCAGGTCTGGGCTTTTCAGACGGCAGATCTGACCCCGAGTCCCTGCTTACAGTAAGAGATTAGATTAGATTCAACTTTAATGCCATTACACATGTGGCACCTACTCAGAAATGCAAGGAGCAGCCAGTGTGATATATACAGTATATACAATATAGACAATATGGTTGTAGTGAATTATGTACAAAAAAATAGGGCAAAATCAACGGAATGAATGGAGTACTCATTCATTCTTTCTCTCTCTGAGGAACACACATACCCCATTACACCCGTTTAGAGAGAACACGTGCCGGCAGACACACTCTCTCTCTCTGTCTACAACACACACACTCTCTCTCTTTCTGTCACACACACACTCTCTGTCACACACACTCTCTCTCTGTCACACTCTCTCTCTCTGTCTACTACACATACACTCTCTCTCTTTCTGTCACACACACACTCTCTCTCACACACATGCTCTCTCTCTGTCACACACTCTCTCTGTCTTTGTCTCTCTCTCTCTGTCACACACACACACACACTCTGTAACACACTCTCTGTCTTTGTCTCTCTCTCTCTGTCACACACACACACACTCTCTCTTTGTCTCTCTCTCTATCACACACACACTCTCTCTGTCACACACACTCTCTCTCTTTGTCTCTCTCTCTATCACACACACACACACTCTCTGTCACACACTCTCTCTCTTTCTCTCCCTCTCTGTCACACACACACTCTCTCTCACACACACTCTCTCTCTTTGTCTCTCTCTCTCTCTCTGTCACACACCCACTTTCTCTGTCACACACTCTCTCTCTATCTCTGTCTACTACACACACACACTCTCTCTCTCTCTGTCACACACACACTCTCTGTCACACACTCTCTCTCTCACACACACTCTCTCTCTCTGTCACACACTCTCTCTCTCTTTCTCTCTCTCTCTCTGTCACACACACACTCTCTCTGTCACACACACACTCTCTCTCACACACACTCTCTCTCTTTGTCTCTCTCTCTCTGTCACACACACACTCTCTCTGTCACACACACTCTCTCTCAACCTCTCTGTCACACACACACACTCTCTGTCACACACGCTCTCTCTCTCTCTGTCTACTACACACACACTCTCTCTCTCTCTGTCACACACACACTCTCTCACACACACTCTCTCTCTCACACACACTCTCTCTCTCTTTGTCTCTCTCTCTCTGTTACACACACACTCTCTCTTTGTCTCTCTCTGTCACACACGCTCTCTCTCTTTCTCTCTCTCTCTCTGTCACACACACACACACACTCTGTCACACACACTCTCTCTCTTTGTCTCTCTCTCTCTGTCACACACACACTCTCTCTGTCACACACACTCTCTCTCTTTGTCTCTCTCTCTCTCTCTCACACACACTCTCTCTCTCACACACACACTCTCTCTCACACACACTCTCTCTCTTTGTCTCTCTCTCTCTCTGTCACACACACACTCTCTCTGTCACACACACACTCTCTCTGTCACACACACACTCTCTATCTGCTCATGCCTGTGTGTGTGTGTGTGTGTGTATGTGTGTGTGTGTGTGTGCAGAATGAGTTTACATTAGATAGGATATACCCTACTCACTGATGGAAGTGTGTGTGTGTGCAGAGTGAGTTTACATTAGATAGGATATACACTACTCACTGATGGAAGTGTGTGTGTGTGCAGAGTGAGTTTACATTAGATAGGATATACACTACTCACTGATGGAAGTGTGTGTGTGTGTGTGTGTGTGTGTGTGTGTGTGTGTGCGTGTGTGCAGAGTGAGTTTACATTAGATGGGATACACACTACTCACTGATGGAAGTGTGTGTGTGTGCAGAGTGAGTTTACATTAGATAGGATATACACTACTCACTGATGGAAGTGTGTGTGTGTGTGTGTGTGTGTGTGTGTGTGTGTGTGCGTGTGTGCAGAGTGAGTTTACATTAGATGGGATACACACTACTCACTGATGGAAGTGTATGTGTGTGTGGGTGTGTGTGTGTGTGTGTGTGTGTGTGTGTGTGTGTGTGTGTGTGCGTGTGTGCAGAGTGAGTTTACATTAGATGGGATACACACTACTCACTGATGGAAGTGTGTGTGTGTGCAGAGTGAGTTTACATTAGATAGGATATACACTACTCACTGATGGAAGTGTATGTGTGTGTGTGTGTGCGTGTGTGTGTGTGCGTGTGTGCAGAGTGAGTTTACATTAGATGGGATACACACTACTCACTGATGGAAGTGTGTGTGTGTGCAGAGTGAGTTTACATTAGATAGGATATACACTACTCACTGATGGAAGTGTATGTGTGTGTGTGTGTGCGTGTGTGTGTGTGCGTGTGTGCAGAGTGAGTTTACATTAGATGGGATACACACTACTCACTGATGGAATTGGATTACAGCAGAGACGCTGATATGTTTGTTTGCATGTGTGTACACAGTATATGCCCAATGCCCAACTGCTGTGTGTGTGTGTGTGTGTGTGTGTGTGTGTGTGTGTGTGTGTGTGTGTGTGTGTGTGTGTGTGTGCACGTGTGTGTGTGTGTGTTTGTGTGTGTGTGTGTGTGTATTCATGCATGTCAGTGTTTGTGCGTCAGTGTGTCTGGCTTTGACACCTGCTTTTCTCCTGCTCATGAATGTTACAGTGATGTTTTCCCCCCCATTGTTGGAAATACCTTGTTGTTAGGTGACAGTATCCCACAGGCATATTACTGCATTATACAGGGGAACACCTGCTATCTGGAGACAGTCCTATTCACTTTGTGTGTGTGTGTGCGCGTGTGTGTCTGTGTATGCAACAACCCTACCAAGCTGCTGTACACACTTCATGAGAAGGGTAGTCACCTTCACATTACTGCCCTGTGTGTGTGTGTGTGTGTGTGTGTGTGTGTGTGTGCACGTGTGTGTGTGTGTCTGTACATGCATGCATGCATACCTCCATACCTGTGTGTTTACTCAGGATTGTGTGTGTGTGTGTGTATTAAGTTAGGTGTGTGTGTGTGTGTGTGCTGCTCTCTCCTATCCTAGCACACAAAGGCTGCTGATATGTTACATAACAGCTCTTTATTCAGCCTTATTGTGTGAGGCCCACAGACACCCACAGGATCTCTGCTATTGGCTCTCCCTTACAGGATCTCTGCCATTGGCTGTCACCTACAGGATCTCTGCCATTGGCTCTCATTGGCTCTCACCTACAGGATCTCTGCCATTGGCTGTAACCTACAGGATCTCTGCCATTGGCTCTCCCTTACAGGATCTCTGCCATTGGCTCTCCCCTATAAGATCTCTGCCATTGGCTCTCCCTTACAGGATCTCTGCCATTGGCTCTCACCTACAGGATCTCTGCCATTGGCTCTCCCTTACAGGATCTCTGCCATTGGCTCTCACTGGGATCCCACTGGGATCTGAAGCTATAATGAGCTTTCTGTCATCTATCCTTCTATCTCTGTCTTTCTCTGGCTCAGTCTTGTACCTTTTACAGTCATTTTTTCTCGCCATAAGTATTAAAAATAGCAGCCGGTAACCCGTTTTGTCTATGGCAACCTGTGTCTATGGTCTTTGTCTCATCTACGTGACCCATTCGTCGTTGTGTAGCATACATCACAACACAACATGACGGCGCCATAAAAATAAATATGTTGGGAACACCACCAACTTAAGAAATCGTGTTAGCCGTCTCCATCCAGAGTTGTTAACAACACCGTCAGAATATGCTTCTACACTGATGTGCAGGTAGGATGTTCTGACAATTGATAAATGTTATCAAATAAAAGAGGAAGGTAATATCTGACTGCTTGTGTTTGTTGATGAAATCAAAGCCATGTGAAGTAATATGTTGTGAATAATCGTGTAATGTAAAGCCATGTGAAGTAATATGTTGTGAATAATAGTAATGTGATGTGAATAATCGTGATGCATCGTGATGCATCGAGATATCGAATCGAATCGCTAACTTAATAATCGTAATCGAATCGAATCGTGAGATGAGTGAAGGTTCACACCACTAGTATACAGTGTATCCATGTGTGTGTATGTATGTATGTGTGCGTGTGTGTGGCCTTGTGTTTGTGTACAGTGGACATGCCTGGGTAGTGTACCAGCATGCAGGATGTGTGTGTCTCATCCACTGAGCATAACCCACCCAAAGCCCAGCCAGCACGCAGCCAGCACCGAACACTGCCGTCATCAGCTGTTTTAATGGTTTAATAATAGCGTAATCTTCATGCTTCGTCTAAGGGCAGAGTAGAGTAGAGTAGAGTAGAGTAGAGTAGAGTAGTGTAGAGTAGTGTAGAGTAGAGTAGAGTAGTGTAGAGCAGAGTAGAGTAGTGTAGTGTAGAGTAGAGTAGAGTAGTGTAGAGTAGTGTAGAGTAGAGTAGTGTAGAGTAGAGTAGAGTAGAGTAGAGTAGAGTAGAGTAGTGTAGAGTAGAGTAGTGTAGAGTAGTGTAGAGTAGTGTAGAGCAGAGTAGAGTAGAGTAGAGTAGAGCAGAGTAGAGTAGAGTAGTGTAGAGTAGAGTAGAGTAGAGTAGTGTAGTGTAGAGTAGAGTAGAGTAGAGCAGAGTAGAGTAGAGTAGAGTAGTGTAGAGTAGTGTAGAGTAGAGTAGTGTAGAGTAGAGTAGAGTAGAGTAGAGTAGAGTAGTGTAGTGTAGAGTAGAGCAGAGTAGAGTAGAGTAGTGTAGAGTAGTGTAGAGTAGAGTAGTGTAGAGTAGAGTAGTGTAGAGTAGAGTAGTGTAGTGTAGAGTAGAGTAGAGTAGTGTAGAGTAGAGTAGAGTAGAGTAGAGTAGAGTAGAGTAGAGTACAGTAGAGTTGAGTAGAGTAGAGTAGAGTAGAGTAGAGTAGAGTAGAGTAGTGTAGAGTAGTGTAGAGTAGTGTAGAGCAGAGTAGAGTAGAGTAGAGTAGAGTAGTGTAGAGTAGTGTAGAGTAGAGTAGAGTAGAGTAGAGTAGAGTAGAGTAGAGTAGAGTAGTGTAGAGTAGAGTACAGTAGAGTAGAGTAGAGTAGAGTAGAGTAGAGTAGAGTAGAGCAGAGTAGAGTAGAGTAGAGTAGTGTAGAGTAGAGTAGAGTAGTGTAGAGTAGTGTAGAGTAGAGTACAGTAGAGTAGAGTAGAGTACAGTAGAGTAGAAGAACAGAAGACTTTTATTGTCACTGTACGCATGTATATATCATTCTCCAGTGCGGACATGTCTGTGGAATATTTATAAAATAAAATAAATAAATAAATAAATAAATAAATAGCAGTGCAAGAAAGAGATAAAGAATAAAGGGGGGTAGGGTGCACAGTTCTGAGGTGCTATACACGTGTGCAGAAAGAATAACTGAGGTTTTATATGCACTCTTCACATACAGAGGGGAACTTTACTTGCTCATGCGCAGGCCTCATGCTCTTGAGCACTCAGTCTTTCTGCCTTCTGTGGTTTGCATGTGTGAGTCGTATGGAGCAGTTTTCATTTTGCACATGTGTCTTTTCGACCCAGAGACCATGCGGTCGTTGTTTCCACCTCAGAGATATATAACATGGCGGCCTCCACACCTCACTTCCTCTGGTTGCCTGGGAGACAGCTGCCTGCTGACGCCCGGGATGGCATTTCAAGGAGCGGTCCTTTCAATGCAGTCAGGATTAGAACAGAATTAGTGGCTAACTCTGGGGTCTCTGTGTCTGTGTGTCACAGGGCATGAAGCCTGACAGCTTCTTAAAGGTCAAAGTGCCGGAGCTGAAGGAGATCATCGAGGGCTGCATCCGCACCAACAAAGACGAAAGGTAAACTGGCAACACTACACACCTGCAACACTACACACCTGCACACACACACCTGCAACACTACACACCTGCAACACTACACACCTGCACACACACACCTGCAACACACACTGAGCCATGCACCGGTGTAGGATGGTGTGGGGTTAATCATGTGTGGAAGAGTGTGTAAATGAACACTACACACCTGCACACACACCTGCACACACACACCTGCACACACACACCTGCAACACACACAGAGCCATGCACCGGTGTAGGATGGTGTGGGGTTAATCATGTGTGGAAGGGTGTGTAAATGCACACACACATGCACACACACATTCCTACAGACACATACCCAGCCACAAATCCTACAGTCCGCCGCTTCTCAAACATACACAGACAGACACAGGCTTACACACACTCATAGGGGAGCAGTGATACACCTACACACACACACACACACAAACACACACACACACGCACACAGATACGGATTAATGGACCTGTTTCAAAGTTCAGATACCAGTCTGGCCAGTTTCTGTGCTGTATTCGTAACCGCCGATATCCAGGAACATAGCACTAGCACTGTCCCCTTGGCAACAAGTCTAGCTGGGTCAAAACCAAACTGCAACACAACTGCAAGCCATTGAAATCAGGCACCTGCTGGTGTTTTGCATCCCAGTCGCACAGCATCAAGTGTTCATTTGTATCTGTTGTGCTTATTAGGAAATCATAATAACGGTATGCCATTTTGACAGCTGATTAACAGCTGATTCCAATGGCTTGCATGTTTGTTTTCACCATGGCCTGTTTACATACATTTTCTTATTAAAAGTTGTATTTTCACCTGGCTAGACTTGTTCCCGGATGTCCATGTTTGTGTATTGCTGCCCTGGTTGGTTTGCGTATGCCAGGCCTGTGTTGGTTTGCGTATGCCAGGCGTGGTGTTGGTTTGCGTATGCCAGGCGTGGTGTTGGTTTGGCCTGGTGTTGGTTCGCGTATGCCAGGCCTGGTGTTGGTTTGGCCTGGTGTTGGTTTGCGTATGCCAGGCCTGGTGTTGGTTTGCGTATGCCAGGCGTGGTGTTGGTTTGGCCTGGTGTTGGTTTGCGTATGCCAGGCGTGGTGTTGGTTTGGCCTGGTGTTGGTTCGCGTATGCCAGGCGTGGTGTTGGTTTGCGTATGCCAGGCGTGGTGTTGGTTTGGCCTGGTGTTGGTTTGCGTATGCCAGGCGTGGTGTTGGTTTGGCCTGGTGTTGGTTTGCCTATGCCAGGCCTGGTGTTGTGGCCTTGTCTTAACTGTCACATCAAAGTATCTGTAATGTTCCTTTAATGTTCCCAGGGGCAATTTGTCATGCAGCCAGCAGAGAAACACACACACCAACACTAAATACAAAGCTACAGTTAAAGTTAAAGTTACAGTCACAAATGAAAAACAGACAGAAGAACATCGAAACATAAATACTGACAGGCACTTAAAAACACTCAACTGGTCAGGAAGGACTGTTACAGCAGGTGAAAATGAGTTCTTGAATCTGTTTGTTCTACAGCTTTTTAAAATAAATCTGAGGTCCTTACCCAGCTGTCTATAGAGAACCAGCATCCAGCGGTCAGCTGTACCCCAGAGCTCTCTCTCACAGTGAGTAGAGAATCCAGTGGTCAGCTGTACCTCAGAGCTCTCCCGCTCACAGTGAGCTGGATTTAGAGGTGCTCGGACCCTAAAAATAGCACCCAGAAACGGTAACGACCAAACAACCCCTCGGTGTTGCCACACCAGCAGCACACGGGCATATCAGCTGCATCACCAGTCAGCAACCTCAGCTGTCACTGCCCCCCCCCTCCACTCTGCCCGTCCACCTCCCCTGCCACCTCATACCCCCCCTGCCCCCCCACCCCCCCTGCCACCTCACACCCCCCCTGCCCTCCCCTGCCCCCCCACCCCCCCTGCCACCTCACACCCCCCCTGCCCTCCCCTGCCCCCCCACCCCCCCTGCCACCTCACACCCCCCCTGCCCTCCCCCGCCCCCCCCACCCCCCCTGCCACCTCACACCCCCCCTGCCCTCCCCTGCCCCCCCACCCCCCATGCCACCTCATACCCCCCTGCCCTCCCCTGCCCCCCCACCCCCCCTGCCCTCCCCTGCCCTCCCCTGCCCATACCCCACTTGTAGGAAGTAGGTCACCTTATGATATATATACCCCCCTACCCCCTTACACACACACACACTCACACACACACACACATACACACACTCACACACACACACACACACACACACACAGACACACACACACACACACTTACCCCCTTCCAGTGCTGGAATATGAGGCTACCTCTGACGTACTGTTGTCACCTCTGAGAAGCGTGTGGTGTTTTTCCATCTCACACTTTGTCGCCCTCCTTCGCCAGAAGAAGCAATCAGGAGTAGTTTAATGGTCAGGCAGGAGTACAGCATCAGGAGTAGTTTAATAGTCAGGCAGGAGTACAGCATCAGGAGTAGTTTAATGGTCAGGCAGGAGTACAGCATCAGGAGTAGTTTAATGGTCAGGCAGGAGTACAGCATCAGGAGTAGTTTAATAGTCAGGCAGGAGTACAGCATCAGGAGTAGTTTAATGGTCAGGCAGGAGTACAGCATCAGGAGTAGTTTAATAGTCAGGCAGGAGTACAGCATCAGGAGTAGTTTAATGGTCAGGCAGGAGTACAGCATCAGGGTCGTATTGCTCAGGATTATTGATGCGCGCCATGTTTAAGAGTAGTAGCAGAGAGTGGAGTAGAGATACTTTGCAGCTGTTTCATTGCATGTGTTAGACAGAACAAGATGGTCAATCTGGGCTTACCTGGCCCACAATCTTTACAGTTGGTCTGGCACAAATGAGGATATTTTCATTTTTAAGACAATATTTTCATGTTTCATTTGTTATGAAAATAAACAACTTTTGTGCTTGTTGAGGAGCTGTTATGCCTCATGTAGCATCTGTTATTGTTTTTCCATCAGGAACTTAACTCCACCAGACAGACTCTTCCTAGCTGTGATATGGTCAGGAAAGTCAGCTATTCGCCTTGACCAAAAACACAAGTGTCTGACTCACTGATTGAACCACTTTAAACACTTTGCCTGATTTTACACTCATCAGAGCAAACCACTTCCCCCACAACATGTAAAGCATGCACGTAGCACTGCAGACTCTTAGCATTTACTTAGCACTGCAGAGTGTTAGCATGCACTTAGCACTGCAGACTCTTAGCTCTTAGCATGCACTTAGCACTGCAGACTCTTAGCTTTTAGCATGCACTTAGCACTGCAGACTCTTAGCATGCACTCTCTCAGACACACTCTTTAAAGTGTACTACGCAACTGTGCATCTCTCAGACATACTCTTAGCAGTGCAGGCTCTTAGCTCTTAGCATGCAAGTAGCACTGCAGACTCTTAGCATGCCCTTAGCACTGCAGGCTCTTAGAGCCAGTCGTGTACTAGAAACATACATAAAAAATCATGGGAAAATAAAATACATAAAGTATTGAGCCATATATAAAATCATGTTTATTTATTATTTAAATAAATTAATAGTCACTTAGGACAGAGTGGAAAAAGGCAATGAGTAAATCAAGAAATTACTAACAAAACAAAAAAGAGAAAATGATGACAATTTAGGTGGGGAGTAGGTTGCAGGGGCTCAGTAATGGATACAGGGTCTCAGTAATGGATACAGGGGCTCAGTAGTGGATACAGGGGGCTCAGTAGTGGATACAGGGGCTCAGTAGTGGTTACAGGGGCTCAGTAGTGGATACAGGGGCTCAGTAATGGATACAGGGGCTCAGTAGTGGATACAGGGGGCTCAGTAATGGTTACAGGGGCTCAGTAATGCATACAGGGTCTCAGTAATGGATACAGGGGCTCAGTAGTGGATACAGGGGCTCAGTAGTGGTTACAGGGGCTCAGTAGTGGTTACAGGGGCTCAGTAATGGTTACAGGGGCTCAGTAATGGTTACAGGGACTCAGTAATGCATACAGGGGCTCAGTAATGGTTACAGGGGCTCAGTAGTGGATACAGGGGCTCAGTAATGGTTACAGGGGCTCAGTAATGGTTACAGGGGCTCAGTAGTGGATACAGGGGCTCAGTAATGGATACAGGGGCTCAGTAATGGTTACAGGGGCTCAGTAGTGGATACAGGGGCTCAGTAGTGGATACAGGGGGCTCAGTAGTGGTTACAGGGGCTCAGTAATGGATACAGGGTCTCAGTAATGGATACAGGGGCTCAGTAGTGGATACAGGGGGCTCAGTAGTGGTTACAGGGGCTCAGTAGTGGATACGGGGGGCTCAGTAATGGATACAGGGGCTCAGTAATGGTTACAGGGGCTCAGTAATGGTTACAGGGGCTCAGTAGTGGATACAGGGGCTCAGTAGTGGATACAGGGGGCTCAGTAGTGGTTACAGGGGCTCAGTAGTGGATACAGGGGGCTCAGTAGTGGTTACAGGGGCTCAGTAGTGGATACAGGGGCTCAGTAGTGGATACAGGGGGTTCAGGAATGATTACGGTGCGTGCATGTATGAAGTTCATTTTTTTCTGCTCGTTTTTGGCTGCCTAAAATAATGTGCTTCCTGTCTCTGATGAGCTACAGCTCTTTCCTCAGGCTTTGGTTTTACAGATTGCTGGTTTCTCTGTGTGTGTGTGTGTGTGTGCGTGTGTGTGTGTGTGTGTGTGTGTGTGTGTGTTTGACTGTGTGTGCATGCGAGCGTGTGTGTTTGTGTGTGTATGTGTCTGCGTCTGTGAGTGTGTCTCTGTGAGTGTGTGTATGTATGCGTGTGTATGTGTTTGTGTTTGTGTCTGTGTGAGTGTGTCTCTGTGAGTGTGTGCGTGTGTGTGTATGTGTGTGTGTGTGAGTGTGTCTCTGTGAGTGTGTGTGTGTGTGTGTGTATGTGTGCATGTGTGTATGTGTGTGTGTGAGTGTGTCTCTGTGAGTTTGTGTGTGCATGTGTGTGTATGTGTGTAAGTGTGTGTGTGCATGTGTGTGTGAGTGTGTGTGTGTATGTGTTTGTGTCTGTGTGAGTGGTGAGTGTGTCTGTGTGTGTGTGAGCATGTCTTGTGTTGCAGCATCAGGCAGCCAAAAGCACTTTGAGTTAAGAGCCAAAGGTCAGTAAGGCAATAAAGGAAAGAGCAACTAGGCCATGGATTCCACTCCCAACCAACACACACACACACACACACACACACACACACACACACACACTTATACACTCCAGTCCCAGCCATAGTCTTAGATAACACATGGCTCCAGAGAGCCCAGGCCGTTATCAGATCCTCCTCTGCCTCATAAGCTGAGAGACTCAGCCTGTGCCCCACTCTGGGTGCCATTATGGGGACCAGCCTGTGCCCCACTCTGGGTGCCATTGTGGGGACCAGCCTGTGCCCCACTCTGGGTGCCATTGTGGGGACCAGCCTGTGCCCCACTCTGGGTGCCATTATGGGGACCAGCCTGTGCCCCACTCTGGGTGCCATTGTGGGGACTAGAGGGCCTTCCGCGTCTGACACCACCATCATCTCTGATGCACTCAGCCTTCGTGTCTGTAGGACACACACACGTGTGTGTTGATGGTTGAATCTCCTGTCACCGTCTATTAGTGTATATGTGTGCATATAACTGAAAGGTGTCATTTTTTATACCTCACACCGTGTTCTGTCTGGCGTAAGTGTGTGTTCAGGTGTGTTGAAACCCTCTGATGTTTAAGAATCTCACTTTGATATCTTTAACTCCCCCACCCCTCTCTCTTCACACCCCTTCTATAAACAAACTATTCCTCCCCTCCTCTCTCTCTCCTCCTCTCTCTCCTCCTCTCTCTCCCCCTCCTCTCCCCTCCTCTCTCTCCCCCTCCTCTCTCTCCTCCTCTCTCTCCCCCTCCTCTCTCTCCTCCTCTCTCTCCTCCTCTCTCTCCCCCCTTACCTGTCTCTCCCCTTACCTCTCTCCCACCCTCTCTCTCCTCCTGTCTCTCCCCACCTCTCTTCCCACCTCTCTCTCCCCCATCTCTCTCTCCCCTTACCTGTTTCTCCCCTCCTCTCTCTCCCCTTACCTGCCTCTCCCCACCTCTCTCTCCCCACCTCTCTCTCCCACACCCTCTCTCTCCCTCTCTCTCCCCATCTCTCTCTCCCACACCCTCTCTCTCCCCCCTTACCTCTCTCTCCCCTCCTCTCTCTCCCCTTACCTGTCTCTCCCCCACCTCTCTGCCCTTACCTGTCTCTTTCTCTCCCCCAACCTCTCTCTCCCCCCACTCTGTCTCTCCCCCACCTCTCTGCCCTGACCTGTCTCTCCCCACCTCTCTCTCCCCCCACTCTCTGTCTCTCCCCCACCTCTCTGCTCTTATCTGTCTCTCCCCATCTCTCTCCCCCCATCTCTCTCTACACTCACCTGTCTCTCTGCCCCTCCCTCTGTCTGTCTCGCCTCCCTGGGCTCTCACCTGTGGCAGGTACACCATCCAGGACCTGCTGGAGCACAGCTTCTTCCAGGAGAAGAACGGCGTGCACGTGGAGCTGGCGGAGGAGGACGACTCGCTCAAGCCGGGCCTGAAGCTGTGGCTGCGCATGGACGACAGCAGGAAGCTGCACGGCAAGTACAAGGACAACAACGCCATCGAGTTCCTGTTCGAGCTCTACAAGGACGTGCCCGAGGAGGTGGCGCAGGAGATGGTGAGCGCTGCTTCCGGGATCCAGAACTACATTCTCTTTTGTAATCCACATTTTCACTTTGTACGATTCTAGGACTCAGTTTAAAAGGGGAAGGAAATATGTCAACACATTATTATGCAACGCCCCTGAAGCACAAAGTGAAATTTATACATTTTTTTGGATTACAGGTGAAACATCTTTTCAAGGAATCTAAGGGCGCTTTCAGACCTAAAGTTCGATTGTTTTGGTCCGCACTAGTGAGAAAAATGTTACAATGTAGCAAACAGACGTGGGTACGGTTTGCTTTCACATATGCATAGTTCTAAACTAACCAAAATAGTCCGCGAAGGCCATCGCCACCGGAACCAGACTAAAACGTGCCACGTTCAATAATAATAATGCACTTAACTGTTCCATCCAATTTGGTTTGGTTGCTTTCACACCTGAGGAACCGTACCAAAGTAGGGCAGATAAAGCGGTCCGAGACCACCCCTTTTTATCGGTCTCGGACTGGTTGATTTGGTGCGCACCAAAGTACCGAGATGGCATTCACACCAACGAAAACGAACCAAACTAAGAACTTTTGGTTCGAATGGGACGTTTGGTGCGCACCAAATGCTGTCAGTTTGAAAACACCCTAAGTGTAAATCTTTTTTGATGAAGCACCATAACCATGTAATGGTAGGGGGTTTTCTCAGTGTTTTGTGTTGTGTTCTTAAAGGAGAATGCTTAATATAAACATGAACAATATAAATAGCTCTGTAAAAGTATTCTAAACTGAAGACTGAATATAGTCATTTTCTTTAGACCAATTACAACTTACCCTCTGAGAGCAAGTACATAAAACTGCTCTGGAGTCTTTTGACAAACAGTCACGGGGCATTGGGCACAGTCTGTCATATATATTTGCACCTCATTTACGTGGTGGTCTCCTGAACAGTACAGTAGCAGCCTTACACTTAGTGGGTAGAGTTGGCCAATCAGTATCGCAGGCCAGTACATGTGCAAAGGCAGCTCACTGTAGGTGAATTCCTTATGTATGTAATGTGCTCCCACACTGAGCCGTTTGGTAGTAGGAGATTGAGTTTTAGAGTGTAGGTATGTCATCATGTTATAAGGAGATTGAGTTTTAGAGTGTAGGTATGTCATCATGTTAGTAGGAGATTGAGTTTTAGAGTGTAGGTATGTCATCATGTTAGTAGGAGACTGAGTTTTAGAGTGTAGGTATGTCATCATGTTAGTAGGAGATTGAGTTTTAGAGTGTAGGTATGTCATCATGTTAGTAGGAGACTGAGTTTTAGAGTGTAGGTATGTCACCATGTTAGTAGGAGATTGAGTTTTAGAGTGTAGGTATGTCATCATGTTAGTAGGAGACTGAGTTTTAGAGTGTAGGTATGTCACCATGTTAGTAGGAGATTGAGTTTTAGAGTGTAGGTATGTCACCATGTTATAAGGAGATTGAGTTTTAGAGAGTAGGTATGTCACCATGTTAGTAGGAGAGTTTTAGAGTGTAGGTATGTCACCATGTTATAAGGAGATTGAGTTTTAGAGTGTAGGTATGTCACCATGTTATAAGGAGATTGAGTTTTAGAGTGTAGGTATGTCACCATGTTATAAGGAGATTGAGTTTTAGAGTGTAGGTATGTCACCATGTTATAAGGAGATTGAGTTTTAGAGTGTAGGTATGTCATCATCGGATCATAGCAAGACACTGACTAAGGGCTCGTATTATTAGGTAAGGAAGTAAAAGCATTGAGCAATGAGCTTTGATGAACATTCACGCTTTTTAGTCATTTGCCTTCAGTCCACCAAAACATCTCTTAATGTTTTCTATGGGCCAGCTGTTATGCTTCTGAGTGCTCTCACATTATACAACAGTGATATACTGTATTGCTAATTCCCTTGCATCATTTTAATCCCTGGGATTCAGTCCTCTTGTTGTCATCTTTGTCTCAAACACTTAGCACTACCTCTTCATCCTGTTCCTATGGCTTTATGACCACACACACACACACACACACACACACACACACACGCACGCACACACACACACACACACACACACACACACACACACACACACACACACTCCTCCAGGGCCTCTCTCACTTCCTGCACTTTTTCATGTTCTGTTTATGACTTGCTGTCTGCCCCTCTCCTCCTCCTCATTGCTGTCTGCCCCTCTCCTCCTCCTCATTGCTGTCTGCCCCTCTCCTCCTCCTCATTGCTGTCTGCCCCTCTCCTCCTCCTCATTGCTGTCTGCCCCTCTCCTCCTCATTGCTGTCTGCCCCTCTCCTCTTCATCATTGCTGTCTGCCCCTCTCCTCCTCATTGCTGTCTGCCCCTCTCCTCCTCCTCATTGCTGTCTGCCCCTCTCCTCCTCCTCATTGCTGTCTGCCCCTCTCCTCCTCCTCATTGCTGTCTGCCCCTCTCCTCCTCATTGCTGTCTGCCCCTCTCCTCTTCATCATTGCTGTCTGCCCCTCTCCTCCTCATTGCTGTCTGCCCCTCTCCTCCTCATCATTGCTGTCTGCCCCTCTCCTCCTCATTGCTGTCTGCCCCTCTCCTCCTCATCATTGCTGTCTGCCCCTCTCCTCCTCCTCATTGCTGTCTGCCCCTCTCCTCCTCATTGCTGTCTGCCCCTCTCCTCCTCATCATTGCTGTCTGCCCCTCTCCTCCTCATCATTGCTGTCTGCCCCTCTCCTCTTCATCATTGCTGTCTGCCCCTCTCCTCCTCATCATTGCTGTCTGCCTCTCTCCTCTTCATCATTGCTGTCTGCCCCTCTCCTCTTCATCATTGCTGTCTGCCCCTCTCCTCCTCATCATTGCTGTCTGCCTCTCTCCTCTTCATCATTGCTGTCTGCCCCTCTCCTCTTCATCATTGCTGTCTGCCCCTCTCCTCCTCATCATTGCTGTCTGCCCCTCTCCTCCTCATCATTGCTGTCTGCCTCTCTCCTCTTCATCATTGCTGTCTGCCCCTCTCCTCTTCATCATTGCTGTCTGCCCCTCTCCTCTTCATCATTGCTGTCTGCCCCTCTCCTCTTCATCATTGCTGTCTGCCCCTCTCCTCCTCATCATTGCTGTCTGCCCCTCTCCTCCTCATTGCTGTCTGCCCCTCTCTTCATCATTGCTGTCTGCCCCTCTCCTCATCATCATTGCTGTCTGCCCCTCTCCTCTTCATCATTGCTGTCTGCCCCTCTCCTCTTCATCATTGCTGTCTGCCCCTCTCCTCCTCATCATTGCTGTCTGCCCCTCTCCTCCTCATTGCTGTCTGCCCCTCTCCTCCTCATCATTGCTGTCTGCCCCTCTCCTCTTCATCATTGCTGTCTGCCCCTCTCCTCTTCATCATTGCTGTCTGCCCCTCTCCTCCTCTTCATCATTGTCCCATTTCTATTTTCACTTTTTGTGCTCTTCTCTCTCTCTGATCCTCCCCCGTCTCTCTCTCTCTCTCCCCCTCTCTCTCTGTCCCTCCGTCTCTCTCTCTGTCCCCCCGTCTCTCTCTCTCCCCCTCTCTCTCTGTCCCTCCGTCTCTCTCTCTGTCCCTCCGTCTCTCTCTCTGTCCCCCCGTCTCTCTGCCCCCCCGTTTGCCCCTCTCTGCAGGTGGTTCTGGGTTTTGTGTGCGAGGCGGACTACAAGCTGGTTGCCAAGGCGATCCGTGAGCGCGTGACGGCCATCAAGCGGCAGCGTGACAAGCGGAGGAGGCAGGCGGAGGAGGCGCAGCGGAGGCGGCAGGAGGGCGTCATCGAGGAGGAGCCCGAGCCCCCGCCTGACACCGAGCCCCCCGCAACCGCCACCGTCACCACGGCATCTGTCGCCACCACTCCCGTCCCCGCGTCCCAAACCCCCCCCTCCGCCTCCTCCACGAGCGTGCCGCCCCCCCCCCACCCTGACGGTCTCGGGCCCGCGGCCCTCCCCCACTCACACCCCCGCCCCCTCCCCCGCCAGCTGCTCCGTCGACTCGGGCATCAACGCCAGCTTCGCCACCGAACCCGACGACCCGGAGCCCGAGCAGCCCGAGCTCTTTGCCCTTCGCCATGCCAGCTACTCCTCCGCTACATGTGAGTCACACACACACTCACACACACACACACGCACACACACACACGTGCAGGAACAGCCTATACACACCACACTGATTTCACCTATGACTGCCCCCTGACAACATTACATTACATTACATCTAGCTGACACTCTTATCCAGAGTGACCAGAGCTATTTAGGTACAAGGTCTCTGGAGCAATGTGGGGGTAGGAGTTCAGCCATGGGTGCGGGTGCAGGAGGGCACTAGTTATTCAGTCCCCCACCCACATTCTTCTACTGGTTTGTGATTCAAACCTGTGACCCTCCAGTCGCAAGACCAGCTGCCTAACCATTAGGCCACAGCTAATGCCAGACTGAGAAAGTAACTAGAAAAGCACTCAGAGAGAGCAGAGCTCCACCAAGCAGCTCACCCCCCCCCCCTTTTTGTTGGTCAATGGGATTTCACGTCATTGTATTTTTCCAATTTGTTGTGAGGTAACCAATGAACCGATTTTCACAAGAAAACAATCACCTCGAGACAGTGAGCATGCCGACATACTGTAAACATTTCATTGCATTCATGACTCTTTGAGTTACTTTGCTAACAAACAAACAGACAGACAAAGACATAAATGGCAGCAAAAACATCGGGTCACATAGTTGACCCAACCTTTTTCTGACCCTGCTGATTCTAAAGAGCACACACATTCTGACACAGGTGCATTAGTGAAATGACAGACAGAAGGAATACACCTGGGTTTAAACACCATGCCCACGTGGTTCACTTAAAACCCCCCTTGATTACTGATCCTGTGTAACAGACAGGCATCGGTAACACTTTATTTTAAGGTGTCTACATAAGAGAGACATGAGCATGTTATAAACATGACATGACACATATCATGAACATTGCAAATACCGAATGAAGGGTGATTTATGCTCATGATATGTGTCATATCATGTTTATAAAGGACTTATGTCACCCTTATGTAGACACCTTCAAATTAAGTTTTATCAAGTCACCTACTCAGGCACAACACAAGCGCGATGGTGACCGAGGTCCCCCAGTCATTGACTGCACTCATAGAGGCCCAGAGAGGCGGGTTAGGATGTTTACTCTTTAGCCCTACCACCAAATGGTCATGTTAATCAAAGACATGTTTATGTTCCCTATGACTAATATGACTACCAGCATAACCCTGTGGGACAGCAGCCCAGCAGTAAACAGTGCGGCGTGGGTGGGGGTGGTGTGGAGCGATGTGGGGTGGCGCGGTGCGGTTGGGGTGGTGTGGAGATATGTGGGATGGCACAGCGCGGGTGTGGGGTGGCGCGGTGCGGGTGGGGGCGGGTGGGGGTGGTGTGGAGCGATGTGGGGTGGCACGGGGCGGGTGGGGGTGGTGTGGAGGTGGTGTCATGCCCTTTGTACAGCTGGTGTCCCCTGGGAAGGGGGCGAAATGCCACTGTGGTGACAGTGGCTGCTCTGCTCTGCTCTGCTCTTGGTGGCTTATTTCTGTGGCTGGCTTCTCTGTCACGGTGGCTGGACATGAGCCCGGAACCACCCTGAATGTAACCAGACAGAGAGGCAGACAGACAGACAGACAGACAGACAGACAGGCAGGCAGGCAGGCAGGCAGGCAGACAGACAGACAGACAGGCAGGCAGGCAGGCAGGCAGGCAGACAGACAGACAGGCAGACAGGCAGACAGACAGACAGGCAGAAAGACAGGCAGGCAGACAGACAGACAGACAGACAGACAGACAAGCAGGTAGACATACAGGCAGGCAGACAGACAGACAGACAGGTAGGCAGACAGAGAGGTAGGGAGACAGACAGGCAGGCAGACAGACAGGTGGGCAGACAGACAGACAGGTAGGGAGACAGACAGACAGGTAGGCAGACAGACAGACAGGTAGGGAGACAGACAGGCAGGCAGACAGACAGACAGGGGAAGCACTGGCCTGCAGTACAGAGGTGTGGTGTGGTGTTTGGCGGGTAACTTTAAACAGGTTAATCACCACGCTGCTACTCAGAGTGCCCATTTGTGTGCTACTTGTGAGGTCTCAGAGTTTGCGGGGTTGGATGATTCAAAGGGCTTCAAGCATTAGCAGGAGGCCCTGTGAGGACACGATCATGTAAGATTATTATGGGGGCAACATTGTCATCTATCATGTAAGATTATTATGGGGGCAACATTGTAATCTATCATGTAAGATTATTATGGGGGCAACATTGTAATCTATCATGTAAGATTATTATGGGGGCAACATTGTCATCTATCATGTAAGATTATTATGGGGGCAACATTGTAATCTATCATGTAAGATTATTATGGGGGGGCAACATTGTCATCTATCATGTAAGATTATTATGGGGGCAACATTGTAATCTGTCATGTAAGATTATTATGGGGGGGCAACATTGTAATCTATCATGTAAGATTATTATGGGGGCAACATTGTCATCTATCATGTAAGATTATTATGGGGGGCAACATTGTAATCTGTCATGTAAGATTATTATGGGGTGGCAACATTGTCATCTATCATGTAAGATTATTATGGTGGGGGGCAACATTGTAATCTGTCATGTAAGATTATTATGGTGGGGGGCAACATTGTAATCTGTCATGTAAGATTATTATGGTGGGGGGCAACATTGTAATCTGTCATAGTGCCCAACATGTTTGCTGTCGCCCCTGATGACCCCTTTGCTGTGTTTGCGTGAATGCTGTTGTGTGCTTAAAAGGGTATTCTTCCTGATATCTTGCTCATCTTGTCTCCCTCTGTCTCCCTCTGTGGTATTTGTTTGTGTCTCTCTCTAACTGCTAATCACTGTCTAAGCACTGTCTGTCGCCGTGACAGCTGACTGCGAAACGGACGGCTACCTCAGCTCATCGGGGCTGCACGAGCCTTCCGAGGGTCCGCCGCTGACGGAAACGACCTCCGTGCCCGTCGCCCCGGCAACCAGCCTGGAGAGAGCCCGCCCCGAGAGTCCGCACCCCGTGGCCGAACCGGAGGCAGCAGTGCCGGCCCTTCGCTTCCCCTCGGTGGGTAGGCTGTGTGCGGGGGGAGGGGTGAGGTATCCTCTCTTCCCCTCGGTGGGTAGGCTGTGTGCGGCGGGAGGGGTGAGGTATCCTCTCTTCCCCTCGGTGGGTAGGCTGTGTGCGGGGGGAGAGGTGAGGTATCCTCTCTTCCCCTCGGTGGGTAGGCTGTGTGCGGGGGGAGGGGTGAGGTATCCTCTCTTCCCCTCGGTGGGTAGGCTGTGTGCGGGGGGAGAGGTGAGGTATCCTCTCTTCCCCTCGGTGGGTAGGCTGTGTGCGGGGGGAGGGGTGAGGTATCCTCTCTTCCCCTCGGTGGGTAGGCTGTGTGCGGGGGGAGGGGTGAGGTATCCTCTCTTCCCCTCGGTGGGTAGGCTGTGTGCGGGGGGAGGGGTGAGGTATCCTCTCTTCCCCTCGGTGGGTAGGCTGTGTGCGGGGGGAGGGGTGAGGTATCCTCTCTTCCCCTCGGTGGGTAGGCTGTGTGCGGGG
Organism: Coilia nasus; assembly: GCA_027475355.1. Lineage (NCBI taxonomy): Eukaryota > Metazoa > Chordata > Actinopteri > Clupeiformes > Engraulidae > Coilia > Coilia nasus. The sequence goes on along the minus strand of CM050216.1, from coordinate 39,535,155 downwards.
GGAGGGGTGAGGTATCCTCTCTTCCCCTCGGTGGGTAGGCTGTGTGCGGCGGGAGGGGTGAGGTATCCTCTCTTCCCCTCGGTGGGTAGGCTGTGTGCGGGGGGAGAGGTGAGGTATCCTCTCTTCCCCTCGGTGGGTAGGCTGTGTGCGGGGGGAGGGGTGAGGTATCCCCTCTTCCCCTCGGTGGGTAGGCTGTGTGCGGGGGGAGAGGTGAGGTATCCTCTCTTCCCCTCGGTGGGTAGGCTGTGTGCGGGGGGAGGGGTGAGTGTTTCAGAGAGCTGTACGATCAGCTACTAACCCTAACCCTAACCCTGTACGATCAGCTACTAACCCTAACCCTAACCCTGTACGATCAGGTTTTAAATTGGGCCAGAGAGAGCTGTACGATCAGGTTTTAAATTGGGCCAGAGAGAGCTGTACGATCAGGTTTTAAATTGGGCCAGAGAGAGCTGTACGATCAGGTTTTAAATTGGGCCAGAGCCCTGCGGAGCTCCCTCTGCTACAGCATTTGTAGAAACACAATGGAGTCAAACATTGACCGCTGTGAGTAAAGAAGGGCTCCCACGGCCGATTTAACCACTGTGTTCGATGAATACCTGAATAAGTTTAAAACCTCTTTTGACACGCATGCCCAAGTTGCAATGTATTGTCAGAGAATGTTTGTAGTGTAGTAATAATGTGGTGTTTTGTAGTGTAGTAGAAACGCTGTAATGTAGTAATAAAGAATTGTTCCTTTTGCTAGTGGAACAGTGTGTACATACACTATTTAACAAGCAATACAATACAGTTTACACCACTTCTCTTTTAATGTATTAGATAGCAAAGGGTTTAGTTTGGGTTTTTGGTCATCTACGCTCCTTTTCTATTTCTCACCACTTCCTCTTTGTACAGCATTCCAGCAGGTTTCTGTTCTGTCTCCACTGAAACACACCACTCCAAAGCTGTCAGTCAGGGTCTCCTGGACAGTTTCAAGAAGATGCTTTGGTTTGGTTAGGCTGCTGTTGTACAGTACAGGCCTTAATCCGGTTGGCCTGCTCTGCAAAGGAGCGCTGCTGTCAGCTCTTCTAGAACATTCTTTTGTGCACCCATGACAACCAGAACATACAGCTCCTAGCTACGTGTCCCATGGGCTTTCCTGTGTGCCAGTCATGCTCAGGGAGAACTGTACACCAGAGTTAAGCCTTCTTGACATGAAATTAATTGACAGGCAGACCTGGGCGGCCTCTCAGTCACTGAGGCGCCATTGAGCACAGGGATTAGATCATTAGCCTGCGTGTTTAGCAAACACAAAGCTAGGTGTCGTGGCTGTGCTCCTGGGCAGCAGCAGTCCCAGTCCAATGGTGCTACACCTCAAACACAGTCCTTCTGTTCATGTTTACTCAGCCGTTTTAGGCGACAGGCAAAATAGTGTCATTGATCACTTAGTCAGGGTTCCTTGCCTGGCGTCATTCACGCTTCATTCATGTGAGGTGGATATGGCTGGCTGGCTGCTGTCTTCCCAGTGCTTAGTGCTCTTGGCAGCAGGCTTAAGCATTAGCACATTTTCTATTAAATCCCCGGGATTTGTCATCATAGTTTCCAGCTGGTCTGTTTTGCTCCATACCCATAAGAATTCAGTTTGGCAGGCAGACAGGCAGCCCGGCTCATGGTTTGCCTTCAAATCTCCTCCATTCCCAGAGAATCGTGTGAGCTTCTGTGAAACACACTGCTCTCATTGTTAAGGGCTCTCCTACTCACATAGTGCCTCCTCCTGTCATAGCGCACTCCTCCTCAGGGTACAGTAGCACTCTCCTCCTCAGGTAGCCCTCTCCTCCTCAGGGTACAATAGCACTCTCCTCCTCAGGGTACAATAGCACTCTCCTCCTCAGGTAGCACTCTCCTCCTCAGGGTACAATAGCACTCTCCTCCTCAGGTAGCACTCTCCTCCTCAGGGTACAGTAGCACTCTCCTCCTCAGGGTACAGTAGCACTCTCCTCCTCAGGGTACAGTAGCACTCTCCTCCTCAGGTAGCACTCTTCTCCTCAGGGTACAGTAGCACTCTCCTCCTCAGGGTACAATAGCACTCTCCTCCTCAGGGTACAGTAGCACTCTCCTCCTCAGGTAGCCCTCTCCTCCTCAGGGTACAGTAGCACTCTCCTCCTCAGGGTACAGTAGCACTCTCCTCCTCGGGTAGCACTCTCCTCCTCAGGGTACAGTAGCACTCTCCTCCTCAGGTAGCACTCTTCTCCTCAGGGTACAGTAGCACTCTCCTCCTCAGGGTACAATAGCACTCTCCTCCTCAGGGTACAGTAGCACTCTCCTCCTCAGGTAGCACTCTTCTCCTCAGGGTACAATAGCACTCTCCTCCTCAGGTAGCACTCTCCTCCTCAGGGTACAATAGCACTCTCCTCCTCAGGTAGCACTCTCCTCCTTAGGGTACAGTAGCGCTCTCCTCCTCAGGTAGCACTCTCCTCCTCAGGTAGCACTCTCCTCCTCAGGTAGCACTCTCCTCCTCAGGTAGCACTCTCCTCCTTAGGGTACAGTAGCACTCTCCTCCTTAGGGTACAGTAGCGCTCTCCTCCTCAGGTAGCACTCTCCTCCTCAGGTAGCACTCTCCTCCTCAGGTAGCACTCTCCTCCTAGGCCCTAGGGGTAGTAGACACGATGGCTTGTGTGTCCCAAAACACTTACAGGTGAGGTGTGTGGAGTGTGATGTCACCTCAGTTTGTGATACCTGGCCCTCTGGGCTGAGTGGGGTGTTTGTGATACCTGGCCCTCTGGGCTGAGTAGGGTGTTTGTGATACCTGGCCCTCTGGGCTGAGTAGGGTGTTTGTGATACCTGGCCCTCTGGGCTGAGTAGGGTGTTTGTGATACCTGGCCCTCTGGGCTGAGTAGGGTGTTTGGGATACCTGGCCCTCTGGGCTGAGTGGGGTGTTTGTGATACCTGGCCCTCTGGGCTGAGTAGGGTGTTTGTGATACCTGGCCCTCTGGGCTGAGTAGGGTGTTTGTGATACCTGGCCCTCTGGGCTGAGTAGGGTGTTTGTGATACCTGGCCCTCTGGGCTGAGTAGGGTGTTTGGGATACCTGGCCCTCTGGGCTGAGTGGGGTGTTTGTGATACCTGGCCCTCTGGGCTGAGTAGGGTGTTTGTGATACCTGGCCCTCTGGGCTGAGTAGGGTGTTTGTGATACCTGGCCCTCTGGGCTGAGTAGGGTGTTTGTGATACCTGGCCCTCTGGGCTGAGTAGGGTGTTTGTGATACCTGGCCCTCTGGGCTGAGTAGGGTGTTTGTGATACCTGGCCCTCTGGGCTGAGTAGGGTGTTTGGGATACCTGGCCCTCTGGGCTGAGTAGGGTGTTTGGGATACACCTGTGGGCTGAGTAGGGTGTTTGGGATACCTGGCCCTGTGGGCTGAGTAGGGTGTTTGTGATACACCTGTGGGCTGAGTAGGGTGTTTGGGATACCTGGCCCTGTGGGCTGAGTGGGGTGTTTGGGATACCTGGCCCTCTGGGCTGAGTAGGGTGTTTGTGATACCTGGCCCTCTGGGCTGAGTAGGGTGTTTGTGATACCTGGCCCTCTGGGCTGAGTGGGGTGTTTGTGATACCTGGCCCTCTGGGCTGAGTAGGGTGTTTGTGATACACCTGTGGGCTGAGTGGGGTGTTTGGGATACACCTGTGGGCTGAGTGGGGTGTTTGTGATACACCTGTGGAACATGGCGCCAGATCAAAGAGCAGGCCCTGGGCTTCAAACGAGTGAACTGAGAGAATTGGTTGAGGTGTTGGGGCTCTGTGAAGTGCCAGTGAAATGATTATAAATATAAATAATAATGTTAATATTGACTTCCTCTCTAGTATCCCAGAGAGCATTGCGGTGTGTTAATATTGACTTCCTCTCTAGTATCCCAGAGAGCATTGCGGTGTGTTATATTGACTTCCTCTGTAGTATCCCATAGAGCATTGCGGTGTGTTATATTGACTTCCTCTGTAGTATCCCATAGAGCATTGCGGTGTGTTATATTGACTTCCTCTCTAGTATCCCAGAGAGCATTGCGGTGTGTTATATTGACTTCCTCTCTAGTATCCCAGAGAGCATTGCGGTGTGTTATATTGACTTCTCTCTCTAGTATCCCAGAGAGCATTGCGGTGTGTTATATTGACTTCCTCTCTAGTATCCCAGAGAGCATTGCGGTGTGTTATATTGACTTCCTCTCTAGTATCCCAGAGAGCATTGCGGTGTGTTATATTGACTTCCTCTCTAGTATCCCAGAGAGCATTGCGGTGTGTTATATTGACTTCCTCTCTAGTATCCCAGAGAGCATTGCGGTGTGTTATATTGACTTCCTCTCTAGTATCCCAGAGAGCATTGCGGTGTGTTATATTGACTTCCTCTCTAGTATCCCAGAGAGCATTGCGGTGTGTTATATTGACTTCCTCTGTAGTATCCCAGAGAGCATTGCGGTGTGTTATATTGACTTCCTCTTGTATCCCAGAGAGCATTGCGGTGTGTTATATTGACTTCCTCTCTAGTATCCCAGAGAGCATTGCGGTGTGTTATATTGACTTCTCTCTCTAGTATCCCAGAGAGCATTGCGGTGTGTTATATTGACTTCCTCTCTAGTATCCCAGAGAGCATTGCGGTGTGTTATATTGACTTCCTCTCTAGTATCCCAGAGAGCATTGCGGTGTGTTATATTGACTTCCTCTTGTATCCCACAGAGCATTGCAGTGTCGCATGCGGAGCGGCCGCAGTCAGGCTTCGGAAGCGGCTTCTCCTCACCTGTCGACAGGTAATCTCTGCCTCCCACTCCTCCTGTCTTTAGCTTTAAGAAGCAACAGAATGTGCGCTTGTGTGTGTGTGTGCGTGTGTGTGTGTGTGCATGCACGTGTGTGTATGTGCATGCGCGCGTGTGTGTGTGTGTGGGGTGGCAATGTTTGTAACCAGCTTACACACACACTCACACGCGCACACACACACACACACATACGCACACACACAAACACACACACACACACACACATACGCACACACACACAAACTCAGACACACACAAACTCAGACACACATTTAACCTCTTAACCTGGCTGCAGTCATGTGTGCATCTGTACAGCATAAACAGAAGGAGTGGCAGACACACACACCTGTAGACACACACACACACACACCTCTAGATACACACATACACACACACACACCTGTAGACACACACACACACACCTCTAGATACACACATACACACACACACACCTGTAGAGACACACATACATACACACATACACACACACACATACACCTGTAGGCACACAATTTCCTGTGTGCTCTTAGGCTTTACAGCAGACGTGTGTTTGACACTAATGGAGCAGGAAATGTCCATCAGGTCAGCTCTAATGGAGTCCTACCACTAATGGACTCCTGCAGCTGCGCTCTTATTTTGAAAGGATGTTGCTGACATTAGCTCTCTGCTCATGGTGACTGCAGACACCTCTCTCAATCACCACACCACAGGGCACAGTGACAGGTGAAGATCAGTCCCAATGCAGCCCAGCTGAATGGCTGAATGTGTGGCAGTAGTCCTTTCATTCGTGACGATCTTACACTAATCCCATACTTACAGTTAGGGGTTTCTCCTAGTGATGCTCCTTTATCAAGACCTGAGGTTGATATGTAGATGAGTCACTGAATGCCACGTGCATGATGATGAAGTGTACATTGTAATCACTGGCACAACTTGACATTCATGTGAGGGAGATGCAAGGTTAGAGGGCGGTTGTTCTCACAGTAGAATCTCAATAGAGTTTGTTTGAGTGACAGAACAAACACTGTCATGGAGAATACTACTGAAGAAGAAGGTGAAGAAGAGGACGAGCCATGTCTGCTTCTCTCATGGTGAGCCTCATGGGTCGGCTTTTCTCTGTACACCTGAGCTCACTTCCTGTCACCCGGACTGTGGGCGACCGAGGAGCAGATCTGGCCCTGGGCAAGCGTAGACAGACAGCACCTATCGACTCACTCAGAGGCATATGGGGTCGTGGGGACAGAGAAAGTGTCAGACCTCTAGGTGACAGAAACACAGCTCTCTCTGATGTTCGACCTTCAAATGTAATCAAAGAGGAGTTTTTATCTTTTGCCTGGTACACATATACGTGAATGGACAAACTTTACAGATGTATCTCCGACAGCAATCAAGCCCAACTGATACAGAAGACATTCTGCATTTACACATTTGTACATTAGACTTTTTTAAAATACCGTCAGCGATTTCATTTAAAATGAATAACCTTTCTGACCTTAAAGACACTGACCTTGGCTCCTAGCACCAGCTTTGTTGTTGTTGTTCAGTTGTAGTGAATGTCAGTTTCCCACCCCCCTCATTGGTTTATATGGGTTGCAAAGCTAGCTGGGATCAGGCTAATTACATGATGTGGCATCTTTGCTCTCTCCTCAGCTATGCCTCCGATGTGACCTCTGGTTTGAGTGACGGCTACGAAGGCCTATCAGAAAAGAATGCAGAGGGTGTCCAGAAACGTACAGGTGGCAAGCTGGTCAGGAGGCGGACCCGTTCTCGCCTGCGCATCACCGGGGTAATTACTCTCACTTACAATCAGTCTTATTAATCATTTACAATGATCATCTAGGAATGGAAATCTTAATCAGTTCAAAAAATAACAATATTAAAGTGATGGTTGCCAATAGAGACACATTTTTATTATAATTATGTTATATATGTATGTATATTACACTACATATCATAGGGGAAATCTCGAAATCTGTGAGTTAGTCCCAAGAGAGAAATTTTAACAGGACATTTTTAAAGTTAACAGGACCTATATGTGTATGCTGTCATGCTGATGGCTTGTTTGGCTGTTCTCTTCAGTATGGGGTGGTCAGTATCTGTCACAAATGACCTCTGTTTTTCTGCCAAGTCGTGAGGTTGTCACACATGTGAGAAGTGTGAGGTAATGTCTATAAACAGCAGATTTCGTAAAAGAGGAGCATTGGCTGTTTGTCCCCTGTCACTCTTTGATAAAGAGGGTCTTCGAGTGCTTTGATTATCTGTCTGATTTTTCTTCACAGTCATTTGATAAATGAAACCATTTGTGTTTATCTGTGGGTGTGCATAGTTGATGTGGACACAGCAAATATTGAAGTGTTAAAATCTCAGGGTTAAACATTTGGGAATGGTGATGCCCAGAGTTGGTGCTATTTCATTTTGAAGGTGCTTAATTAAACTTTAGGGAGTGTGGAGCTATATAAACTCTCAAACATGTTCAAATCAACTCTGTGGGAGTCAATTCAACTTGTGCATGTGTTATTTGCCTGTAAGTGCATGTTTACCATGGGTTTTACTGTTCATATAGCTCATATAGTGTTTGTAGTTGTAGTGTGTGTAATGTATGTGGTGTGATGTGTGTGCTGTGTGTGTTTTGTAGTTGTAGTGTGTGTAATGTATGTGGTGTGATGTGTGTGCTGTGTGTGTTTTGTAGTTGTAGTGTGTGTAATGTATGTGGTGTGATGTGTGTGCTGTGTGTGTTTGTATTTGTACTGTGTGTAATGTATGTGGTGTGATGTGTGTGCTGTGTGTGTTTTGTAGTTGTAGTGTGTGTAATGTATGTGGTGTGATGTGTGTGCTGTGTGTGTTTGTATTTGTACTGTGTGTAATGTATGTGGTGTGATGTGTGTGCTGTGTGTGTTTTGTAGTTGTAGTGTGTGTAATGTATGTGGTGTGATGTGTGTGCTGTGTGTGTTTTGTAGTTGTAGTGTGTGTAATGTATGTGGTGTGATGTGTGTGCTGTGTGTGTTTTGTAGTTGTAGTGTGTGTAATGTATGTGGTGTGATGTGTGTGCTGTGTGTGTTTTGTAGTTGTAGTGTGTGTAATGTATGTGGTGTGATGTGTGTGCTGTGTGTGTTTTGTAGTTGTAGTGTGTGTAATGTATGTGGTGTGATGTGTGTGCTGTGTGTGTTTTGTAGTTGTAGTGTGTGTAATGTATGTGGTGTGATGTGTGTGCTGTGTGTGTTTTGTAGTTGTAGTGTGTGTAATGTATTTGGTGTGATGTGTGTGCTGTGTGTGTTTCTTAAGCTTTCTGACAAAGTGGACCGTGTAGTGGAGTGTCAGCTGCAAACACACAACAGCAAGATGGTGACCTTTAAGTTTGACCTGGATGGAGATAACCCTGAGGACATTGCTGCTGTGATGGTGAGACATCTATGTCACTATGTGTGCGTGTGTGTGTGTGTGTGTGTGCGTGCGTGCATGTGTGTGCGTGTGCGCGCGTGTGTGTGTGTGTGTGTGTGCGTGTGCGTGCGTGTGTGCGTGCGTGTGTGTGCGTGTGTGTGTGTGTGTGCGTGTGCGTGCGTGCATGTGTGTGCGCGTGTGTGTGTGTGTGCGTGTGTGTGTGTGTGTGTGCGTGCGTGCATGTGTGCGCGTGTGTGTGCGTGTGTGTGCGTGTGCGTGTGCGTGCGTGTGCGTGCGTGTGCGTGCATGTGTGTGCGCGTGTGTGTGTGTGTGTGTGTACTGTGATATTTCTGCCAATATACTGTATATACTGTAGGGTCAAATGTGCCGAAGTTCCCCTTTCATAATAACTTAAAATAGGTTGACCTCTGTCACGTTTCAAACACGCACACACAGACACACACACACTTAGATTCACTTGGTACGTGTTACAGATAATGTGTTCTGTTCCAGATGTTGTAAAATGCTAAAGAAGATATAGGCCAAGTTTAAGGTGGCCAAGTGTCTTTAGATGGCTTTTACACACACAGAAACACACACACACAAAACACATACGCGCACACACACACATGCACTCAAACACAAAGACACACGCACGCACACAGACACACACACATGCACACAGACATGCATGCACAGAGGGGTTGGGGGTATTACACAATGTCCTGAACAAGTTTTAGTTGTAAACATCTGCTGTGGAACATTCAAGCTGTGCTGTCATAAACACAGAGTAACAGTGGACTCTGGGATAGGTCCAGACTCCAGTCCAGTGGATAGGTCCAGACTCCAGTCCAGTGGATAGGTCCAGACTCCAGTCCAGTGGATAGGTCCAGACTCCAGTCCAGTGGATAGGTCCAGACTCCAGTCCTTTCTGGTGTCTCAGCCTCATATCTGGGACGGCTCTCTGTGCCAGTCACTCTCTCAAAACAGCCCAGGGGTCTGTGCAAACACACCCATCCTCAACAGTCCTCTGGCTCTGCTGTGATAACCTTCAGTCTGGCCCAGTCACATAGCAATACGTGCCGAGTCAACTTCAAAGTTTTCCCATGTTTCTCCCGTAATTTACGAGATCCAAACATCTTTACTGATAATCAAGTCAATGTGTTTGGACAGCCACTGCTAAAGTGAACATCTTTTCAGCTACTTAAATGTGAGCTGGTATTAAGACAGAAAGATGGCATGCTTCTGGGCCTGGCCTTACAGGACTGAGCCAGACTCGTTCATATTACATTGCATCATTAGCATATTACATTACATCATTAGCATATTATGTCGCATTATTAGCATATTACATTGCATCATTAGCATTATACATTGCATCATTAGCATATTAGATTGCATTATTAGCATATTACATTGCATCATTAGCAAATTGCATTGCATTATTAGCATATTACATTGCATCATTAGCATATTATGTCGCATTATTAGCATATTACATTGCACCATTAGCATATTACATTGCATCATTAGCATGTTACATTATTAGCATATTACATTGCATCATTAGCATGTTACATTATTAGCATATTACATTGCATCATTAGCATATTACATTGCATCATTAGCATATGTGACCGGCCACAGCAAAACCGGCCACAAGTCGGCCGAGACACATTTTGAGTTATTCACAGATTCTGAAAGTGTAGGTTCTAAACTTTCCAATGATGCCTTACACATGGAAATCGGATAATATATGAAGAAGTTGTGGCCATTTGAAAGCATGCACATCTTAAAACACAAAGCTGAGAAAACCTCTCCTAAAGATTAAGTAGTTCTCACCTCTGGGCGCTGAATGTTGCTCATTTGCATGACATCAAGATAAGCCCTCCCCCGTACAACCTACAGACTGTCACTGTGGTGTGTGCCTTCAGGGCAGACGTTTTCAGGTCAAAACGGTAAAGTTTGTTTGCGTTTTGGCCTTTCCTCCACACTTTTTGAGAACGGGTTCCAAAGTGAGAAAGTCTGACAACGCCGCCGTTTCATTTTCGTGTAGACAGGCAAAACGCAACCTTTTGAAAAAAGATGACGTCGTCGCCCCTTCACCTTGCGCTGCACATCTCATAACATTCAACAACTTCAAACTTTTACAAACTGGTTGTCGAATAAATTGTGATTTGATTAGCTTGCAATGTAGGCTGGCTGTTGTGCAATTGTTTCTACTGCCACTAAACTGGCTGTATGGCTAGTAGGGTTGTTATGTCCAATTCCTAATTTCCAAACAGACCTTTGTGGTTTTCTTTGACAAACTTTCCAATAAATAAATGTGTACCTTTTGAGAAGAACGGTGGATGGATGGATGGATGGATGGATGGATGGCAGGCAGAAATGCAGGCAAGCAAGCAGACAGCAGGCCGGGTTAGCAGGATGGGTTAACAGGATGAGTTAGCAGGATGGGTTAGCAGGCTGGGTTAGCAGGCCGGGTTAGCAGGCCGGGTTAGCAGAATGGCAATATATCTCAAAGGCAAAGTGAGTACGTTTGTGAAGCTTGTAAAGTTTCTAAAGTTCCTAAAGTTTCTTAAGTTCTAAGTTTCTAAGTCTCTAAGTTTCTAAGTTTCTAAGTTTCTAAGTTTGTAAAAAGCTATATGACCACCAGGTCCTTCAAACAATTCTACCCTACTGCTACACAGCTCTGACTCTTAAGGTCAAAGGTGACCGGCGGCCATCTTGGCTCCGTTGTACAATGTCAAAATAAGAGTCAATGTCAAATCAGATCAAAGGTCAGATAAATATTATACAAATGCCTAGTGCTCTTGTAGCACAATACCATGATGCATCTTCAAATCAAAATATTATAAATGGCTCCTACATGGCCCGCCCCTTATAGCTACTAAGGTACGTGAGCTATAACAACTAAAATCTGTTCTCAAAGGAGCCATATTCCATATATACTGTGTGCAATAATCAGTGCATGCGTCTGTATGAGTGTGTGCACGTGCGCAAGCCCATTTTGAGTCAACAAGCTTTAAGTTGGCTGGCCTTCTACCAACAGGCAAATCTTGCTGATGGGTCTTTCCAGCTGACTTGTTTTGGTCTGAAGTCGCACGCTGCGGACCATGCCTTGCGAGTCAGGAAGGGCCTTTATGACTCTTGCCAACATCCATGACCCTCGTGGTGCAGTAGAGTCTGCTACAAGTACTATATCTCCTTCCTGGAAATTGCGCTTGACGTGAGTCCACTTATGCCTCATCTGTAAGAGGGGTAAATATTCTTGGGTCCACCGGTTCCAGAATAGATCAGCAATGTACTGCACTTGCTTCCAGCGGCGTCTTGTATACGAGTCTTCCTTTGTGAATAATCCTGGAGGCAGTACAGGCTGAACTTTCAAATTCAAAAGATGGTTAGGCGTTAGTGGATTCAAGTCGTTTGGATCGTCTGACATAGTTGTGAGTGGACGACTATTGAGAATGGCCTCAATCTCGCACATCACTGTCTGGAGGCCTTCGTCGTCCAGGTGTTGTTGACCAGTCACCGTCTGTAGTATCCTCTTGACCATGCGAATGAGTCTCTCCCATATTCCTCCATGATGAGCACCGTGGGGAGGATTAAAGGTCCATTTTACTCCCTTTTGGAGCAGGCTTTGCTGTATTTGTTGCAAGTTCCAGGATTTCAATGCTTCTTTCAACTCCTTCTCTGCTGCTACGAGGTTTGTTCCATTGTCAGATCGCAACTCTGACACCTGCCCCCTTCTGGCAATGAAGCGTCTGAACGCATGAATACAAGAATCAGTGTCAAGTGACTGTGCAACTTCCAGATGTATGGCTCGGCTGGTGAGGCATGTGAAAATCACGCCATAGCGCTTCACGATGCTACGGCCTCGTCTTATTTCTAGTGGTCCAAAGTAATCAACCCCTACATGGGTGAAGGGTGGTAGATCGGGGATAAGTCTATCTACAGGAAGATCTGCCATTTTCTGCTGACCAGTGTTGGAATGAGCCTTTCTACATGTTGTGCAATCATTGATCACCTTCCTGGCAAGGGCGTTGGCACAGGGAATCCAGTATCTCTGCCTGAGCTTGGAGAGAGTGAAATTCCTTCCACTGTGTCCTACCTCTTCATGAGCATGATGAACTATCAGTTTTGAGACATGATGATCCTTGGGCAGGATAGCAGGATGCTTTTGTTCAGTGGGCATGGCTCCTTTTCTAAGGCGACCACCAACTCTCAAGGTGCCTGAGTCAATGAAAGGGTCTAGCCTGTAGATGGGGCTGTTCTGGCTTACACACTGCATGCCTTTCTGCAGACTGGATACCTCGTGTGCGAACCCTTGTCTCTGGCAATACCGTACAATAGCCATCTCTGCGTCCTCCATGTCATTGACTGATATCACATAAGGGTCAGTTTTCTGCTGCTTGCTCTGCCTTGTGACCATTCCATGCCTGCTTTGTTTAGGTGCTATTTGGCGTTTCTGGGCAAGTTGCAGAAGGACAGACTTCAACCTGAGGAACCATGCAACAGCCCTTTTCAATTTGGTCCATGTGGAGAAATAGTTCATCAGGTAAGTAGTAGCATCGCAGCCATCCTTTACAGCTACGTTCACTGTGACAACCCTTTTTAGTTCAAGATCATCTGTGGAGAGGACAAGTTCAGTTGGAGTCTCAGGCCAGCAATCTGGTGGTTTCTTCAAGAAATCTGGGCCACTGATCCAGCACTGTTTCTTTAAGAAGGCATTCATGTGCAGGCCCCGAGAAGCACAATCAGCAGGGTTCAATTTGGTGCCTATGTACCTCCACTGGCACACCTCTGATGTGCTTCTGATGACATTAAGGCGATTGGCAACAAAGGTTTGAAATCTTCTGCTTTCATTCCGTATGTATCTCAGAACAGTCATGCTATCCGTCCAGAACACAGACCTTTCCAATTTCATATGCATCTCCTCAGACAGCATCCTGTCTATACGCACTGCTACGACAGCAGCAGTGAGTTCCATCCTTGGTGTGGTCATTTGCTTCAAAGGAGCAACTCTTGCCTTTCCCATAAGAAAGGTGACATGCACTCTGTTGCTGCTGCTTGTCAACCTCAGGTAGGTAACAGTTCCATACCCTATGTCACTTGCATCACAGAAGTGATGCATCTGAGCTGTGACGATGTTTCCAAAGTTGCAGGGGACAAAACAGCGACTGACCTTGAACTCCCTTACCTTTGGGAGGTCTTGCCACCATTGGTTCCAAGAGCGGACATGCATCTCTGGCAACTCCTCATCCCATCCAATATTCTGCTTGCATAACTCCTGTAGAATGCATTTTGCAGGAAAAGTGATGGGTGCAAGGAATCCCAGTGGATCATATATGGAGCAGACCATTGACAGAATTCCACGTCTGCTGGTTGGCCGTTCCTTTATGGATACATGGAAGGTGAAGGTATCTTGTTGAACACACCATTGCACTCCCAGTGCTCTTTCAATTGTCAGATCCTCAATGTCAAGGTCAAGATTCCTGACATCCTTAGCCCTTTCGGCTCCTGGTATAGATACTAATACAGCCTTGCTGTTGCTAATCCATTTGGTCAAAGTGAATCCTCTAGTGGCACACAGAGACTTCAGCTCCCTGCAAAGCTCGATGGCATGATTCTCTGAATCAACAGCCTTGAGCAAGTCATCAACATAAAAGTTGTTCTGTACAGTGCTTGTTGCTTCAGCTGAGAAGCACCTTACGTTATCTTCAGCAGTCTTCCGCAACGCATAGCTTGCTGAGCTGGCTGAGGATGTTGCACCAAAGAGATGCACGATCATTCTGTGCTCTTTCAGAGGCTGAGTGATGTCCCCATCTGGCCACCAGAGGAAACGTAGGAAGTTGACATGCTGAGGTGAAACCTTTACTTGGTGGTACATCTTCTCTATGTCTGCCATGAGGGCAATTTGTCCAAGACGAAAGCGCGTCAAGACGCCAATCAAGGTGTTTGTGAGGTTTGGACCTTGGAGAAGCTCGGCATTGAGTGAGGTACCCTGGTAGCTTGCAGAGCAGTCAAATACTACACGCATGTTTCCCTTCTTTGGATGGAAAACAGCATGATGAGGTATATACCAAACTGTTCCATCTTGCTTAGTCAACTGGTTCTGTGGTACAGGCTCTGCATGGCCGCTGTTTAAGACAGTTTCCATGAAGGTCTTGTACTCCTTGTGAAAATCACTATTTTTCTGGAATTTTCTTTTCAAAGACAACATTCTTTGTTCTGCTAGGTGACGGTTGTTTGGCATAATGAGGTTGTTCTTCCTGAAGGGTAATGGCAACTCGTAGTGTCCATCAACCACCTTGGCAGAACCATCCATGATCTGCATGAATTTGCAGTCTTCCACTGACATTTGTTTCCTTTCGTCAGAATTATTCTCTGGGAAGTCATGGCGATACTGCTGAATCAAGAGCTCACCGAGTGTTTCAACTGAAATGCGATGTGCATGAATATGCCTTTGCCCTCGCTTGTCAGTGTATTCATTTTCACCATGGAGTCCATTCACCACCCAGCCAAGCAGTGTCTTCATCGCAAAGGGTCCACTGTCCTTGCTATTGATAATTCTCCACGGTTCCATCAACTTTGGTGCATTTATACCGATAAGGAGATCAATGTTTGCATCAATTTTTGGTATACAAACGTCATGGAGGTAAGGCCATTTTCTTACTTCCTCCTGCTTGGGGATATGCTCCTTGGTGACAGGGATTTCCTCTTGAGTGTATGTTGCTGGTAGGTCTATGAATGTCTCTGTGTCCAGTGCAGCAACTTCCAGACCCCTGACTACTAGGCTGTTCATAGTTTTCTTTTGCCCCATCGTATGCAGAAGAATTTGTTGGGTTTTGCCCACTGCACCCAACCTTTGTCGAAGACGTTCTGTGCAAAATGTTGCAGAGCTCCCTGAGTCAAGGAATGCGTATGTCTGCACCGTATGGTTTGAGTTTTTCAATTTCACTTGAACTGGAATGATTGAAAGAGTGCACTGACCATCAATACTTGCATGAGAAGCATTTTCCTTAAGTGAAACCAGCCCACTGTTCACAGTCTTTCCATCGGCCTTTGTCATGTGTAAGATGGTGGGGTGAGGTTTAGAGCACACTGAGCATGCTTCCCTCTTGGTGCAATTTCGGCTCATATGCCCTTTAGCCAGACATCCAAAACAAATGCCTTTGGTCTTGAGAAGTTCAACTCTTGCACTGTGGGATCTCTTTTCCAGTTCTGGACATGACGCGGTCTCATGTTGACCATCACAAACAGTACAGGGTTTCACTGGGCTGGAGCGTTGCATGGCATTCCCTGCAGTAGACTGCCCTGCAATGTAGTCATCTACCACTGCTACAGTTGTGGCGAAGCTGGCCCCTTTACTCTTGATTTTGGTCCCAGAGATGGGCCTACTGCTGCTGCTGGTTCTCCTAGATGTCCTGGGTACTGATGCTGCTTGTAGGTTCCCAAAGACAGGGTCTTGTAGAATCCTGGCCTGCCTTTCCAGGAATCGAACAAGATCTCCAAACGTGGCCTTTGTGCCATTCCTTTCCTTAATATCAAAGGCATGTGTCCTCCATTTTTCACGGAGCTTATACGGGACCTTGGCAACAAGAAGTCTCAGGTTTGAAGGGAGATTTAGTTCATCCATGTACCTGAGTGTGTGCATCAGATTGAAGCAGCTGCGAAGAAAGAGAGCATATTTCTGCAGGGCTTCACCATTGTCTGTTGGGATGTTCATCCAGGTCAAGGCCTTGTCTATATAGGCAGATGTTAGTTTAAACTCATCCCCAAAGTGGACTTTCAGCAGCCTCTTTGCTTCCAAATAACCACTGTATGGATCCATATGAAGGCAACTCCTAACCAACTCCTGTGGCTGGCCAGATGTAAACTGCTCAAGGTAATAAAGCCTGTCTTTACTATTAGTAGTATTGCCTTCAATGCGGTGTTCAAAGGCTTGCATGAACGGTCTGAAGTTCAGAGGCTCACCATCAAATACTGTGATATCCCTTGTTGGGAGTGAAGTCATCTTCTGCTGCTGTACAATGAGTGCAGCTATGTCTGCTGTGTTGTTGGTGTTGACTGGCAATGAAGGTATGGGTGCATGTGAAACTCCTGTTGCAGCTGGAGTGTCCTGTGGTGTAGGTGTTGCTTGCCTAGCAGGCCTCCGTTGAGTTATGTCTGTCACTACGATTCGTTGCAGAGGTGTTTTAGGAACAGCAGAAATCCTGGCATATTCTACAGGAGACAATCCTGGCTGACGTTCTTCCTTGGCATCCGGGTACATACCCTCCAGATAGTCATTCATGCCATCTCCTGGTGTGTCCAAAAGTTCAGCTGAGGTAGGTTTGGAACTATGTTCAGCTTCAGCTCTCTGCAAAACTTGTATTTTTGCATTTGCCGCTGCCAACTCAGCTTCTACACCCGTTAGTTCAATGCACTTTTCAATCACCATTTTCTGTTGTAACAAGGCATGTTTTTTCTCAAGTACGATATGTTTTTGCTCAAGGGCTGCCTTTTCAGCTTCAGCCTTTACTCGGGCAGAAGAGATTGACGATACTCTTGAGACATTACTGTCAGCACGTGCATGTCCTTTTCTGGATGACATATTGGAGACACTGTCCATGGGAGTGATTACAGGCAGAGAATCACCTTGTGCAGTCTTCCATACGTCCACATCCTTCAAGAATGTTTCAAATCCATCCCTTTTCGGTTTGTACCAGTCATCATCACTTCCCTTTTCCTCCTCTGCAAGCAGATCTTGAACAGACTCATGACTCCTTTCAAACTCATCGAGTGCAGCATGTAATTGATCAAGACCTTTGTTCACGTTTTCAACATTTCCACTTCCCATTATTTCCTGTATTTCATTCATTCTGCGTGTACACACGCCAAGTTTGGCTCTGCGTGATGAGCAAAGTGTTTTCAGCTGTTCAGCAGCCATTTTAAACAAAACAAAAGACAAAATAAATGTTTGTCTTCAAACTCCACTAATTTAAACAAATGTATCTTTTCTTCTTCAAAAATGAAGGTGTTTCCTCAATAATGAAATTGTGTTGTGCACTCCAATAGTGATCCACTCCACAACAATGTTGGTTACTCCAATAGCAATCCAAACTTCAATATAAGTCCAGGTTCAATAGGGCGCTCAAAGCAAAAAGAAATCCACTTCAATGATTCTGCTTAATAAATAAACTCCAATGGTTTGAATACAACACCAATGTCCAGGTTTCAGTTCAACAAGGCACTCCAATAGTGATCCTCTTCAAACATCAAATTCAAAAAGTCTTCAATCAAAGTCTTCAATCTCAAATTCAACTCAAAAAGCCACTCCAATAGTGATCTTCACATGTACACTCAAAACTCTTCAATCTCAAATTCAACTCAAAAGGCTTCAATTGTTAGCAATTAGCAACAGTCCATGTGGTTTCCAAACAATGTCAATGACAGTCAAAGCTTTTTACCTTTTGTTATGTCCAATTCCTACTTTCCAAACAGACCTTTGTGGTTTTCTTTGACAAACTTTCCAATAAATAAATGTGTACCTTTTGAGAAGAACGGTGGATGGATGGATGGATGGATGGATGGATGGCAGGCAGAAATGCAGGCAAGCAAGCAGACAGCAGGCCGGGTTAGCAGGATGGGTTAACAGGATGAGTTAGCAGGATGGGTTAGCAGGCTGGGTTAGCAGGCCGGGTTAGCAGGCCGGGTTAGCAGAATGGCAATATATCTCAAAGGCAAAGTGAGTACGTTTGTGAAGCTTGTAAAGT
Source organism: Coilia nasus (assembly GCA_027475355.1). Taxonomy (NCBI): domain Eukaryota; kingdom Metazoa; phylum Chordata; class Actinopteri; order Clupeiformes; family Engraulidae; genus Coilia; species Coilia nasus. Next base: position 39,517,252 of record CM050216.1, on the reverse strand, counting down.
TTCTAAAGTTCCTAAAGTTTCTTAAGTTCTAAGTTTCTAAGTCTCTAAGTTTCTAAGTTTCTAAGTTTCTAAGTTTGTAAAAAGCTATATGACCACCAGGTCCTTCAAACAATTCTACCCTACTGCTACACAGCTCTGACTCTTAAGGTCAAAGGTGACCGGCGGCCATCTTGGCTCCGTTGTACAATGTCAAAATAAGAGTCAATGTCAAATCAGATCAAAGGTCAGATAAATATTATACAAATGCCTAGTGCTCTTGTAGCACAATACCATGATGCATCTTCAAATCAAAATATTATAAATGGCTCCTACAAGGGTAGTAAGCTATAACAAGGACGTCTTGTTGGCTTTCATTACTCTTTAATTATTTAAAAAGCAACTGTCGCTGCTTCCAACTCCCCCCAGTAACAACACGCATTGCTAAAATCAAAATGTTTCATATAATGAGTCACCTGACTTTGGATGTACTCTGTTCCCCAGATTAATTTGATTGCTTCACTTGACTGGGGCTTTTAGCAGCTACTCTAGGTGGCTTTAAGCATTGCTTAAATTCACTGTGATGCTAATGGTTTAACAATTCAAGCATTATTCAAATTAACCGCCCATCGAAACTATGTTGTAATGGGAGGTTTCGGCTTTCGGTTTCGGTAAAGTTTACAATTAAACAAGTGTTGGCTACCAACTAAATGTCTCCCTTTCATGCAAAAATAATATAACCACACGAAAGTTGAATTAGTACTTAAACATGTCCTAAAGTATGCATTGTCAAAGTGTTGTAGTTTAGAGTTAATTTACTCACCCCATAAGAAAGAGAAACGTGTGCCTGCAAACATCAGTGCCTCCAATAGAATACGTAGTCCGGGTACACTTTCTTTTTGTCGGGGGTTTTTTTTTGCTGCATGTAGTCATCTCAGAGGTAACTACTGTACGCCTGTTTGCCTCGAGATGTCCAATTATTGTCATATCCTGCCACTCTCTTTCGGCAGCTAGTGAATCCGCTCGCATTCTGTACATAAGCTCCAGAGAAAGTTTCTGGCTACAAGAACGTGTCATAAGGACAGAGTTCTCAATCCTTCTTACGTAGCATTACGTAGTCAAATGCTTGCAGTTTGCCTGGTCCATCTCTATTCATTCAATAATGAAATCACATGCATTTATGCAGCTAAAGTAGCCACGAGGTTTGCTTCCAGCACACAGCTGATTGGCGGAAAACAAACAAAAGAGCACTGTAATCGTCATGTGAATGGCCAGTATCGTCAGTATGGTAATTATGGTAATTCACACACGCCCCAAGGAAGACGAGTTTCTCTCCTAAAAACTAGCCAACTTTAGAGACAAAACATATGCTTTTAAAGCAACTAATACTGTTATCTGCAACATGGAAAGGCTTCTTCATGATCTCAACTCTCACATTTAGCAAAAAAACGCAAAATCACAAATTTTGAAAAAAAAACTTCAAACGCGATTTTCTCCTTTTCGCTCTGGCCGACTTGTGACCGGTTTTGCTGTGGCCGGTCACATATTACATTGCATCATTAGCAGACATTTCTATCCAGAGCGACTCACAAAAGGAGGGCACAAACAAGCTAACAGAAGGGTAGAGGAAGGCAGAGTAAACAAACTCGTTCTGGAGCCATTTAGCCTCAGAGACTTACAGAAAATCACATGAGATGTGAGATGTTTGCCTGACCTCTACAAGACACACATGTGATCGGTCATTTGGACACACACACACTCAGTCAGTCACATGTAACATGAGCAAGGCCTTGACCACACATAGTAGCTGACAATGGATCCAGATATCAGACACTGATATATTCCTCAGTGAAACCCTCACCAGTGTGTAGGTATCAGCCACTCAAGTGTAACCGGGTTGAACTCCTGTCCCCCACATACACACAGATCTGTCACGGGGACCGGACAGACAGACAGATAAACCCAAATGCGTAACCTCAAATATAGTTTATTAAAGGGTTGGGGAAAGTGGGAAAAAGTCAAAGGCTCCGGAGAGCAGGTAAGTATCCACCAGCGGAGCCTCGAGACACCCAGGCAGGCGGCCAGGGGAAACTCGCCCCCGGGGGCAGACGAGCAGCGGAGTCGTGGACAGGCAGTGGTCGGTACCAGGAGCAGGAGAGTAGAGCTGGGTCGAGGACGGGCAGGAGTCGATCACCAGGGCTGGAGTGTTGAGCAGTGTCGAGGACGGGCAGGAGTCATTCACCAGGGCTGGAGCGTTGAGCAGTGTCGAGGACGGGCAGAAGTCGTTCACCAGGGCAGAAGAGCAGAACAGAGTCGAGGGCAGGCAGAGGTCGAAGCCAAGGGCAGGTGAGTCAGCCGGGCAGGAGTCGTTACCGGGGAAGTAGAGCAGAGCAGAGTCGGGGGCAGGCAGAGGTTGGTACCGGGGAGCTGAAGAGCCAGGGAGAGCCAGGGACGGACCGGGGTCGAAACCAAGGGCTGGAGAGTCAGGTGGAGTCAGGCAGGCAGGAGTCGGCACCGGAGGACAGGAGATTCTGACAGACAGACAGGGGCGAACACAGGAACAGACGGGAGACGAGCAACACCGGGAATACACAGCCAAACAGACGCAGAGAAGTCAGGAGTCAAAATAGCTTGCCGAGGGAATACACCGTGGTTCGCAGACGGACTGACAAAGAGTGAGTGAACGAGGCGAGTATAAGTAGAGAAAACCCCGGGAACTAAATGAGCGTGAACGAGGAGTGCAGGTGAGAAGACTGATTGAATAACTGGTGATTGTCACAAACCAGGAAGTGCAGGTGAGACGGATGATTACAGCGAGCGTGAAGCGAGAAGGACGAGTGAAACGGATAATCTAATGAGGGTCTAAACAAGGAAGTACAGGTGCCGTGAACTAGCAGATAACCCGGGGGGTGAACCTAATTGACTAACGGGTGAGTAACAGCGACAAGTAAAACATGAAAATATCCAACGCCCAGATCAACACCGTGACAAGATCTGTGTGTCCTGTGCTCTGTGCCCTGCAGTGGGTACAGGTGTATGTGTGTATAAGAGGGAAAGTGCCCCACATACACACAGATCGGTGTGTCCTGTGCTCTGTGCCCTGCAGTGGGTACAGGTGTATGTGTGTATAAGAGGGAAAGTGCCCCACATACACACAGATCGGTGTGTCCTGTGCTCTGTGCCCTGCAGTGGGTACAGGTGTATGTGTGTATAAGAGGGAAAGTGCCCCACATACACACAGATCGGTGTGTCCTGTGCTCTGTGCCCTGCAGTGGGTACAGGTGTATGTGTGTATAAGAGGGAAAGTGCCCCACATACACACAGATCGGTGTGTCCTGTGCTCTGTGCCCTGCAGTGGGTACAGGTGTATGTGTGTATAAGAGGGAAAGTGCCCCACATACACACAGATCGGTGTGTCCTGTGCTCTGTGCCCTGCAGTGGGTACAGGTGTATGTGTGTATAAGAGGGAAAGTGCCCCACATACACACAGATCGGTGTGTCCTGTGCTCTGTGCCCTGCAGTGGGTACAGGTGT
>CM050216.1:39483742-39508742 GCA_027475355.1 Coilia nasus | reverse complement strand
TGTGTGTATGTGTGTATGTGTGTGTGTGTGTGTGTGTATGTGTGTGTGTGTGTGTGTGTGTGTGTGTATGTGTGTGTGTGTATGTGTGTGTGTGTGTGTGTGTGTGTATGTGTGTATGTGTGTGTGTGTATGTGTGTGTGTGTGTGTGTGTGTGTGTGTGTGTGTATGTGTGTGTGTGTGTGTGTGTGTGTATGTGTGTATGTGTGTGTGTGTATGTGTGTGTGTGTGTGTGTGTGTGTGTGTGTGTGTGTATGTGTGTGTGTGTATGTGTGTGTGTGTGTGTGTGTGTGTATGTGTGTATGTGTGTGTGTGTGTGTGTGTGTGTGTGTGTGTGTGTGTGTGTGTGTGTGTAATTGGCTATGTCTATGTGCTCCTGTAGACTACTCCAGTGGCAGTGCAGGCCAGCCCCCCCACGGCTCCTCGTCCTCCACTCTGGGCGGAGACTTCTTCCTGGATGCTGACGGAGCTCCCATCACCCGCCCCCTCCGCTCCCAATCTTTTCACACCTCCTCAGGTAACCATGGCCACACGACCTTTAACCTTTACCCTTTGCTACCCCATCACCCACCCCCTCCGCTCCCCATCTTTTCACACCTCCTCAGGTAACCATGGCCACACCACCTTTAACCTTTACCCTTTACCCTTTGCTACCCCATCACCCGCCCCCTCCACTCCCAATCTTTTTACACCTCCTCAGGTAACCATGACCATACGACCTTTAACCTTTAACCTTTGCTACCCCATCACCCGCACCCTCCGCTCTTAGTCCCATAGACATACTATACATAGACGGAGCATTGGTTGCTGGGACACGAGAAATACGGCCGCCATCTTGGAGCGGGGATCAGACTGTCTAAGCAATACAGCGAAGCCTATTTGTGATCATGAATAAGTCATTCAAGTAACAATATTCAATATTCAAGAATTTGTTTTTACTCTCTATGCATTGAAAGAGATCAGCTGATATAAAAGCGCTCAGGTGTTTATATATAGATATCTAATGTGTTATGCCCAATTGGCTCAGAGCGGAGATAACGGGAGACCACACCGAATGTAATGTTAACAATGAACATTTATTAAAACAAGTTTCAAACGAGAACTAGGATGACATGCTACATACTGAACAACAGCACAATAGCAGTGTTGCTTGTTGTGCTAACTTTAATATGCTATAATTATAGCAGGTGGATGGAATGCAGAAAGACAACACGAACGACGTCAAACGTTTGAACAAGGACTATTGCAAATATCTACAAAACACTTCAGCCAGTGTTAGTTAGCAAACTAAAACGCAACGTAAAGTAGTTTAGCAACTCAATTGTAACCTACGGAAAAGCAACGTTAGTCAACCAATGCTGCCCTCAACCTGTCAGAGAAGTTATGCATCCTATACCTGCAGTGTTTCCAAGCGCAATTTCTTCCATATTCTATCTGCCACTTTCTCTTTCCCTCTCTTGTCTTTTTTTAATACCATAAATGTGGCCCAGAACATTTTTTCATGTTTTGTTTCCTCCATTGTGACTATGCGAGAGTGGAGAGCAGACTGTACATAAAACGAGTCTGGCAGCCAACGCGCCCAAGCCCACCGTCTCAACTTTTCAAAACAGAACGTTGAACCGCTAACCAAAACTGTAGCCTACAAGAAGCCGTGAATCGCTGTCTAAATTCATTTTAATACACACAGACTAATGACATAGCCATGTTTAACCAATAAACACAAAGGTAATATAAACAAACAGGCATTTATCTGTCATTTGTCAGTCTCTCTATGCGCCGTAAGTTGCCCTTCTTTTGCACCACGGCCCTCTCTATAAGCTGAACAGCGCCTATGAATAAAAAAAAAAACAGATTTGAATTTTATTTTGTTCTTAGTTTCACCTGGCGAAATAACATGCTAAAAATAATTTGGCGACCACAATCACTGATTCAGGCTACATTAAACAGGTGTATGTTGATGTTAGCAATAGTATGTTGTCGTTTAAGTGGGTCTGATGCAGTGACAGATTTTTTTAATAAGCATGACGAAAAGTCTTGGGCTGAACTAGCGATATATACAAAAAACAGCCTGTATAGTTCAATGTCAGAAGGTAGAAACAGTTGCACCAAGCCTACACTGCAGGCGATTTATCCCACAACAGATTGTAAAAGTTTGACGCTGTTGTGAGTCATGTCTTTAAATAACCCACCAAGCTATACGGAGCAGAAAATGAAAAAAATAGAAGGGGCTGCAAATAAACTTGAGACAACTGCTCAATTATTCGCAGTTGTCACATGTCATATATATTTTTCATATTTATTTTATCAATGTGTGTTGTTACTGAGGGGATTTGGAAGCAGCGACAGTTGCTCTTTAATTAATTAAGAATAATGAAAGCCTTCAAGAAGCCTTTGCTATAGCCTACTATAACCTACTAGCGATACAGCCAGTTTAAAATTAGTGGTGTTTAGCGAGGTACTGTTAATAAAATGCGCTAACAGTTCATTTGTCCTGTCAAACGGATTAAGCTGAATGGAGCGTATCCCCGCTCCAAGATGGCGGCTCCGCGTCTCGTCAGCGCCTATTGGCAGTAACGCCCCATGCTCTGTCTATGTATAGTATGTCTATGCTTAGTCCTTCCACACCTCCTCAGGTACCCCACACCCCTACGACCTTTAACCTTTAACCTTTACCCTGTGCTACCCCATCACCCGCCCCCTCCGCTCTTAGTCCTTCCACACCAGCTTAGGTACCCCACACCCCAACGACCTTTAACCTTTAACCTTTACCCTGTGCTACCCCACCACTTGTCCTTTCCGCTCTCATTCCTTCCACATCTCCTCAGGTAACCATGGCCGCACACCCACGACCTTTAACCTTTAACCTTTACCCTGTGCTACCCCATCACCCGCCCCCTCCGCTCTCAGTCCTTCCACACCTCCTCAGGTAGCCCACACCCCTACGACCTTTAACCTTTAACCTTTGCTACCCCATCACCTGCCCCCTCCGCTCACAGTCCTTCCACACCACCTGAGGTAACCATGGCCACACCACCCCACGACCTTTAACCTTTGACCTTTGCCACCCCAAAGCACCAGCACACTGTCTCAGGTGTGCTGCCACACTCACGACCTCTCACTCCTATGTTTACTGAAAGTGTAGTACAGTATACCCAGCCTTACTTTGACCTTTATCAAGTGTAGCATACCCAGGCCTGCCAGCATGAACTTTGACCTTTACCCTTTATCAGCCACCAGAGCCTAGCACATATCTGGTAACACTTTCATAAGACCCTAAAAACATTCACAATATAATGTCATAAAGCTAAGTAGTGGTTGAAATTAGTATTTATAACTATTTATGCATTCTCATGACTGCACCCATAGGTAGGCAAAGCTTTATAGTCAAGAATGCACTATGTCACAAAGTTGGAATAGGGTTTTTGATATACTATTATATTACAGTCATGAGTATGTAAAAATAGGTATGGGTACTTCACGTACTGCATAAATGCATTATAAGCCATTATGAATGTGTTTGCAATAGCACTTTATTTTACAGTCCTTGTTACATTGTATCTACATCATGAAATATGGCGTAACAAAGTTTGTAGCAATATGTATCGTTATGTACTTACACTGTACCATAAGACTAGGTTAGGGCTAGGGTTAGGATTAGGGTTCATGTCAGGCATGTACAGTGTATAATATTAAATTTTGTGATATGTAGATACACTGAAAAAAGAACTATATAATAAAGTGTTACCATATTTTTTTTACTCACTCATTCACTGACCTTCTGAAAAAAGATTTTACACCACTATTCACTAAACAGCTGTTTGTTAGCCCTTTTACTTGTGAGCAGTCATTCTGATAAAAGATAAAAAGCTGAACTGTAAACTGTACTGGTGTTATACTCTTATCTCTGTTTAGTCCTGTCTGTGAGTCCTACTGAAGTCTGTAGCTGGTAATGCAGAATGCAACAGCATCTTTAGTAGTTAGAGCTGAGTGAGACTGGATAGATTTCCTTGCGTCTGAATGCACTGCAGACTGTGAGTCTGTAGCTGGCAATGCCGAATGCAGATATAGAGCTAGGAATTAGCATAGGATGCATTTCTTTACGTCAGTGAACGCAGGCACGGGGTTTTAGTGGAGGTTTAGGACTCAGGGCAAGAGGTTTAGGACTCGGGTGGTGGAAGTGATGTAGCTCCTCAGGGGGCGATAACACTGCAGTTGTGGGTGCCTAGAGCTATCCTGGTAAACCCGCCCCTCGTACTTCATTTCATTTTGTACAGAGGGTCTGGAACAGAGACCGTCAGAAACGATTTGTTGGAGGTGTGGACTCTGCTGAAGTTTAAAAAAAGTGCTTCTGCCTTTACCCAATCGCTAACGCCTGGTCGCCACGTATGCAATTAGCCTACCTACGCACTACAATTCAAATGCAGCCCACAAGGTCAACGTCACGGCTAACGAACACACCCTCTTTTTGCTGATTGGATCGGTCTTGCTGGGACTTGCTAAATGACCCTCAAGAGATTCCGGTCCAGACCCTCTGTACAAAATGAAATGAAGTACAAGGGGCGGGTTTACCAGGCTACCCTAGAGCAACACTGAGCAGTTTTTTTCAACCTTAAAATGTAAAAAGTTTCCAAAATCATTTCAGTGGTTCATTAACCTGTAACAGGGTGAACGGTGCTTCTGAATTCGCTTTGCAGTCCTCCATGGGCTATGACCGAACTATCGGGTCGCCGATCTGTAATTCGGATGAGACCATTCCGCTTCCAACCTGTAGGGCGACCTGAGGATGGTGAGAAATATGTGTTGGTGAAGTCTGCAGCTTCTGCAGATGGTTTAGTTTACATGTACAGGTGTGTGGTGCTTCTTCAGTTAACTTTCTTTCTTTCTTTCTTTCTTTCTTTCTTTCTTTTTTTATCCCTTACCCCTTAGCTCCCTTCATTTTCTTCTTCATGATACCACTGTACAGCTGCTGTCTCTGTCTCTTCCTGAAACAACCTCAGCTCAGTCTGTCTCTAAGAGGTGTTGTTGTGTGGCGCAGCGTGGGCGGAGGGGGGGGTGATGGGTCCACAGATGTGTTTTTCAGGATGCTGTTTTTCTCTCCCTCCTCCTTTTTTATTGTGTTCTGTGACAAGTTGCCCCCTGGCAAACTCTGGGCGCCATGGCAACAGTCCAGTGACATCAGCAGTGGCGGGTTCTTTTCAGTGACGTCACCGCCGGGCTCGCAGGCTCTTTTAGCACCTGCCAGGGCTGAGTCAGTACGAATGGGTGGTCGTCATGGAGACAGAAAAATGATGAATGTTGTCATGGTCCGTCGCTGATGGATGTGCCTCCAGGCAGGTCGATAAGGGTGGCCCAGTCACACACACACAGATACACACACACACACATACACATACACAAACACACACACACACACACACACACACACACACACACACACACACACACACATACACACACACACACACACACACACACACACACACACACACACACACACAGGGAGGCTGACATATGCCGCAGAGTGACCAGCAGTAGCTGTCAAGGTGTGCATGTGTGAGACTTACCCAGTGAACCCTATAAGTCCCAGTGGAAAACAGCCTTTTATTCCTGATAATAATAATAATAATAATAATAATAATAATAATAATAATAACTGCCTTATTCTCTGTTGCATAGTACATAAAATGTAGGGAATTTGCCTCCAGATTATCTCTGCTTGTGCGTGTGTGTGTGTCTATGTGTAGTATGTATGTTTTGGGGGTGTGTGTGTGTGCGTGTGTGTCTATGTGTAGTATGTATGTTTTGGGTGTGTGTGTGTATTCTTCACTGTATTTTTTATTCACTGGTTGTCTGATTGACACTCCTATCTCTCTCTCCCTCTTTCTCCCTCTCTCTTTCTCCCTCTCTCTCCCTCTCCCTCCCTATCTTTCTCCCTCTTTCTCTCTCCCTCTCTGTCTCCCTCTCTTCCTCTCCCTCTCTTTCTCCCTCCTTATCTCTCCCTTTCTTTCTTCTTCTCTTTCTCTCCCTCTCTCTCTTTCTCTCTCTTTCTCCCTCCTTCTCTCTCCCTTTCTTTCTCCCTCTCTCTCCCTCTCTGTCTCTCTCTATCTCCCTCTCTCTCTCTCTATCTCTCTCTCCATCTCTGTCTCTCTCCATCTCCCTCTCTCTCTATCTCCCTCTCTCTCTCTCTCTCTCTCTTTCTCTATCTCTCTCTCTATCTCTCTCTCTCTTTCTCTCTCTTCAGGCTCTTCCCAGTCCTACTACCCTGGAGCGCCCCAGTACCACCCCCCCTTCTCCCACCCCGACTCCCTGCCCCTGCTGGTGCCCCCCCTGCCCCAGTACCCCAAACCGCCCCCCCAGCCTCTGAGCTACGTGCCCAATGCCCTCTACCACTACCCCCTGCCCCATCAGCACCAGCCCCAACAGCAGCCCCATCAGCAGCAGGGGCACAACCCCAGCAAGCCCCCCCTGGCACCCCCCTCCCTCACCAGGGTCCCCAGCTCCGGCAGTCTCCCCACCCCCCCCACCCTCACCAGGGTCCCCAGCTCCGGCAGCCTCCCCACCCCCCCCACCCTCACCAGGGTCCCCAGCTCCGGCAGCCTCCCCACCCTCTCCTCCTGCTCACCCTCCCCTGGGACGACGGGGAAACAGGTACCAAAGCACAGACATTTGTACAGGCTATTCGTTTTGCTGCACTGCGTATGGTGTTTATTCATTAGTGTAAGCAAGTCTGTTACTGGCCGGGTGGTGAGAGATGCTAAATCAGTTTAAAATAAATGTTGTAAGTTCTCTTAGTAAAGCCAAAGATTTACAGGAGCTGCATTTGTCTATTTTCATGGGGATGACATTTTTTACTGGGTAAAGTCTCATTTTAAGTGAACCAGCAACAGAAATGGCTGGTATCAGGCGCTATGCCACTAATTGGATCAGTCCCACTACATGTCCTATCAAAGTGCACAAGAGTGGAGTTTTCCAGTGGTGCTAGTCACTGGTTGCTGTAATAAATGGAAGAAATGAGAGTAAATCATCTTTGAATTTCTATCAAATTTTAATGTTCATAAAAAAGGTCTCTGTCTGCTGTCATGGTAACACCGGTTGTTCTTCCCGGCACAGGTGGGGTCAGAGGTCACGATGACTGGTGAGGGTGCCCACCCCCCCCCGGCACAGGCCGCCGCCCCCGCTGGCATGTGGCCCGCCGACACGCAGCCGCTCTTTTCGCTCGCCAACGTGCTCTCGCTGGCCATGAGCGTGGCACAGTCCTTCATGCCCCCCAATTCCATGCCCACGCAGTCCTTCATGCCCCCCACCTCCATGCCCATGCAGTCCTTCATGCCCCCCAATTCCATGCCCAGCGGGCTCACCCCGGTCGGCTTCCCCCCCCACCTGGGCACCACGCAGGCCGGGTACCTGCCCGCCTACGCCCCCCCCGCACCAGAGCCCCCCCCCTCAGCAACGCCCAGGTGCCCATGATGGGTCACTACCTGGACATGCACCCGTACCCGGACGCCGGCCACCCCCAGATGGCATACCAGATGCCCGCGCACGACGCCCAGGAGTGGGGGTACAGCAGCAGCCGGCCCGCTGGGGGGTCCATGGGGGCGCTGAAGGTGCTCCCCCCCCACACTGGGGGCCTTCCGCTAACGGGGTCCATGCAGGACCTCCAGGCTGCCCTCATGAGGGGCAGACAAGCCGTGTTCACAGACGCCATCTCCTCTGCTGGCACTACTGCTGTTACTACTGCTGCTACCACTGCTGCTGCTGCACCTGCTGCTACCACTGGTGCGCCCCAGGGGGAGACCCCCATCTCCAGCCCAGGACAGGTGCGTCGAGAGCGGACAGGCAGCTCAGCATCCACCTCCCCCTCCCCCTCGCCCTTCACCCCCACATCCTCCTCTCCAGCTTCATCAGGACCCTCCAGCCCGCAGAATACGGTGAGACACTCATGCACACACACACACGCTCACTTATGCACACACACTATGCACACAAACACACATACACACACACACATACACACACACTTATTCACATTGAAAGATAACTCATCATCCATTATACAACAGAATATGGACGATTCTTTCCTTAATAAGTATTTTTCTACCATTATAGCTGTAATCACTTACTGGAGGGTGAGGCTAATATTGTACTTCAACCCACGTCAACTAACTTTGGTTCCAGGCAGTCTTGCAAGCCAGCTAGGTAGTTAGCATGTACATACCAAGCTATAGCGTGTAGCTTAGCTTAGCTATCTTTCTCAATTCACTTCCATCTAATAGTAAAATCCATTAAGATAGTGATTCCACTTACTGTACGTTCACACCAGAAGCGACCAAAGCGACCAATTCGCCGAGATCGCTGAAGAAGCTTCGCCATTGAGTTTGCTTTGTTCGCTTTGTTCGCTCATGATGTTTCATTTGGAATGTTAGTCATTTAAAGGGCCGCAGCAACAAAAAAAAAACCTCCCCAACCAACAGTTGTGAAAGTGGCAATACATGTATATGCGTAGGGCAAAACATTGATGTACTTGAACTTTGACATGTTTGGTTAATAAAGGAATAAAAGAGTATAAAACGTCTACATGCACTGACTGCTGAAAAATATTCATATTCATATTCATACAGAAAATTCATGAATTATTTAAGCCGCTGACTGAGTACATCAATTTACTTTTTAGTTAGAATTGTTTGCATCCCTGTAGCAAAACAGGGCTGGGTCGTAGTGGACCAAAGAGCCTGCCACTGCTGTGATGAGCTTCTCCGTTGCCATTTTTAATACAAAGTAGGAACTAGGTACTAAAGTTACACCGTCATATGAAAGTCTCCCATTTCTGTCATTGTGATCACACGGCACAGCACAGCACACAGTGCACACAACGAAATTCAACCTCTGCATTTAACCCATCACACATGTGAGCAGGGGGCAGCCATGACAACGGCGCCCGGGGAGCAGTGAGTGGGGACGGTACCATGCTCAGGGTACCTCAGTGGCACTACTGGCGACTTGGGATTCGAACCTGCGATCCTTGCGGTCACAGGTCCGATGCCTTAGCCGCTAGGCCACCACTGCCCCAATATGATGTCATACCGAACACATTTTATTTTAATAAGCTGTAAAATAATATAAATATAATTCTGTGTAGTGAATTATTGTCTATGATCATGTATGATGCCAGCATATTCCTACTTCGGACTCTAAAAAATGTTTTAGTGTGACTGTAAAGCAAGCTATCAAGCTAACGAACTACCTCATTCAAATAAAAGGTAGTAGAAATGACAACACCACCAATGTGCTAAATGCTAACAGTGATTGGACTCACCTTTAATTCAATACATTGCTGTATTGCCCTATAACTTTATATTAGTATGCCCACTTAAGCTAATATCAGTAATAGTATCTAGGTGTTAGTGAGTAAAGTGACGGCTTTCAATTTAAAACATTATGTTAGTGTAGTTCGCTAGCGTTAGCACGCTAACAAACACATAGTAAGTCGTTGCTGCCTGACCTGAAATAAAGCTCCCTTTCTCAAAATCCAAACAGTAACAACTTGCACTATTAGGCTTGAAATAATCACAAATAGTTGCAGATTGTGACACATGGTTCCAAAAAACCCTGAACAACTCCAGAAAGACATAACGACCAATTTATTAGTTAAACTCCCCAATGAAACGAATCTTGTATCTGCTCTGCACTGCATAAAGGGGCATTGCTACCCCTCCCCCTTGCGAAAATAGAACGCGGAAGGAAGCGGCCGTTGGGGACTCTCCCTCCCTCAACACTCTCTGCATTTTCCTTTGTGGCTTTGCTGTCTAGTTTCGTTGTACAGGCAACTGTTCAATGGCAATAAAGCTCTTGAAGTCTTGAAGTGTGTATGTAAGTGTTTGTGTTCCCTCCCTCTCTCCACAGGTGTCGGGCCCCAGCCAGGTGTCCCCTGGCCCACTAACCGTGAGTGAACCCAGCAGCAGTGCAGCTGCAAAAGGCCGACTCACTCCCATCTCTGAGGGTGAGTCCACCACAGGGATTGCATTGCATTGTTGTGGCCTGCTTCACGATTTCGAGTTCTCAGCTGGTGCTTTGGTTTGAAATAATGACATCACCTTTACACTCAGTAGCCTAGTGCCAGGTTGCTTTGCTTTAAGGAAGTGTGCACTTTAGTAGTTCTTTAAGGAAGTATGCACTTTAGTAGTGCTTTAAGGCAGTGTGCACTTTAGTAGTGCTTTAAGGAAGCATGCACTTTAGTAGTGCTTTAAGGAACTATGCACTTTAGTAGTGCTTTAAGGAACTATGCACTTTAGTAGTGCTTTAAGGAACTATGCACTTTAGTAGTGCTTTATGGAAGTATGCACTTTAGTAGTGCTTTAAGGAAGCATGCACTTTAGTAGTGCTTTAAGGAAGCATGCACTTTAGTAGTTCTTTAAGAAAGTATGCACTTTAACAGTTTGAATGCAAACTAACAATTAGGGCACATGACCTTAGACTCAGTGTGACCTTGTTTTGGTTGCTAATCCGCAGTTAACACAATTTGACCTGTTAATGAATGGTAAAAGGAAGAGGAAGACCATGAGCTAACTGCACTAATATTTAACTTGCAGTCTGTGTGGCCCTGCTGGCATGTGTGGTGAGGGACTGTTGACGTCTTAACAAATATTTCAGTGTGTCCAAATAATTAATTCATAATCCTTCCGGAATTCATTTGCTAATCACACATTAGAACTCAGAACTCTGTCCTCATAACCCCTCTGTCCTCATAACCCCTTTCATCAAGAGCTTGTTCTCACGTTCAGGGGGTTGGGGGGGGGGGGGGGGGGCAGAGCCAGAGTTCGGGGGGGGTTGGGGGGGGCAGACTCACAATTCAGGGGGGGTTGGGGGGGGCGCAGAGCCAGAGTTCAGGGGGGGTTGGGGGGCACAGACTCAGAGTTCAGGGGGGTTGGGGGGGGCAGAGCCAGAGTTCTGGGGGGGTTGGGTGGGGGAAGAGGAAGTGTGCTGGGTTACGGAGGAAGGCAAACAGGGACGTGTGTTTGGGCTGCAGACCCACTGGCTACGTGAGCCTCAGTGTGAGCGCACAGAGCTTGCGGTTGCGATCACACACACACACACACACACACACACACACAGGGCTGCGGTCACACACACACAGGGCTGCTGTCGCGATCTCACACACTCTCACACACACACACACACACACACACACACACACACACACACACACACACAGGGCTGCAGTCACACACACACAGGGCTGCTGTCGCGATCTCACACACACACACACACACAGAAGAGGCCCTAGCAGGTGCAGTGCTGCAGATTAGTGTGTGTTGGAGGGGTGGGCGTTTAAAGAGCCTGTCAGGTTGATAAGGCACTCTTTATTTCACAACAACTTGTGGTGTGCTTTGCGCGTGTGTCTGCGTGTGTGTGAGAAGGGGGTTGGTGGGGCACTGATTGGAACTGAAGTGGCCCCAATAGCTGTGCTCTGCACCACTTTAAAAGGGAATTTCCCAGTTTAATAGTTTGTTGTTATTGTTGTAAATGTTGTTTTGCAGAGGGGGAACTTTCCCAGGAGAATTTGGGCACACCAGACCGTGATGGTTTGTAGACATTTATAAAGAGCAGCCAAGTCTGCCATCTAGTGGATAAGATACATTAATGCAACAGTGTGTCCTCATCACTTATCTTTTTCAAGTTGTGGTTTGCTCTTGCTGCCAACAGATTCTTGGACTTGAAACCACATATTACCACACACAAATAAACTCAAATAAATGTTTTATTGAAATAAAATAACATGTTTACAATCGTGGAGTGAAAGCAGGGAACTAGCCCTTTAAGAAATGTAGTTTCATGGTATTGATGCTTTTTCTTTCTTTCTCACACAGAGAAAAAACCCATCACTGTTGGACGGTTCCAAGTGACACCAAGCGTGGAGGTCACCCCCACCTCAGCCCCCGCCACCACCCCCACCCCTTCCACCCCAGTCCGTCCCCCAACCCCGCCCCCAGCGACACCTACGGCTGCCAGCAGCGAATCGGGCAGCAGCACCGAGGACCAGGGCGAATCAGAGAGCAGCTTCAGCACCATCACTATCTCACCTCCCAACAGACTGCCCCCAGACTGCGCCCCCCCAGGAGAGCAGCAGAAGGAGGGGAGGAACGCGGAGGAGGAGGAGCGAGACCAGGAGGGGGGGGAGGAAGAGGAGGGCAGGCTGGGGGGCCGGCGGATCAGCCTGAGCCTGTGGGAGGGGACGGCGGGGAGCCCCCAGCTGACCTGTGCCCCCAACCAGCCCTGGATGAGCTACACGCGCTCCGCCTCCTACGTCAGCAGCGACGAGACCGAGAGCGACGATGACAACATGTGGGAGGAGCTACAGCAGCTGCAGCTCAGGTGGGCGGAGTAAACAGGAGTGGTTGTAAGGAGGTGGAGTGGGTTGTGAAAAGGGGGAGGGGTTTGTGAGACCACATTTATACAAGTCTAGATGTGGTCAGGGCTTTTACATGATTGCCTAATCCATATTCTTGAAAAGAATTGCATTTCTACTCAAAATAACCTGTAGTGTCTTATCACCATACTGGATTCTTGGTTCAGTAGCTAAGCTGAGTCATGACCTGCGGTTGCATGAAGAAATGTGTTGTGTAATAACAGATATGGACTTCTCTCAAACCCTCATCCCTCTCTACCTTTAAGAAGCTTGTGAAGACTCTTCTTTTCTGAGAGTTCTTCCCTTCCTAAATAAATTAACCTTCACTCACCAATTTTGTTATGCTTTTGCTTACTCTGTGTTCCTCTGCATATCTGTAGCTTGTTTGTGTCCTCTTTTGTAAGTCTCTCTGGATGAAAGCGCCTGCTAAGTGTAATGTAATGTAGTGTAATGTAATGTAGTACAATGTAATGTAATGTAGTGTAATGTAGTGTAGTGGAATGTAGTGGAATGTAATGTAATGTAGCGTAATGTAGTATAATGTAATGTAATGTAGTGTAATGTAATGTAGTGTAATGAAGTGTAGTGTAATGTAATGTAGTGTAGTGTAATGTAGTGTAGTGTAATGTAATGTAGTGTAATGTAGTGTAATGTAGTGTAGTGTAATGTAATGTAGTGTAATGTAATGTAATGTAGCGTAATGTAGTGTAATGTAGTGTAATGTAATGTAGCGTAATGTAGTGTAATGTAGTGTAGTGTAATGTAATGTAGTTTCATTTAATGTAATGTAGTGTAATGTAGTGCAGTGTAATGTAGTGCAGTGTAATGTAATGTAGCGTAGTATAATGTAATGTAGCGTAATGTAGTGTAATGTAGTGTAATGTAATGTAGCGTAGTGTAGTGTAATGTAATGTAGTTTAATTTAATGTAATGTAGTGTAATGTAGTGCAGTGTAATGTAGTGCAGTGTAGTGTAATGTAATGTAGTGTAATGTAATGTAGTGTAATGTAATGTAATGTAATGTAATGTAATGTAATGTGTCCATCCATCAGGCACCTGTCCGAGGTGCAGTCGCTGCAGGCGGCGCAGAAGCGTGAGATTGAGGATCTGTACGAGCGCATGGGCAAGGTGCCCCCCCCGGGCATCGTGTCCCCCGCCGCCATGCTCAACAGCAGGCAGCGCCGCCTCTCCAAGAGCAGCGGCTACCCCCCCTCACGCAGGAACAGCCTGCAGAGGCTCGACATCATGCCCCCTACAGGTGAACACATGCACACACACACACCTACAGACACATGCACATACTGTATACACACACAAGACACACACACACCACATACACACACACATATCGAGAGAGAGAGAGAGAGAGAGAGAAAGAAACACACACAGACAACCACATACACACACACACATGCACATGGGACAACCGCACACACCCATGTGGACACACACACAACCACACACAAATATGCAAGCCCAGTCAAAGCAGCCATACATGTCAGGAGCACTCCAGTGTCCATTGCTGACCTTCATCTTTGACCTCTGACCTCTGACCCTGGCTCCAGGCATCATGCGCAAGAACTCTCTGAGCAGCAGCAGCAGTGGCTCTCAGGAGAGGAACGCCAGGGCCGTGACCTTCGCCCCTGACTTCAGCCGCATGGTGAGCACCCCCCCCCTCACCCCCCCCCCCTCCTCGCTCCTGACTTCAGCGCATGGTGAGCCCTCGCCCCCCCCCCTCGCCCCTCCCCCCCTCGCTCCTGACTTCAGCCGCATGGTGAGCCCTCGCACCTCCCCCCCCCCCCCCCCGCCCCTCCCCCCCTCGCTCCTGACTTCAGCCGCATGGTGAGCACCCCCCCCCTCGCCCCCCCCCCCCCCCCCCCCCCCCGCCCCTCCCCCCCTCGCTCCTGACTTCAGCCGCATGGTGAGCCCTCGCACCTCCCCCCTTTGCCCCCTCTCGCCCCTCCCCTCCCTCCCCATCTGTGGATGTACATACTCATTGTTCACCATCTAATGCTCCATGTTCATGCATTTCCTCTTAGTGAGCTTCCACACATCAAGACACGCCGCACCAGCAAGAGGAAGTGATGTCACAGGAGGGCTTCCTGCTTGCTTTCCAGAGGCAGGAAAACACGAGGCAGGACTAAGCTGGACACACACACACACACACACACACACACACACACACACACACACACACTAGTGGACAGACAATAGCTTTCCAGAGACTAGATGAGGAGACACTGTTAGTGTTCAGTCACACAGACACTGCTGCGAAATCTTACAGATGTGCAGCATAGCGTGGTGTATGAGTGTGTGTGTGGTCGTGTGTGTGTGTATTGCTTCTGTGTTTATTTCCTCCTTAACCCCCTTTACTCAAGTGATCTCAAAGTCTCTTAATTTCTCTTTGCACTTTCCTGTTTTGTTTTGATCATTTGCCTGTTTGTTGAATGTAGCTACAGGGCCCCCTAGTGGTCGGGCCATGTATGCGCACCTTTCACTCACTGCCTATTTCCATAGCTGTGTGGAGGGAGTCATAGGCCAAACTCCACTTCTACCGGCTTTCTGACTTTGCCATGCTGTTTGTGAGCTTTACGCCTGCTTTGTATACAAACTGTCCATAGTTATTTTTGTTTGTTCATTTTGTTTCTTTGTGTATTAATGATATTTTAATTTTACCTATAAGATCATGTCAGAAATATATCAGAGTGGTAGTGTAGCACTCACTGAACAAACATTTAATGCTAATCGATAATATAATGTTTCATTAAATATTGATGCATAGGTATAACAACTGCCGAAACACTGAAGAAACTTTTAAATGCTTTTCAACTTGAGAGATGTCTTTATGGTATTTTATTTTATTGTTTTGGCTTTGCACATGACAAAGCTCAAGACTGACGCTTGCGTACTCGTATGTCAGGATCACTTTCCCACCTTGTTCGCTATCACAGCCTGCCCTGCTGCACTGCACAGATCAGCGCAGGGTTAAACACTCTTAAACCCAGCGCAGGGTTAAACACTCTTAAACCCAGCGCAGGGTTAAACCCTCTTCAACCCAGTGCAGGATTCAGCCAAAACATCAGCTTAAACCCAGTGCAGGATCCAGCCAAAACATCAGCTTAAACCCAGTGCAGGATCCAGCCAAAACATCAGCTTAAACCCAGTGCAGGATCCAGCCAAAACATCAGCTTAAACCCAGTGCAGGATCCAGCCAAAACATCAGCTTAAACCCAGTGCAGGATCCAGCCAAAACATCAGCTTAAACCCAAATATGTCTGGCACACAAAGCCAAAGCCCTGGTTACCGCATCCCCACAGGACTGCAGGCAGTGGAGAGGCCTTGGAGAATTTACATACACACTACAGCCTAGACACACTAGGACATACACACACTACAGCCTAGACACACTAGGACATACACACTACAGCCCACACACTACAACACACACACACTACAGCCCACACACTACAGCACACACACACTACAGCCTAGACACACTAGGACATACACACACTACAGCCCACACACTACAACACACACACACTACAGCCCACACACTACAGCACACACACACTACAGCCTAGACACACTAGGACATACACACACTACAGCACACACACTACAGCACACACACACTACAGCACACACACACTACAGCACACACACTACAGCACACACTACAGCCCACACACTACAGCCCACACACTACAGCACACACACTACAGCACACACACACTACAGCACACACACACTACAGCACACACTACAGCACACACACACTACAGCACACACACACTACAGCACACACACACTACAGCACACACACTACAACACACACACACTACAGCACACACACTACAGCACACACACACTACAGCACACACACACTACAGCACACACACTACAACACACACTACAGCACACACACACTACAGCACACACACACTACAGCACACACACACTACAGCACACACTACAGCACACACACACTACAGCACACACACTACAGCACACACACACTACAGCACACACACACTACAGCACACACACACTACAGCACACACTACAGCACACACACACTACAGCACACACACACTACAGCATACACACACTACAGCACACACACACTACAGCACACACACACACTACAGCACACACACACTACAGCACACACACACACTACAGCACACACACACTACAGCGCACACACACACACTACAGCACACACACACACTACAGCACACACACTACAGCACACACACACTACAACACACACACTACAACACACACACTACAGCACACACACACTACAACACACACACACTACAGCACACACACACTACAGCACACACACACTACAGCCTAGACACACTACAGCACACACACACTACAGCCTAGACACACTACAGCACACACACACTACAGCACACACACTACAGCACACACACACTACAGCACACACACACTACAGCACACACACTACAGCACACACACACTACAGCACACACACATTACAACACAGACACACTACAGCACACACACACTAACGCACACACACACTACAGCTTACACAGAGATTCAGATTCTGTCCCTGATTCTGCTCTCTTCTGGCCTTAAGCTGTTGCAGCGGTTCCCACTGTGATCTGGTCCAAATGTGAATTTGATCTGGTCCTGATCCTGCTTTAATCTGGCGGGATCCATAAATCTTTACCAAAGATCTGTAGTATCTTTAGACTAGCCAGCACCGCCGACCCCTGGCCTTCTGGTGCTGTAGCACCGCTGACCCCTGACCTTCTGGTGGCGTAGAACCGCTGACCCCTGGCCTTCTGGTGGTGTAGCACCGCTGACCCCTGACCCCTGGCCTTCTGGTTGGTAGCACCGCTGACCCCTGACCCCTGGCCTTCTGGTTGGTAGCACCGCTGACCCCTGGCCTTCTGGTGGTGTAGCACCGCTGACCCCTGACCCCTGGCCTTCTGGTGGTGTAACACCGGTGACCCCTGACCCCTGGCCTTCTGGTGGTGTAGCACCCTTGACCCCTGACCCCTGGCCTTCTGGTGGTGTAGCACCCCTGACCCCTGGCCTTCTGGTGGTGTAGCACCCCTGACCCCTGACCCCTGGCCTTCTGGTGGCGTAGCACTGGTGACCCCTGACCCCTGGCCTTCTGGTGGCGTAGCTGACAGAGCTCTGGCCTCCGTGTTCAGCACCAGCCAGAATGAACAACCACCAGGTTATACAGTACAGTTATACAGTACAGGTATACAGTACAGTTATACAGTACAGGTATACAGTACAGGTATACAGTACAGTTATACAGTACAGTTATACAGTATATCTAAATCTCAGTGACAACCTCACTAGCTCCACAATGCCTCCAGTTTCTGATGGTGACAATCTAACGTCATATGCATGTATAGTCATATGCATATATAGTCATATGAATGTCACTTTAAAGGTGCTGTCCTTGATGTGGTTTTGTGAAGGATAATTAATATGTTTGCTCGAGGATCAGTCAGGATACACCAGCCTCCTCCATGGCCCTCATGCACCATATTGATTGGCTATGAGCGACCGTAGGGTCAGTCCAGTGACTGCCATTTAGCAAAATTGGACTAAATATATATATATATATATATAGTGCACGGGATTGCAAACACAGCCTTTTGAGCATACTGAAGTGGATGGTTTGGGTTATGCTCAACATATTCGTACTCCACTGTCTTAATCGCACAGCCTTTACCAGGGCGGCCATGTTAGTCACAGAGGGCTGCTGCTCATGATCGGGTGCGGCCCACATCCGGCTCACATGCGGCCCAGAAGCGCAGGAGGCAGCAGGCTCTCAACACTGCCCCTCACGGTAATCTGCCCTCTTTTATGTATTTGAGCTGACACACGTTAATCTGCCCTCTTTTATGTATTTGAGCTGACACATGTTAATCTGCCCTCTTTTATATATTCGAGCTGACACATGTTAATCTGCCCTCTTTTATATATTTGAGCTGACACATGTTAATCTGCCCTCTTTTATGTATTTGAGCTGACACATGTTAATCTGCCCTCTTTTATGTATTTGAGCTGACACATGTTAATCTGCCCTCTTTTATGTATTTGAGCTGACACATGTTAATCTGCCCTCTTTTATGTATTTGAGCTGACACAATGCACTTTTCTCCTGAGGGATCTCCCGTTAAGTTGATGCCATGTAGTTTCTGTAAATAGTCACTTGGGTGGGTTTAAAAAGAAGCATAAAGAAGATGCGCATGTAGCCGTCCTGTACTTTCAGATACATGTTCTTGTGTGCTTCAGCCTATGCAGTCATACATGAAAATACTGATACTTCACCACAAAACAAACAAACAAACACAAAAGAAGTTGAAATGAAGCTGTGAGGACTGCTGCCTTGGAATCAGTATGTAAGCGCATTGCAGTGAGAAGTGACAGATTGTATTCTTCTATGAAAAAAAAGATTTATATATTTAGATAAGGAGATATGAGATGTTGTATATTCTGATAGGAAATGATGTACTGCCATGCAGGTTTTGTGCCTTTTGAGTTTTTTTACCCCAACAGCTTGATTGTTGTTCTAGGAATCATGTTTGTAAATAAAGGTAATACATCAGATTTTCAAATGTCTCTCACGTGTGCTGTGATATTTTCACAATACCTTTTCATTGCCTGTTTGTATGTCTTGTGTCTCACTTACACACACACCCACCTTTTCACACACACGCACACACACAGACCATCTGAAATGCGTGTGACTCAAAGTTCTCTCAGAAGAAGGGCCAGCCCAGTCATTAAACCAAATTAAATTCAATTCAATGAAAAATGACACACCTGTATTCTGTCATTGGGTATAACATTTGGCTAAAAACCCTGTCCACCACAGCATGCCAGTGCTACTACCCTGCTGTCCCTTTGCTTCATGTTCTGTTGTATGTCAATGACATACTAAACACAGACATAGCCACCAATGACATGCTAAACACAGACATAGCCACCAATGACATGCTAAACACAGACATAGCCACCAATGACATGCTAAACACAGACATAGCCACCAATGACATGCTAAACACAGACATAGCCACCAATGACATGCTAAACACAGACATAGCCACCAATGACATGCTAAACACAGACATAGCCACCAATGACATGCTAAACACAGACATAGCCACCAATGACATACTAAACACAGACATAGCCACGGTGGGCTGGGGTGGGCCTGTGCCCACCCACTTTGTCTGATTTAAGTCTTTTAGACTGTTTAAGTTATAACAGTAACCTATGTGTTTCACTTTGTCTGATTTAAGTCTTTTAGACTGTTTAAGTTATAACAGTAACCTATGTGTTTCACTTTGTCTGATTTAAGTCTTTTAGACTGTTTAAGTTATAACAGTAACCTATGTGTTTAAGTTATAACAGTAACCTATGTGTTTAAGTTATAACAGTAACCTATGTGTTTAAGTTATAACAGTAACCTATGTGTTTTGGGCTAGGCCCACCTGATTGTTTCTGGGCCCACACATTTCATGATTTCTGGCTGTGCCCTTGATATCAAACTACATTCCTTATACATTTTCTACAAAGACAAACTGTGTCATTACATATCATAAGGTGCTCACCTCACTGGCACAGGAGTACAAACACATAGGCTATGGTGTACACACATACAAACACATAGGCTATGGTGTACACACATACAAACACATAGGCTATGGTGTACACACATACAAACACATAGGCTATGGTGTACACACATACAAACACATAGGCTATGGTGTACACACATACAAACACATAGGCTATGGTGTACACACATACAAACACATAGGCTATGGGGTACACACATACAAACATAAATATCTGCACTGTTCCTAGTGATATGCTCTAGATAGTGAGATGACGCTATTTTACTGGCCCTCTTATATCAATTAGGTACAGGGTCACAAAGTGTGTAACAATATGTAACATTATGTACTTACACTGTACCTTAGGGTTAGTGTTAGGGTTAGGTACAGTGTTAGTACATAATATTATACGTTATATACATTAAAATATTACAGTACATATTACATGTATATGTTGTTACATGTAGGTACACTCAAAAAGGAACCTTAAATAAAGTGTTATTGACTGATAGCAAGGCATCCTTTTATAGGAAGTATTGCATGCGTTAAACTGGCGTGGGCTGTGTGTTGAACTAGCAGAAAGATTTCTGCTGTGTCCACTTAGGAGAAATGCATGTGTGTCTTGGAGTGCTGTGAATCAATTATGTCTCCCCCCTCTCTCTAACCACGAACACAGTCATTGAGGAACTTATGGTTAGCACACGGGAATGCAGACGAGAGCTTTCTCAGAGATTATGAAGTGCACTTCCCACAATCATGATATTCACACACAAAATACACTTTAGCAACAACACCGTTCGGGGTCAAAAGCAGCATTTGTATACACAAATCAGTAGAGCAGATAAGCCTACAGACAAAAGGTTATTTGCTGTGTTGATATTGAGCATTAAAATCTGTTCTTGAATATGTTTTAATTGTAAAATCTGTGAAAGATAAAATGTTCCGGGGATGCAGAATGGAATTGTTTCAGTAGAGAATGAATGGTTATGTCCATGTCTGTAACTGATATTAGAGAGTTCATTGACTATGTGAACACTGAGAACATTGTGTGTGTGTGTGTGGCGTGTTTGTGTATGTGTTTGAGAGAGAGAGAGAGAGTGTGTGTGTATGAGAGAGACAGAGAGAAAGAGGGAAAAAGAGAGAAACGAACGTGTGTGTGTGTGTGTGTGTGTGTGTGTGAGATAGTGAGAGAGCGAGAGCATGCCTGTGTGTATGTAAATCTGCTGTGTGGTGAGAAGGGTGAACTGGATTCACCCCTTAGAAGCTGACAGTTAAATGTGATACGCTGCACACAGGGCGCTGCACACAAACGTGACTGTGGTGCCCAAACCACTGGAATGTGCAGAAAGACACTGCTTCATCACAAACAGATGCAGCTGAGAGGAAAAATGATATTCCTTTTTCTCAAAAATGATATTCCTTTTTCTCAAAAATGATATTCCTTTTCCTCAAAAATGATATTCCTTTTCCTCAAAAATGATATTCCTTTTCCTCAAAAATGATATTCCTTTTTCTCAAAAATGATATTCCTTTTCCTCAAAAATGATATTCCTTTTCCTCAAAAATGATATTCCTTTTTCTCAAAAATGATATTCCTTTTCCTCAAAAATGATATTTCTTTTTCTCAAAAATGTCACAAGACGCTGAGCTGAATAACAGCTTCATAACGAGACAGCATTTCTGATTACCAGAGCCAATATTTTAATGACCTGAAACTACTGTGCAGCTCAAGTTGAGACTTTTGTAGGCTGTTTTAAATTGTGTAACATATATTGCCGTAGAGTGTGATCAACGTAAAGCAACACTCAGTAGTTTTTGTCTTCAGTCTACAAGTTGGAGTTGAAACTACAGAGAGACAGCCCGCTCCTCCAAACTTACTTAGTGCAGTTATAGCCCATGGAGGGCAGCAAAGTTCATTTACAAGTGCCTTTCACCCAGTTACAAGTTGATGAATCACTGAAATGGTTTTGGAAACATTATTTTAGGGTTGAAAAAGCTACTTATTGTTGCTTTAACTTGTACTGCTTCTAGTTGGCTTCACAGGGCAGTGTGAACACTGAGGCACCACAAGGCTCTGTTCTCTGCCCTACAGTAATACTTCTCCTTTGGGGCAGCCAGGGGCCCTAATACTCCTCCTTTGGGGCAGCCAGGGGCCCTAATACTCCTCCTTTGGGGCAGCCAGGAGCCCTAATACTCCTCCTTTGGGGCAGCCAGGGGCCCTAATACCCAAGGCTCCATTCTCGGCCCTTAAAAATACTCCTTCCTCGGGGCAGCCGGGGCCTAGTTGTAAGGGAGTTGGTCTGGGGATTGGAGGGTTGCAGGTTTAACTCCTGCCCCTGTAGGAATAACGTGTGTGGGGCAGTACATCACCAGTGCTCTCCTGCACCCTCGCCCATGGCTGAACCACCCTTAAGTAAAAGCATCTAACCCCACAATGCTCCAGGGTGACTGTACCTAATTCACTGTAAATCACTCTGGATAAGAGTGTCAGCAATATGTTATGTAATTTGACACGCTCAATGTGTAGCAAGCATTTTTGACTACGTTCCTGTTTTTGACACTGACACTACAATCTGTAAGTTAACAAATTGCTCTATGGTGATTTATTTTTATGTAGCAAATGCAAAGTCCTCAAGTCAGACAGTAGCCACTTGATCTGCAGTGTGAAGAGAGACCAGTCCTCCATTTACCCTTACTATGGTGATACACATGAGACACAGGACCAAACAGTGCCAAGGTCTAAAAGCTGGCATTGAGGTGTACAAACACATATACTTCCCCACCTGCATAGAGTAGACACACACACTGACACGCATTCATACAAAACTGCAGTGCTGAGTGGCATTGACAGTGTCATGTCAAAAACCCTGCTCTGCCCTTGCATGTGTGACACAAGTGAGTGTGTTATTTTTGGGTAATGAAAGCAGGTCACTCTGACCTGAGCATGAATATCAGGAGCCTCTGAGCCAAGAGACTCTGCCATCCAAACACTGCCTTTCTTTGCCAGGTCCCTGTGTTGAATAGGACAGTAATCCCTGTTTGCAAAGAGCCACATGTACACACATATCCAGACCAATGAGAACTGCAGTTGAGCGTGTAACTCAGTAGAAAAACTCACCTTTTGTCTATTTAGGGAGTAGACGTCCCTCCAGCACAGATCCACTGTTAACGCTAGACTTTAGGCCATGGCAGAGGGACTGCAGGCCAAAGCTAACTTGTAGTGTGTTGGGCACTACTGCTTAAAATGTTAATATTTGTTTCGAATCTTCAAGTATAGAAAGCAACGCACACTGCTTATTGTTATTTTTCTTATTTATTACTTCGAGCGAACAACGTGTTTCGCCAAGTGCGTCTTCAGGTTCGCTCTTAATATTTGTTAATATTTGTTTGTTCTATTTAATTGTAATTAGTGTGTTTTCCTCTTTATTACATTGTGCATACTTATGGAATAGTTCAGTTATTAAAAGTTCCAGTCAAATGACTCATGAAAAATAACACTGCCTCGCCATCTCACCACAAAGAACACAAGGCATGTGCAGATTTTTCGCTTTTTGCATACTTTAACGACTAAGCAAATTGTGATTGCACATGTACAATAGTTGCCATGCTTGCAGCACATGTACAGTAGTTGCCATCAGGGCTGGAATTTTGTCATTTTAGGGGCAAGGCCACTTGGGCCTTTGTGTAGTCAATTTTGTGAAAGGGCATCAGGGCCACTGTGGCCTTCTGGCAGATATTTTTCAAGGGCACAAGGCCAAATTGAGAGGGCATGGCCCTCATGAAATTCCTGCCCTGGTTGCCATGCTTGCAGCACATGTACAGTAGTTGCCATGCTTGCAGCACATGTACAGTAGTTGCCATGCTTGCAGCACATGTACAGTAGTTGCCATGCTTGCAGCTCATAGAGTTGCCATGCTTGCAGCTCATAGAGTTGCCATGCTTGCAGCACATGGAGTTGCCATGCTTTCTTTAATTTGAGGTGGAAAAGTACGCTATGAGCCAATGCTACCCTGTAAACAGAAATATCACAGTGGGAGAAGACTGACTGCAGATCTAATATTAGTAAGAGGCTTACACACACACTTGCTTAATGCTTGTTTGTGTGTGTGTGTGTTGTGCTGTGTTTCGCTGCAGTTAAACTGCAGTTCTGAAATAAGTGAGAAGGTTAGACACACACTGCATGCTTGCTCGTTTATCCGTGCCTAGGACACGCTCCCTGCAGAAGTTGTTGGGCACGGCCTGTATCTGTTTTTCTGTTTTATTCACATTGTAGCTTTTTATAGGTCTGGAATGTTCTGCCTTGCATCAAGTAGCACCTATTTTTAACTGCGTGCATTCCCCAGATACCATGCCCTGGCCTGACGCATTGTGTGTGTGTGCGTGCTTGCGGGCGGGCGTGTGTGTGTGTGTGTGTGTGTGTGTGTGTGTGTGTGTGTGTGTGTGTGTGTCTAGAAGGTAGAATTAAAACAATCATCTTTACATCACAAAAAAGAAAGAGAAAATCTGGCATGGACCATCGGCGACAGTGCAAAATCAACCCTTGCGTGTGAGAGCATATCTGCACACACTGAATCAGGCAGGCTGGACCCTGGTGTATGAGAGTATCTGCACACACTGAATCAGGGTCGGGTGAGGGCATCCTTTTGTGTGCACGGGCTTATTGTCCTTTCTCTTTACGTCAGCTAATGACGAGTAGGAACACTCCTTGTCCAAAGGCAACATTCCCCTCACAAAAGGTAATCATCTCGAATTTACTTTTTCTATTTAACAACCCAGTCGCCTGATACTAATCTGCGAGAGCTATTTGGGTTATATAACAATGCTAACACAGCTCCTTGTTTGGAGAGGCAGGGTCTAGATTTTTATTTTTGAGGCATGATTGTCCTCATTCCAAACATTTAACACGACTCAACGTCGTGGCAGCTAAATAATGAAGACATATTTTGCTGCTCTCGTACTTTCTCTATGG
>CM050216.1:39431242-39478742 GCA_027475355.1 Coilia nasus | reverse complement strand
GATTATTGCACCAGCCCACGCTGCCAACCCACGGGATCTGAGCCCTGCTAAAAATTGAAAACCCCCACTTTCCAACCCCCCAACCACCCAAAATCACGGGCCTTGAGAGGTTAATGCCATTAGTGTATAACAGCAGTGTGCTCCAGTGAATGTGCAATCTTCCCTGTGATTAAAGCACCAAGAACAATAGAGACAAGAACAACACCAACAGTTACTAGCCTCTCCTCTAGCCTCTGCTATAGCCTGTGTTTCTAGCCTCTGTTTCTAGCCTCTACTCTCGTCTCTGCGCTAGCCTCTGCTCTTGTCTCTGCTCCAGCCTGTGTTTCTACTCTCTACTATAGCTTCTGCTCTAGCCTCTCCTCTAGCTGCTGTTTCTGGCCTCTCCTCTAGCGTCAGCTCTAGTCTCTGCTCTATCCTCTGCGCTAGCCTCTCCTCTAGCCTCTGCTGTAGCCTCTGCTCTAGTCTCTGCGCTAGCCTCTGCTCTAGCCTCTGTTACTAGCCTCTCCTCTAGCCTCTGCGCTAGCCTCTGCTCTAGTCTCTGCTCTAGCCTCTCCTCTAGCCTCTGCTCTAGCCTCTGTTACTAGCCTCTCCTCTAGCCTCTGTTACTAGCCTCTGCTCTAGCCTCTCCTCTAGCCTCTGCTCTAGCCTCTGTTACTAGCCTCTGCTCTAACCTCTGTTCTAGCGTCTGTTTCTAGCCTCTGCTTTTAGCCTCTACTCTAGCCTCTGTTACTAGCCTCTGCTCTAGCCTCTGTTACTAGCCTCTCCTCTAGCCTCTGTTACTAGCCTCTCCTCTAGCCTCTGTTACTAGCCTCTGCTCTAGCCTCTCCTCTAGCCTCTGCTCTAGTCTCTGCTCTAACCTGTGTTTCTAGCCTCTGCTTTTAGCCTATACTCTAGCCTCTGTTACTAGCCTCTGCTCTAGCCTCTGTTACTAGCCTCTCCTCTAGCCTCATTTTCTAGACTCTGCTCTAGCCTCTTCTCTAGTCTCTGTTTCTAGCCTCTCCTCTAGCCTCTGCTCTAGCTTCTCCTCTAGTCTCTGCTCTTAGCCTCTGCTCTAGCCTCGATTTCTGCAATCTCCAGTCCTGGGATAGTTTCTTGGCTGTGCTGTGATATTTGTCGCTAATCTGTCCAAGTAGCTCCTATGAAGTGTGATATGAACTACTGTATGATATAGCACCTCTGGAGTGTGATATGAACTATGATATAGCACCTCTGGAGAGTGATATGAACTGACTGCTGAGATGATGAGGCCTTCATATAATCTGCCCTCAGGATTGTTTGTACTGACATGCTATGGCTTATGGATCGCTTCTGTAACAAACTCCATTTTGTTTCATCTCTCCAGGGTATGTGTATATTTATTGTGTATGTGGGAGTATTTCTGTGCAAACCCACCCCTCCTTACCTCCCCAACCCACACACACACACACACACACACACACAAACACAACCCAACGAGAGAATCGGCAGATCCTCCAGCACCATCTCCAGGAGAAGAGCACACTCTGTTGCTGCTCGCCAGAGGAAGTGGGGGCTCCTGACCCCTCTGCACTCTGAAATCTATTAAGAGTGCAGAGGTTAAATGGTAACTCAATGTCTAAAAAGCACCAGACTTTAACAGGGCGCTCGTCTTCCAGAGGTTGTCAAGTAATGCCTAGCAGGGCACGGATATCCCAGTCAAGGGGGTGTGGGGGTGTGGGGGTGTGTCCTGGCCCCCAGGTTCCTATCATACAGTAGGATGCTGGCTCCTAATCCACGGCAGCAACACAGCCCAAAGTGCTGCAAGCTACAACATCTGCATTTGCTGTTCCACCGAATGTATGCCTACCTTGATGCTCTGTGTGTGTGCAGACCTGTGACGTATAATTGTGCAGGTCCTGCCAGATGTCTCTGCCCTGCCCCCTGTTGCTGGAGACACATTTATGGCAGTTGTGTGCTGCATGGGCCTGGTCTCAGATTGCATGTTGTCATGATGTGATTTCTTTTCTGAATTCTGTTCCTCTTGCCTTTTGGCACAGTGGTTCTAAGTCTGTCATGAACCACACAAATAGGACCTGAGGGCTACAGATGTCGTGTACTTCAGATCTGAAGGGGCCCTGTATCCGAATCTGAGCGCTTTCCTTGCAGTAACACGCCATAAACCACAGCAGTGCAGAGAGATCCTTGACATTTAAGAGTCCTCTTGGAATCAGAATGTAAGTAATCCACCAGTCTTTCCAAACAAATCCAATTTCCCTCTACTGTATCCTATTTCAAGTCTGCTTCCACTAACTTTGGTGCTTCTTGATTTAAAGAAAGTAGGTCAAACATACATTTTTTTGAGTGGGTGTGTTCAGAGAGTTCACCACCAGAATGTTACATCAGACACCACAAGTGATAATCTTTGTTGGCACAGAGTAAAATCATTATTTGCTTAGCTGGGAGTTATGTGATGGTACAAGACATGTAATGCAGCACGATAACACTGTTGTGATTGCTCCTCACAGAGTTACCTCAGAGACTACTTCTGACCACCCCCCCTCATTAGGAACCCAGAGGTGACATTTTTTTTCCTTGTGTGGTTTACCAACTGTATTGGTCTCCCTCATGGCATTTCCATGTTGTAAAAACTAGTGCGATTCAGTTAAAATGACCACCTTAACAACACATCCATCCCACCTTAACTTATTTGTCCCATCAGAACAGTAAAATTAAGCTTGGGTTTAAAATAAGGTGATGAAATTGTGTATATGTATGATGGCAGAGACAAATGCCTTCCATTTATACCAGCTGGAAAGCCTAAAACAAGCAGGATGCATAAAGGTATAAATATGAACATTTTCCACAGTGATCCATTTCTCAACCATAACCCCACACCTCCTTGGACATCCAACACCTTCACTAACTAACTCCTGTTGGGAAACTCTGTCAGGTTTTTCCTGATTTTCCTTTTGCTTAAGTGTGATGAACCAGCCTTGTCTCCTGCTTCTACAGTGTCATAAGGTTGTTTTGGTTCAGTGTGATTACAAAAACAGTAGGACTTATTCAGCCCTTTTTTTAAACTTCTTTTGTGTGTGTATGCGTGTGTTTGTGCAGTGTGTGTGTGCAGTGAGTGCGTGCATGCATGTGTATGTATCTGTGTGTGGTCCACTGAATGCTTCTGGTTTCTGTTCAGTATTTGTGGAAAGTGAACATTTTCAGTGGCTTTTGCAGTAAGATGAACATACGCTTTCTAGGGAGATTACCAATATAAATACACTGTTTGGAATAAACAAAAATCCTTTTTGATGACAGGGAATGTTGCTCCTCCAGAGTCAACTATGTAACAACAGCATGTTCTATTTTTTCCTTCTGACAACTATTATATAACAAATATATGTAGCTACATGTAAACTAATACAATTTCCAAAGCATTCTCTGGTCTTCTTGTTCAGGAAATGGCATGTCACTCCAGCATTAGCAGAAGAATTCTGCTTAAAACTATTTCAGCTTTACTGTGACGTCCAAAGCTGGACAGGTCTATGGACTATGACTATTTACATGCCTTTCTGGATAAAAGCCTAGTGATGTTTCTTTTCTTTGCATAAACACACACAGTATATGAAGAATATAGGCCTACACAATATTTTACAATTGTTTGGTACTTTTTTGAAAGGAGAATTGTGGCTGTAGCGATTTTTTGCCATGTTTATAAATCATTCTTTGGTCAAAACAACTATTCAATCATTAATAAATATTTTAAAAATCCACAGTGTGCACCTAGATGGAATGCGATGATAATACAGACAAGGTATGCTTTGGTACCCTAGTAACCCCAAATTCTGGCATGTAAAGGCGTAGACTGGAAGGTAAGATAGGCCACCCTCCCTCATCAAGATAGAACCCATTTCTCTCAGTTAGACAAAACAAGAAAAAAAATAGGCTTCACTTTACACTAAAGGCATTCCAGAAAATAATACGTCAGCTCTACTTCCAGTATCTCTACCTTTAAACAACTTCTGGGAGAGGCAGGATTGAGAGGCAGACATTTTAGACCAAATGTGATTATTGATTTGGCCTATGTTTTCATTACCCATCTGACCATAATCTTGGCTACATTCTGTCACTACATTATAAGGTATACTTAACTACGGATTAATAGGAAACCTTGAACTTCAGCAATGCCATTATAAACAGATCCAACGTCCCCGCCTCCCTCGTGAATAATGCAGGACCCTCCCATCGACCTGAGCTCCTTGGCAGAGCTTACTGCATGCAGTGTTCACACTGCTTGTGTTGTGGCTGATGCGAGCTTGTTGTGAATGCGAACCGCACTCGTTACCAGGATCAATGAAGCTGCACTTGAATAATTGAAATAATCTCGACTTTAACCAAACCATATCGCACTATCGCTTAAGGTACATGTACACACGCGGGCTGTGTAGTCCAAGGAACCAAAGCTGACTGACGCAAAAGCTTGCCAGAAGTCAACCCGCTTGATTTTTGGGTTAAAGCGGTCTGAAATCCAGCTGTTGGCCGATATTACGGAGAGCCTCCCGTTGCTGATACGACAAAATAGCGCCTTTTGAGGACATTGCACGGCTGTTGCATCGGACTGCCTGACAGAAGGAACAAGCAAAGGATCAAGGTAACGTTAGGTATTCCTAGTTAAACTGAATTCCCTGTTGTGGTTTCATATAAAACTATGGAGATATCATTTATCGTGTCATGACTGAATGTGAGCAGGACCAGCGTCTGTCATGTGTATTCGACCACACAAAAAAATGATCCTCATGCTGAACGCCTTCCGAGAAGAGCATCGGTGTCTCACGCGCAGAAAAGGCAGGTAGCAACCCTGCTTGCCGCTAACAGCCCTGCTAACCGATAGCCAGCTTGCTTGCTAGCGAGCTGAAACAATTCAGCTATAGTTGACAAGATTTACGAGCAAAAGGCTCGTCGTTAATCTGCTACATGGGATCTGTCGTTAGTTTACAGGGCTCCTCACATGGAGGTGTAGTAGTCTACGCTATGTTTACCGATATTGCTTTGTTTGCTCGCGTAATCATACTGTAGGGTTACTGTACACATCAGATGTCGGCTGAGGGGGCACGTATTGTTGCTCAGGGATGTCCGTTTTCTGATGGTCACTCTCGCCACACAGTCAATGCATGAACTTGCAGTCAATGTATAAGCCTAAAGCTAGCATAGAGAGCGACTTTTTACGAGCTAAACCAGCCTTTCCAGTTTGGTTCCCGAGTTTAACCCTATTCGCCAAAATTAATGCACGTTAACGACAGGCTACATTATTTGTAAAATGCGCGCTTGTGTTTAAATGTCTACTGTGGCATTCACCATATGCAACCGCATAAACTACATATTTTGAGTATTTATTTGCAAATTAATTAAAAGACTACGCTTAGATGAGCCAACAACGCGAGCGTCTACGTGAACGAGTAGAATATTGTTAAAGAGCCCGAAGGCGCATGACGGGCGGATCTGACTCAATCCTGGAACCGCTCTGACTGCTTTTAATGGAAAGTGTGCCAAGTACACACTGCTGTGCAAATG
This sequence comes from Coilia nasus, assembly GCA_027475355.1. Classification (NCBI taxonomy): domain Eukaryota; kingdom Metazoa; phylum Chordata; class Actinopteri; order Clupeiformes; family Engraulidae; genus Coilia; species Coilia nasus. The sequence goes on along the minus strand of CM050216.1, from coordinate 39,473,219 downwards.
TCAGGCCAGGCCATGGATTCGCTGGGTGAGAAAGAAATCCTGATGTGAAGCAGGTGGCAGTCCCGAGGAGAAAATGGCATAATTGCCAAATCCAGGTTAGGTTGATGACATTTTGTACCTGCTATTTCAGTATCAGATGAATGTTAAGAGGTTACACGCATCAGGTCATGTGATCAGTGTTGGCAGATTATCGGTCTTGGGCTGTCGTTTGGTTCGGATTTCTCATCAATTTGTGTAAGTGTCAGTCATGACAAGATAAGATTAACTGGGATTCAGATTGGACTGTCAATCTAAAAAGGGATCAGTTACCAACTAACCCACACTACAATGAAAAATAAAAACCTGTGTGTGTATTTATACACTCAGCACTTTTCATTTCATGTGCCTCTGTCATCAGTGGGCAGCTGTGGAGAGCTGTGGAAAAGCAGTTAGGGAGATGGACAGGGGTGAACAGTTGAAGGCACTTTCCTTAAATTACCCCTGATGTTCCCCTGTGAGGGGTAGCACCATGTGGCATTTATCCAGGGCCTGAGGTGTCAGTGGGGGAAGAAATGCAATCATAATTAAGCCCTGCAAATTGATTTACCTTCTGGGTAAAGCGCTGGGAGATCAGGTGATGAGTGGACCTATGGGTTCTTAGCTAAACAGAGCCAAAGTAGTGTTGAAGGACTTAGTTACAGGCAAATTAGGCTTGACTGACTTTCCAAATGTTCACTTGAAGACCTAGCAGGAAAATGTAGTCACAACGGCATGAGAGCGCTTGTGGACAGACATTAAGCCTAATAGACATGGCGTAATTCAAGTTTGTTTTAAATTTGGTTTCAAAAAGAGCCGTGGAACTTGCTCTGAATCACAGAATGAAAACATGTCGCCGACCTCCACAGCCCCCTAGCCGCCTCTTCAAACGACAACGATGTAACCCTGTCCACTGTGCAAACTCCCCCAGACAAGTCCACCAGGGCTCCGCGGCTAACGCAGACCGTGACCTTAACCTTCAGGCAACCTTCATAAGCCTGCGCTCAACCATTTAGCCTGTTACCAGGGCAACGGGTCACCACAGAGGCAAGCCTGCCAGGTGCTGTCATTCAGCCCTGGTCCCTCAGGGGTCCCCCAAGATGCAGTCTGGTCCCTCAGGATCCCCCAAGATGCAGTCTGGACCCTGAGGGGTCCCCCAAGATGCAGTCTGGTTCCCTCAGGATCCCCCAAGATGCAGTCTGGTTCCCTCAGGGTCCCCGAAGATGCAGTCTGGTCCCTCAGGGTCTCCCGGGATGCAGTCTGGTTCCCTCAGGGTCCCCGAAGATGCAGCCCGGGCCCCTAAGCAGTCACCCAAGATGCTGTGCAGCCCAACTCCTGCTCTGGTGTGTTTTGCTGCCCTAGCCAGAGTCTCTGTTGCGCGCAGTGCATGGGACTTGTTCAAGCAGAGCATTGTTGAAGGAGTGAGGGACAGGCTAGTTTGTAGTGCTTTGTCGAGTTAGGGAGGCGTAGAGGGATCATAGTTTACTTATGCCCGGTTTGCTGTGCGAGGTCGCTCGAGTTAGCCATGACAAAGACAAACTATATTTTCTCCTCTGTGTCTGTTGCTTCAAGTTTTTTTTTGTGTCTGTTTTTCTCTCCTTTCCACCCTATTTCTTTCTCTGCTTCCTCCTTTTGTCTTTTCCCTACTTGTGCATCATGTTTCCATCTCTGAGCATTTCACTCAGGAACATGCAGCGTTCGAAAGTTTAAAATCAGCCTGCTTAACCCAATGCCATGCTCGCGTCTCATTTTCAAGGACACTTCCAAACGTACTCGTATCAGATTCTTCGGATGGCAGAAATGCACCCTGCAATACCCAGCATACGCCTTCCTCCCGCTCCTGCTCTGGGTCGCCACAGCAACTAAGCATGCCTTCTCTGACCCAGACCCTTAAAGATGCAAGAATTGATGCACATAAAAGAGGCCCCCTCCCTCATCTCCTCCACCATCCTGTGTGGCAAAAGACAAACTACAAAAGCACTCAGAGACTCCGATCACCACCAAAATCGAATCACTTTTAAGTTAGCCCATTTTTGACCTACCCTGAAATTTGAATCAAAATGCATCCATAACCTTTAGAGTTATGTTGCTAACTAACAAACAAACAAACAAATAAACTCCAAAGACTATATAACCTCTGCTGGCTGAGGTAAAAATGGGTTTCATGGCTTTCAGTAACATCCAAGTGTCCTCCTCTGTCCCTAATGCTTGGCTGCAGAGTGACCTTCATGTCCGATCCAGTCATCCTGACTCATGCTCCTTCTTGGCTGCGATGGCGCTCTCAGGAATGTCATCTGGCATTGGCGTCGCCATTTCCCATTTGATCTTCCCCAAAGCAGGAACCAGCTGCGTGCCAAGTACTATCAAAGTAAGGGAATCCATCTCTGTCTTCAAGACCTCGAAGACACTTCTCTTCTGAGAACACTGGCCTCTTTTGTTCTGGGAGTACCTCTAACACCATAACAGATCTGACTAGCACTCAATGTGCGCCTCTCTGCCTGGCCTCTGTGCAGTTTGTCATATTTAGTTGATTTTGGGTAGTACTCGGTGCTTACTTCAAGGTCTGTTAACCTGCGATGCTTGATTGTTGTTTTTTACTTGTAAGACAAAAGAAAACTTTGGTTTAAAAGGCCTGTCAGAATTATTACATATCACCTCATGATCACAGTTTCTGTGTGATTTGAGGTTCAGAGCTTCTGTGTCCGTTTCCACAGATTGAGGTCAGACTGACTGACTGAAACCCGTCTATGTCCGCATTGCCTTTAGTAATATGTTTTGTGTATTAAGCTGTTACATAGCCTAGATCATGTCCATAGGTCATGCCTGCCCTGTGTAATGTTCATAAGGTGTTCATAGGGTGTTGCATTTAGCATTTTAGTGACAGCACTGTATGAGTGAATAGGTGGAAAGTGTACAATGAATTTAGCGCTAATTTGGCTGAGCCCAGGCCTGCACAGCTATGGCTGGAGTTCGGCCATTATCATGCTCATCAGCTCACGACTATGGCTGGAGTTCGGCCATTATCTGGCGAGCGCTGTCATGCTCCACGAGCTCCAGAGCGCTCCAGCGTAAACAGAGAAGATGACCCAGCTGAGATTATCCCGCGGCCAAGGCGGCGAGGCCTAATATGTTAATGTATAATGCCATTATGTGTCACCCAGTGACCTCGTCTGACTGACACAGTTTTCACACCAGCAGCTGTGCCACGCTCGTTTGGAGTGGGCGTGTTTCTGAAAGGATTCGTTTCTCTCAGGCTGTCTCAGCTGAGGTGTGTTTGATTATGGGAATAGGTAAAGTACGATTACTTTAGGAGAGACACATTCCACACACACACGTACACACAGACCCACACACATGCACACACACGTACACACACTCCAGGCGGTTCCTCTCCAACCAAAGATATCGTTCTCTTTTTTGGGAGCTCTTGTTGCCATAGCAGCTTGTTACTTTCTCACCTCTACTTGCATAACTTTATGCTTTGTCTAGTCAGTACTGCTTGCTTCTTTAATCTGTCTTATTTATTTTGAATCATGTCTAAGTGTTTATCTGAGAATCGAATTTAGGGTTAGGGTTAGGGTTTTGAATCATGTCTAAGTGTTTATCTGAGAATCTAATTTAGGGTTAGGGTTAGGGTTTTGAATCATGTCTAAGTGTTTGCTGTTAATATCTGAGAATCTAATTTCCATATTGCATCAGCTGTGAGCGCGCTCAAGGCTTGCATATGCTTGTCTTACAGGGCTTATCTAGTTATTTTCACCACCAAATACACATTGAGATTGACACAAAATGAATGTGCTCTACTTGAGTTAGAAAGACATTGTTGTCTGGGCCTACAAAATTAGGAGAAAATCTGGGCTATTTAGGATGCTGTGTGTGTGTGTGTGTGTGTGTGTGTGTGTGTGTGTGTGTGTGTGTGTGTGTGTGTGTGTGTGTGTGTGTGTGTGTGTGTGTGTGTGTGTGTGTGTGTGTGTGTGTGTGCGGTGGTGAAACTCAAAAATGTTCTCTGTTACCGTATTGTTACAGAGACTGTTTTGAGTCTGATTCTGTTTCTTGACTGATATTGACCTTTAACCTCACACCTCACACACACACACACACACACCGCTTCAGGTGGGCTCCGTCAGCACTCAGACGACAGCTCTTATCTGTCTGACCAAAGGGAGCCTGGATGCCCAGTTTCCCTTCCCACAATCCCTCAGGACTTCACCAGCAGACAGCGTTGAAAGAGTAGTGTGTGTGTTTGTGTGCGTGTGTGTGTGTGGATTGGGCTTTATGGGGTCTGTCTGGTGCATTTTTTGCATTTCTGTTGCATTCCTCAGGGCTGTACTTAATTAGTTGTCAGTAGCACTTTGCCAACGCTAATAAAAGTGTGTGTGATGAAGGGGCTGGAGATTGGTGAGGGAGAGGGTGGGCGAGCAAAAGAGTGCAAGACTGAGGGATAGCGGGGAATGGCCATAAAAAGAGAGGTAGAGAAAGAATGAAAGAAATGTGGAGGGTGGATCAGGAGAGAGAGAGAGAGAGAGCGAGAGAGAGAGAGAGAGAGAGAGAGAGAGAGACACACACACAGAGAGACACTGAGAGACAGAGAGAGAGAGAGAGACAGAGAGAGAGAGAGAGAGAGCAACAGAAGTACCGAACACACATTAGGGGAAGCTAGCATATGGTATGCCTCTTGAGGCAGCGCTGTGTGTTAGCGGTGCTACATCTCTTTGTGTTGTGTGTTCTGCTGCAGTGGCTGGCCTATGGGTTTAGCGCTGCATTGCTAAGGATGACCCTGAGTGTATAGGCAACAGCATGGTTACATTAGTGCCACATGTTAGCCCACAGACCGGTACAGCTCGCTGGGAATATAACACAGCAGCGCAGTGTGTTGTCTCCTGTAACAGTGCTTGTAGCATCGTTGCTAAACAGCTCTGGCTGTGTCAGGAGGCGTGCGCTAAGTGCTGGGAGCAGTCGATCTTTAGCGGCGTTTAGCTGCAGGATGTCGAGTTCTATTGTTGCTGTCTGAGAGAACCAGCACCCAGACCGCTTTGATTCATTGGGACTCAAGAGATGGAGCAAATGCTGTCAGCCACAACGCTTTCCCGCTTACCTCTTTCTCCAGGTAATTTGATAAGAGCGGCCTGAAGCGGGTCGAGCCAGGCTGTCTGTTTTTCCCGCCTGGCCAGTGGACCGGACACATGGCAGTGACACACGGATGGTCCTGTCTGGACAGCTGTGCAGAATACCTATTATATTTTATACATATGACCTATTATAATGTGATCAACTGAGTCACTGTGTCCTTTTTTGGCCTAATATTAGCAAAATGTTTTTTAAGTGTAATCTATTTACATTTGTTTATATTTTGATTTATTTATTGAAATTGTGCCGTAGGTGTTTTTCAGATACGATTAGCTGTTTGACCTCCATTGACAGTATTAGCACTGGTTATAATGGCCTAGATATTATTCAACATTTCGATATTCCCTGTCTGTGTCTGATCTCACGAGGACTGTGGAATGGAGTACTGAAGGGGAAAACATGTTCATTAAGTATTAATCAGTATTGATACCGTGTTATGCCTTGGCTGAGTGCTTGGAGCTGAGATCTCCTGTTGTGTGTTTGTGAGAGGAAACCTTCTCCGCCGAGCTAATATTTGTCTGTCTGAGCGGCGTGTTGTCCTGACATCAGTGAGCCGTGGCACGGGTGTGTGTGACAGCCTCTGTGACAGGGGACAGCGCTCAGCTTGGGGACCTCTGGCTGCTGAAGAGCCATGTTGTCGGAGCTAGCCATGTTTTTGGTGGTAGCCGTGGGTTGGAGCTAGCCGTGGGTCAGAGCTAGCCGTGTTGTCGGAGCTAGCCGTGTTGTCGGAGCTAGCCGTGTTGTCGGAGCTAGCCGTGTTGTCGGAGCTAGCCGTGGGTCTGAGCTAGCCGTGGGTCTGAGCTAGCCGTGGGTCGGAGCTAGCCGTGGGTCGGAGCTAGCCATGTTGTCGGAGCTAGCCGTGGGTCTGAGCTAGCTGTGGGTCGGAGCTAGCCGTGTTGTCGGAGCTAGCTGTGGGTCGGAGCTAGCCGTCGGTTGGAGCTAGCCGTGGGTCAGCGCTGGGGGATGGCACTTCCTGCTCTCTGCATGCTGGACTGCACGGCCTATCGGGCTACAAATGGCATGTGCCGCCAATGCCCTCTGATTCTGATGGCTCTGACTCACCCCCCCCCCCCCCCCCCCAACACCACTCCCTCGCCCCGCCCCATTGAGGCCCTCTGATTCCATCTGATGGCTCTGACCCCCCAACACCACTCCCCCGCCCACCTACCCACCCCGTCTCTCTCCCTCTTTCTCCCTCTCTGCCCTCTCTCTGTCTCGCTTGCTTGCTCTCTCACTGTCTCTCTCCCTCTTCTGCCCTGTCACTGTCTCTCTCCCTCTTCTGCCCTGTCACTGTCTCTCTCCCTCTTCTGCCCTCTCACTGTCTCTCTCCCTCTTCTGCCCTCTCACTGTCTCTCTCCCTCTTCTGCCCTCTCACTGTCTCTCTCCCTCTTCTGCCCTCTCACTGTCTCTCTTGCTCTTTTACTCTACTGTGCTCTTTCTTCGTCTCTCAAATGCTCTCTATTTTTCTTCTTCCTGGTTAGTCTCATAGTCTCTCATCCCAACCCTTCTTTATCGCTTTCTCTCTCTTTCTCTCTCTCTCTGTCTCTCTCTGTCTCTCTGCCTCCCTCTCTGTCTCTCTCCCTGTCTCTCCGTCTCTCTTCCCTTTCCTTGCCTCTTTCTACCCCTCCTCCTTTCTCTGCGTCTGATATTCTCCACCTCTATTTACCTTTTTTACTTTACAGTCCTTCTGCTTCCTCCACCTCTCCCTTCTCCTGATCTCCTCCTCCTCCCTCTCTCCTCCTCTCCACCTCCTCCCTCTCTCCTCCTCTCCTCCTCTCCACCTCCTCCTTCTCTCCTCCTCTCCTCCTCTCCCTCCTCCTGCTCTCCTCCTCTCCCTCTCTCCTCCTCTCCTCCTCTCCACCTCCTCCCTCTCTCCTCCTCTCCTCCTCTCCCTTCTCCTGTTCTCCTTCCCCTCCCCCTCCCCCTGTCCTGGTCCCAGAGGAGCACTGCTGCCTCGCTGGCTTTGCTCCAGGACGCTGGGGATGTCTTTGGGGACACATCTCGCTCATCGCCATCCGTTACACGCTCGTGTGGAGCAGCTGCAGGTGTGCTCCCATGGGGCCTGCGGGCCACAGGGGTGGGGGGGGGGGCATGTTCACGCTACACCCCTTCATCCAGCCATGGGGGAGAGGAGAGGGAGAGGGAGAGTGAGAGAGGGATGGGGAAGAGTGGGGGAATGCAGTTGTGATGGAGAGGGGGATAAGCAGAGAGAGAGCGAGAGAGCGAGAGAGAGAGAGAGAACGAGAGAGCGAGAGAGAGCAAGAGAGAGAGAGAGAGAGAGCGAGAGTGAGAGCGAAAGCGAGAGTGAGAGCGAGAGAGAGAGCGAGAGAGAGAGCGAGAGAGAGAGAGAGAGAGCGAGAGAGAGATTACACTGTCATGTTTACCATATTTTACCACTAGCAGCATTGGCTTTTGGCATGACCTCAAAGTCATAGTCAACAAAGTTACCTCATATGGCACAGTAGAGGACGTTAGCTGTGAGCTGTGGAAATATAAGGATGACCTTTCTGTCAAAAAGGTCAGGTTGATAAAAAAAGATCTGTTACATTCTATATAGTTAAACAGTAAGTGTCCTAAACAGTGTCGTCTGAATGGTGCTGCGTTAAAAAACACAGTCGAATATTGAGCTGTTCACCCAGACCAAGTACCCATTTTGGGTGACATTGGTAGGCGCAGGAGTAAGATAAATCATGTGTTTCCTTAGAATCATGGTGTTGAAATAAGCTGCTTCCGTGACACAACATGGCCGACGTGGTTGTCAGACTGCAGCAGTGATTCATAGCCTTCCAGCCAGCATCGCCATAGAAACCGTCTGCAAACGCACCCCTGAGAACTCCTCAGAAAGGAGACTGAAAAAGTAGCGTGCTCTTTGCATGACCTCAATCATCTTCCCGGTTGCTCTCGTTTGCTGTAAGCTGTATTGTCTTCAGAGCAGATGTCGCTCCTGTGACCTGAATGACCCCTGTGCCTGAGGGGGAGGCTCTGGCTGCTCTGGCCGTTGGGTGGCTTACAAGCAATCTCTGCTGTCTAATTGGACGTGCTTTTCTGCGTGCTTTTCTGCATTTCCTCGCTTTATCTCTGTAAAGTAGGCCTAGAGGGGTACATGAACCACAGCATGACTGGTGAACACTGATCAACACTGTCTACTTTCCTGCTTTTTCCTGAAGGATTCTCTGCGGCACACGTTTTTATCTGTCTGAATGTTTGCATTGTATTTCTATCTGTGTTTGGCTCGTTGGTAACAAAACGAAAAGCATGTGTACATATCAAACGACATTGGTGGGTGTTGTCTCTGTACATGCGTATTTTGTGTCTGTGTGTGAGTGTGTGTCTGTGTGTGTGTGTCTCTGGCTGGTGATTGTTTCAGCCTGGTCTGTGAGCCTTAAATTAATCTCTGTCATGTGCATGGCAGGCTGCGGTATCTCTGCGCCAGCAATTAAATCCCCAAACCTGGTGCCTGTTGGCTGTGTGTGTCTGTGGGTGTGTGTCTGTGGGTGTTTGTTTGAGTATCTGTGTGTATATGTGTGTGTGTGTGTGTATGTGTATGTATGTGTGTCTGTGGGTGTGTGTGTGTGAGTATCTTTGTGTCTGTGTATGTGTGTGTGTCTGTCTGTGTGTTTGTTTGTCTGTGGGTGTGTGTGTGAGTATCTGTGTGTATATGTGTGTGTGTGTGTGTCTGTGGGTGTGTGTGTGTGAGTATCTTTGTGTGTGTGTGTGTGTGTGTGTGTGTATGTGTATGTGTGTGTGTGTCTGTGTGTGTGTGAGTATCTTTGTGTCTGTATGTGTGTGTGTCTGTCTGTGTGTTTGTCTGTGGGTGTGTGTGTTTCTGTGTGTGTGTGTTTGTCCGTGGATGTGTGTGTGTGTCTGTGGGTGTGTGTGTCTGTGTGTGTGAGTGGTGCCTGGCTCTGCAGCGTCTCATGAGACAGCCGGCAGTTCGTTGTTGTCCTTCAGCGTCACCTTCAGCCCTGTCCCAGACTCTCCCCGTCCCCGGCGACTCGGCCCCGGTATCTGTGTCTCCGTGGTAACGTCTCGCCGAATCTAAGCCACTCCACCTCTGCCGTGCCTTTCTGTCGCCCAAACCAGCAGTCACGATGAAAAAGACCAACAGAGTCAAATGGGACAGAGATGGAAAGAAAGCTCTCACTTTCTCTCACTTTATCTTTTTCCCCTCTCTCTCTCTTCCTGTCTGTTTCTCTCTCTCTTTCTCTGTCTCTTCCTCTCTCTGTTTCTCTCTGTTTCTCTCTGTCCTTCTCTGAGAGGACTGTCGGGCCAGTGATTTCTTACCCCTGTACCGGAGTGCACAGCTACAGAATATCTCCCTTCGCTGTCCCACATCTGTTTCCTCTGTTGCGGACCGCCAGACGCTGACGCGCCCCCCCCCCCCCCCCCACCCAGATGCTGATGTGACCCCCCCCCCCCCCCAGACGGACAGCTGTTCTGCACTGATTTAGTGCTTTAGTGCTTCGGAGTGAGAGCTAGAGAGGTCAGGGAAGAGGAGGGATCACCCCCCCCCCCGCCCCAGTGGCCAAAACGCTCCAGTTATGACGTGCGTCTCCCTGTAGACGTGCTGAACACCAGACAAAGATTGTGTCCATTGGAACCAGATACCAGGCATCCAGGCATCCTATTCTACAAAAGGCATTCTGTTCTAATGCTAGGTTACGTCCATCAGAACTCTATACTGTGAACTTCAAACTGCTGATCAGAAGCTATTCAGCCTACAGTATTGAGCTGTGCTCAAAAAAACAGCGTTGTTGTGTGGTCGCACATGATCCCACCTTGCATATAGTCATGTTAAAGGCATTCAGCCTGGTATTGTTTTTCTTCAGGACCCAAAGTTGGACAACCTTCACAGTGATGGTAGCCGGCACATTACTGTTAGAGACGTGTTTCTGTGTGGTGTTCAGGTGAAATGCTGTGGAGAAAGCGGAGATAGCATAGATAGGTTTCAGTGTGGTGTGCAGGTGAAATGCTGTGGAGATAGCGGAGATAGCATAGATAGTGGTTTCAGTGACAATAGTGCTGCTATTTTCAGGCGTCTGCTTGTGATCCTGCCATGCACTGTTTTAGGAGTGACCTAGCTTCAGCCTTTTTAGGACGGCCTCTAGTGTGCCTCTGTGTCCCATTTCGTGTGTCAGGAGTCTCGGTCACATGGAGCGCTTTGAGGCCGGTCGCGTGTCAGTGTGAGATGGTAAGGCCAGCGCATGTATGGCTTGAGAGCTTCTCACGGGCCGTCTGCCGTGGGGTGGGGGAGCGCAGAGAGGGGATCTCTGGCGTTAAATGCTGTTTTAATGACATTACGTGATCCTCAGTGAAAGGTCAAAGGTCGCGTGTCAGTGTGAGATGGTAAGGCCAGCGCATGTATGGCCTGAGAGGTTCTCACGGGCCGTCTGCCGTAGGGTGGAAGAGCGCAGAGAGGGGATCTCTGGCGTTAAATGCTGTTTTAATGACATTATGTGATCATCAGTGAAAGGTCAAAGGTCACCACCTCATTGCATTAGTGGTGGAGGCATTAGTGGCTAGCGCTGCCATGTCTTGAGCGGCGTAAAGTAGTAAACAGGTCCCGCCACTGAGCCCTGTCCCTGCGCTAATCCGGGTGGCGAAGCAGAGGCGGCGTGGCGAGGTGTCCCTTGTTGCCTTGGTGATGTGATGCCCTCGCTCCGCTTCTCCAGTTGGCACCCCGGTGTGTCCGCACGTGCTGCTTGTAATTCTTACTCAGGTTCATCAGTGAGGAAAGGGCGCTGTGTGTGTGTGTGTGTGTGTGTGTGTGTGTGCAGATGGATGGATGTGGGCCTATGAGTGTGTGCAGTTAGATGGCTATTTTGCATATGGGTGTGTGAGTCTCTGTGTGTGTATTTTTGTGCACATGTGTAAGTGTGTGTGTGTGTGTGAGGCCATGTGCACAACACACACAATGGGGTTTATAACTGGGGGCTCAGATGGGATTGGGGCGTAGGGGCGTTGTTGATTATGCCTGTCTGCTGCCAAGTGTGTGTGTGTGTGTGTGTGTGTGTGTGTGTGTGAGTGTGTGTGAGTGATTAGGTATTCTGTACCAGCTGGTCATGATGAGCTCACTGAGTACATATGTGGAACAGACAATGAAATTACAGTAGTGTGTGTGTGTGTGTGTGTGTGTGCACAGTATGGGTGTGTGTGTGTTTTAAAACCACTCACCACCCCACCTTTGTGCTGAATGGAGGGTATTTGTGTGTGATCGTGTGTGTGTGCACAGTATGTGTGTGTTTGTGTTTATAAACTACTCACCACCCCACCTTTGTGCTGAATGGAGGGTATTTGTGTGTGATCGTGTGTGTGATCGTGTGTGTGTGTGCACAGTATGTGCGTGTTTGTGTTTATAAACTACTCACCACCCCACCTTTGTGCTGGATGGAGGGTATGTGTGTATGTGTGTGTGTGTGTACCGCTGTGCTTGTGTGGTTAGGTGTGGCAGCAGTCATTCCCATCCCTCAGCCTTACGAGGTGCACTGTGGAGCACAGCCTGTCACTAACGTTTTTAACATAACAGCTTTTTGCCCGAAGTTGCTTCAGAATAAAGAAACGCTGCTGTCCTGCTGTATCTGTAGTATAGTAGTATAGTATAGTATAGTAGTAGTATAGTATAGTAGTATAGTATAGTAGTAGTATAGTAGTATAGTAGTATAGTATAGTAGTATAGTATAGTATAGTAGTAGTATAGTAGTATAGTAGTATAGTATAGTAGTATAGTATAGTATAGTATAGTATAGTAGTAGTATAGTAGTATAGTAGTATAGTATAGTAGTAGTATAGTATAGTAGAATAGTATAGTATAGTATAGTAGTAGTATAGTAGTATAGTAGTATAGTATAGTAGTAGTATAGTATAGTAGTAGTATAGTAGTATAGTAGTATAGTATAGTATAGTATAGTAGTATAGTATAGTAGTAGTATAGTAGTATAGTATAGTAGTATAGTATAGTATAGTATAGTAGTATAGTAGTATAGTATAGTATAGTAGTAGTATAGTATAGTATAGTATAGTAGTAGTATAGTAGTATAGTAGTATAGTATAGTAGTAGTCTAGTATAGTAGTATAGTAGTATAGTATAGTATAGTAGTAGTATAGTAGTATAGTAGTATAGTATAGTAGTATAGTAGTATAGTATAGTAGTAGTATAGTTTAGTCCTAGTCTGTCAGCCTGTCATGTCCGTACAGTTGGACAGTGCAGACAGGTACATATTTGCAATGAATTCTTTTAAATGCACATCATGGCAGCATCATTAGATGCAGATTCACATACCATACAGGAAATGCCTGTTGAATTATGTCTATGTTTTACTTTGTAAACAATTTCATGTTAAGAGACAAGTTATGTGAAGCGAAAGAACTGGAAGGGCACTTGCACAGGCCTTCATTAGGGCTGATTCCATATCTTGCAGCGTTAACAGGAGAGAAATCAAATTCATTTACCCACCCTGTCATCTGGATTCGCTCCAAAATTAAATGGGTTCACCTCACCCAGTGGTGCTGCCTTTGCGCCAAGCTTAATGCCAATCTGGGCTGATTTGCTGCACTTAGAATACCCTGTACAGTAAAAATCAGATAATACCGTGGAGAACACCAAATACATAACACATGTTTAACATGTCTGTGACATCGCAACAACCCCCACCCCCCCCAAAGCCTCACCACTGATTAAAATCAGTCAAGAATAAAAAGAAGACAACCCTAAAGACAACCCTTTCTTACAGACCCACAGACAGACAAACAGACAACCATTTCTTACAGACAGACAGACAGACGGACAACCCTTTCTTACAGACAGACAGACAGACAGACAGACAGACAGACAGACAGACAGACAGACAGACAGACAGACAACCCTTTCTTACAGACAGACAGACAGACAGACAGACAGACAGACAGACCACACTGAAAACACCATCTCCTTGGCAGTGGTAATGAAAGCCAGTCAGGCTTGGTGTAGGCATAGATATATATCTATGGGTGTAGGTGTTTAGAGGGGAGGAGAGGAGACCGAGAGCACAGGGAGGAAGGGAAGTAGTGGAATGAGAAGAAAAGAGGAGAGGAGAGCAGAGAACAGGAGAGGAGAGGAGAGGAGAGCAGAGGAGAGGAGAGGAGCGATGGGGAGAAAAAGAAAACATGACAGGAATAGACGGAAAGCGCTTTAAGAAATGTCCACTGAGGCGGGGCGCGCGGCGTCTAATGCCCCCCATAAACGTCCAGTCGTCCACAAAGTGCTCCTGCGGTTTGCGTTGCAGTCAGTCAGGGACAGACCTGATGATACGCCTCATTCGCGTCAACACAAAGGGGATCTGTGCAAATGAGTTGGGTCAGGTGGCTTCCTGTTAGCCAGGCTCTGCCAGACCAAGTCCTGCCTCAGGGTGCTTGTTTCTCCCCAGGAGAGAGTCTGGAGCCTGCGATTGAGATGAGCCTGTAAAGACCTTAATTCCAGATACTAAGATGTTCCCTTTTAGTCATTCAGACAGCGGGGGTGGCTGAGATAAAAGAGGGCTATGTTGTGAAAACGATCAAAACAGGAAGTAAGTCAAGTTGGTTGTGATTGGCCAAAAGCCAAAGGCAATTCAAATATGGTTGTTGATCTTTGAGTCTACAGAGTCTACAGTGCAAAATGAATGCAGGGAAGCTTGGTGACAGTCAACTTTAGGCAACAGTTTCTACACAGCTAAATCCGAATCCTTCGGCTATAGCAGCTGTTTGTGTGCTAAACTCATATGCCTGTTGTACGAACATGTTCACACTCGAGCAGCTGACATCTTGGACGAGAGACAGGATGGGGGAGGAATGGAGTGTGTTGAGGAGTGACAAAGATCCATAGATAAGCCATCAGCAGGAAAGGGGGAATAGAGAGAGAGAGAGAGAGAGAGAGAGAGATAAATAGGAAATGGAAAGTGTGGAGAAAAGGCCAAAGGGATGGCAGAAGGGGATGGAGGGATGGAGGGATGGAGCGGGAGGGAGAAAGAGATCTAGAGAGGAGGATGAAATTATCATATGAATAACATTTTACTGTCTACCCTCTCTCTCCTCCTTGCAATGTCTGTCTACCCTCTGTCTTTACGCTTTCATTCTTTCTTTTTTAATCCTCCTCTCTAGATCTCTTTCACCCTCCCGCTCCATCCCTCCATCCCTCCATCCTTCTGCCTCTGTTTACATCAACAATGGGAGCGGCAGCCCCACAGACGGGTCTGACTGCACACAAACCCTGCAGCGTTTTGACATCCTGTGTTTGTGTATTTGTGATGGGTGTTGGTGTGTGTGTATTTACATTACATTACACTTAGCTGGCGCTCTTATCCAGAGCGACCTACAGATATTTACAGGGTTTCAGTTACAGGCCCTGGAGCAGTGTGGGGTTAGATGCTTTGCTCAAGGGCATCTCAACCATGGGTAGGGTGGGATTCAAACTGCCAACCTTCTGATTGCAAGACCAACTCCCTAACTACGTGTGTGTGTGTATATTTGTGATGGATGTGTGTGTTTGTGTGTGTGTATTTGTGATGGGTGTGTGTGTATGTGTGTGTTAAATACACAGGGGTCCGTGTGTCACCTGTTTTTACCGTGGGGTGTGTTGTCTTGTGTGAATCAAGGCACCGATGCGCTGCTGTTCTTGGTGTGTTTACGCTTGTTCATCTAAACTCAGACGCCCTCCTGTGTGTTCCCAGGCTCTGAAAGAAGCATTGTTGCCCTGGCAACACTTCTTAAAAGCGTTCCTGAAAGCAGCGATTCCCCACACGTTTACATGCTGCTTTTGCTGTCATACACACGACCATTTCAATTATAGCCAACACTCAGTTTTTTCGATTGAGTTAAATGAAGGTGAAGGGGCGTAGTAGCCGTCCCTGTATTACCTCTGACTCAGAGTCAGCTGAGGGCTCCGCACACATTGAAGAGGAGAGCTATGTTACATAAAATAACTTAAATAATTGAAAATTGAAATCACCTCAGAAACGATCACATAAAAGTCTTTATTGCTTGTGCTGCCTTACTGTGGATGTTTTAAATCAGCAGGTAGAAGAGGTGAGTGGGAATGCTGTGTTACTGCGGGTGGTTTAACGCAGGTAGAAGAGTATGCTGTGTGAAGTGCCGTTGTCTGAGCTTGGCTGCAGGCCCCTGAGTCCCCACAAGCCAGTAGTGTGACAGGTACATTGCTGTGCAGGTCACTCAGTTTTAGCAGAAACTAACTGTAAACCCAGCAGCTTTGACAGCATCCTCTTTCACAGCCCACACCTCCTTGACCTTGGAGCAGACCTCTGAATAAGGAATTTGTGTGTGTGTGTGTGTGCGTGCTGCGTGGCTGCTACAGTAAGAAGCGGTTGAAGCCGAGGATACTCCGTGCTTTAGCTTCATCAGTGCTTTAGCTCTAACAGTGCTTTAGCTCTAACAGTGCTTTAGCTCTAACAGTGCTTTAGCTTCATCAGTGCTTTAGCTTCATCAGTGCTTTAGCTCTAACAGTGCTTTAGCTTCATCAGTGCTTTAGCTCTAACAGTGCTTTAGCCCTAACAGTGTTTTAGCTCTAAAAGTGCTTTAGCTTCATCAGTGCTTTAGCTCTATCAGTGCTTTAGCTCTAACAGTGCTTTAGCTTCATCAGTGCTTTAGCTCTAACAGTGCTTTAGCTTCATCAGTGCTTTAGCTTCATCAGTGCTTTAGCTCTAACAGTGCTTTAGCTTCATCAGTGCTTTAGCCCTAACACTGTTTTAGCTCTAAAAGTGCTTTAGCTTCATCAGTGCTTTAGCTTCATCAGTGCTTTAGCTTCATCAGTGCTTTAGCTTCTTCAGTGCTTTAGCTCTATCAGTGCTATAGCTAACAGTGCTTTAGCTTTTGCAGTGCTTTAGCTTCATCAGTGCTTTAGCTAACAGTGCTTTAGCTAACAGTGCCTTAGCCCTAACAGTGCTTTAGCTCTAAAAGTGCTTTAGCTCTATCAGTGCTTTAGCTTCATCAGTGCTTTAGCTCTATCAGTGCTTTAGCTTCATCAGTGCTTTAGCTTCATCAGTGCTTTAGCTTCATCAGTGCTTTAGCTCTATCAGTGCTTTAGCTTCATCAGTGCTTTAGCTTCATCAGTGCTTTAGCTCTATCAGTGCTTTAGCTTCATCAGTGCTTTAGCTCTATCAGTGCTTTAGCTCTATCAGTGCTTTAGCTTCATCAGTGCTTTAGCTCTAACAGTGTTTTAGCTCTAACAGTGTTTTAGCTCTAACAGTGCTTTAGCTCTAACAGTGCTTTAGCTTCATCAGTGCTTTAGCTCTAACAGTGCTTTAGCTTCATCAGTGCTTTAGCTCTAACAGTGCTTTAGCTCTAACAGTGCTTTAGCTTCATCAGTGCTTTAGCTCTATCAGTGCTATAGCTAACAGTGCTTTAGCTTTTGCAGTGCTTTAGCTTCATCAGTGCTTTAGCTAACAGTGCTTTAGCTAACAGTGCCTTAGCCCTAACAGTGCTTTAGCTCTAAAAGTGCTTTAGCTTCATCAGTGCTTTAGCTTCATCAGTGCTTTAGCTCTATCAGTGCTTTAGCTTCATCAGTGCTTTAGCTCTAACAGTGTTTTAGCTCTAACAGTGTTTTAGCTCTAACAGTGCTTTAGCTCTAACAGTGCTTTAGCTTCATCAGTGCTTTAGCTCTAACAGTACTTTAGCTTCATCAGTGCTTTAGCTCTAACAGTGCTTTAGCTCTATCCGTGCTTTAGCTTCATCAGTGCTTTAGCTCTATCAGTGCTATAGCTAACAGTGCTTTAGCTTTTGCAGTGCTTTAGCTTCATCAGTGCTTTAGCTAACAGTGCTTTAGCTAACAGTGCCTTAGCTCTAACAGTGTTTTAGCTCTATCAGTGTTTTAGCTTTAACAGTGCTTTAGCTTCATCAGTGCTTTAGCTCTAACAGTGCTTTAGCCCTAACAGTGTTTTAGCTTTAACAGTGCTTTAGCTTCATCAGTGCTTTAGCTTCATCAGTGTTTTAGCCCTAACAGTGCTTTAGCTCTAACAGTGCTTTAGCTCTAGCAGTGCTTTAGCTTCATCAGTGCTTTAGCTCTAACAGTGCTTTAGCTTCATCAGTGCTTTAGCTCTAACAGTGCTTTAGCTCTATCAGTGCTTTAGCTTCATCAGTGCTTTAGCTAACAGTGCTTTAGCTAACAGTGCCTTAGCCCTAACAGTGTTTTAGCTCTAAAAGTGCTTTAGCTTCATCAGTGCTTTAGCTTCATCAGTGCTTTAGCTCTAACAGTGCTTTAGCTCTAACAGTGCTTTAGCTTCATCAGTGCTTTAGCTAACAGTGCTTTAGCTAACAGTGCCTTAGCCCTAACAGTGTTTTAGCTCTAAAAGTGCTTTAGCTTCATCAGTGCTTTAGCTTCATCAGTGCTTTAGCTCTATCAGTGCTTTAGCTTCATCAGTGCTTTAGCTCTATCAGTGCTTTAGCTCTATCAGTGCTTTAGCTTCATCAGTGCTTTAGCTCTATCAGTGCTTTAGCTTAATCAGTGCTTTAGCTCTAACAGTGTTTTAGCTCTAACAGTGTTTTAGCTCTAAAAGTGCTTTAGCTTCATCAGTGCTTTAGCTTCATCAGTGCTTTAGCTCTATCAGTGCTTTAGCTTCATCAGTGCTTTAGCTCTATCAGTGCTTTAGCTTAATCAGTGCTTTAGCTCTAACAGTGTTTTAGCTCTAACAGTGTTTTAGCTCTAACAGTGCTTTAGCTCTAACAGTGCTTTAGCTTCATCAGTGCTTTAGCTCTAACAGTGCTTTAGCTTCATCAGTGCTTTAGCTCTAACAGTGCTTTAGCTCTATCCGTGCTTTAGCTTCATCAGTGCTTTAGCTCTATCAGTGCTATAGCTAACAGTGCTTTAGCTTTTGCAGTGCTTTAGCTTCATCAGTGCTTTAGCTAACAGTGCTTTAGCTAACAGTGCCTTAGCTCTATCAGTGTTTTAGCTCTATCAGTGTTTTAGCTTTAACAGTGCTTTAGCTTCATCAGTGCTTTAGCTTCATCAGTGTTTTAGCCCTAACAGTGCTTTAGCTCTAACAGTGCTTTAGCTTCATCAGTGCTTTAGCTCTATCAGTGCTTTAGCTCTATCAGTGTTTTAGCTTTAACAGTGCTTTAGCTTCATCAGTGCTTTAGCTTCATCAGTGTTTTAGCCCTAACAGTGCTTTAGCTCTAACAGTGCTTTAGCTTCATCAGTGCTTTAGCTCTATCAGTGCTTTAGCTTCATCAGTGCTTTAACTCTATCAGTGCTTTAGCTTCATCAGTGCTTTAGCTTTAGCAGTGCTTTAGCTTCATCAGTGCTTTAGCTAACAGTGCTTTAGCTTCATCAGTGCTTTAGCTAACAGTGCTTTAGCTTCATCAGTGCTTTAGCTTCATCAGTGCTTTAGCTTCATCAGTGCTTTAGCTCTATCAGTGCTTTAGCTCCATCAGTGCTTTAGCTTCATCAGTGCTTTAGCTCTAACAGTGCTTTAGCTCCATCAGTGCTTTAGCTTCATCAGTGTTTTAGCCCTAACAGTGCTTTAGCTCTAACAGTGCTTTAGCTTCATCAGTGCTTTAGCTCTATCAGTGTTTTAGCTTTAACAGTGCTTTAGCTTCATCAGTGCTTTAGCTTCATCAGTGCTTTAACTCTATCAGTGCTTTAGCTTCATCAGTGCTTTAGCTTCATCAGTGTTTTAGCCCTAACAGTGCTTTAGCTCTATCAGTGCTTTAGCTCTATCAGTGCTTTAGCTCTATCAGTGCTTTAGCTTTAACAGTGCTTTAGCTCTATCAGTGCTTTAGCCCTAACAGTGCTTTAGCTCTATCAGTGCTTTAGCTCTATCAGTGCTTTAGCTCTATCAGTGCTTTAGCTTCATCAGTGCTTTAGCTTCATCAGTGCTTTAACTCTATCAGTGCTTTAGCTTCATCAGTGCTTTAGCTTCATCAGTGCTTTAGCTTTAGCAGTGCTTTAGCTTCATCAGTGCTTTAGCTAACAGTGCTTTAGCTTCATCAGTGCTTTAGCTAACAGTGCTTTAGCTTCATCAGTGCTTTAGCTTCATCAGTGCTTTAGCTTTAGCAGTGCTTTAGCTTCATCAGTGCTTTAGCTAACAGTGCTTTAGCTTCATCAGTGCTTTAGCTCTAACAGTGCTTTAGCTAACAGTGCTTTAGCTTCATCAGTGCTTTAGCTCTAACAGTGCTTTAGCTCTAACAGTGCTTTAGCTAACAGTGCTTTAGCTTCATCAGTGCTTTAGCTCTAACAGTGCTTTAGCTCTATCCGTGCTTTAGCTTCATCAGTGCTTTAGCTCTATCAGTGCTATAGCTAACAGTGCTTTAGCTTTTGCAGTGCTTTAGCTTCATCAGTGCTTTAGCTAACAGTGCTTTAGCTAACAGTGCCTTAGCTCTAACAGTGTTTTAGCTCTAACAGTGCTTTAGCTACACAGCAATCAGAAGGCTGAGAGACAAATTGACTTCCCTAATGGAAAAAAACAACATTTCTACCTCATTGTTTTTCTCAATATGGAACACAATGCAGCAAAAGCTATTAACTCGCAAATCATCTTGCACTTTTAATACATCTTGCATAGTGCTGAGGGCCTATTGATTAACATTCTGTTTATTTAGTAATATAAATCTACTTTTGTCTGAGATCGCTGGAGCAAGATTACTTCTTAATGCTTGGGCTTATTTATTACTTGGCTGCTTCTCAGTCAATACCATAACGCCTTCAGTTATGAATAAGTTGGCGCCGTGAGCAGAACTAGTATGAATATGAGGCTATTTATTTGGATGATGTGCGGAAAGAATGGAAACACTGTTGATGTATGGTGTGTGTTCAGGGGTGTGTGAGAAGGCCCTGGTTCCCGCCCCGCTAATAGTCACCCCTCGCCTGTCGCCCCCAACGTCTCGTCTCCGCCAGCCAGTGCTGCCTCGTTTGGGTGTGACTAAGCAGCATCACCAGATGCCCATCTGTTTTTATCAAGCGCTCCAACGTCTCCGCGCTCGCCCGGGCAGTGCTCTCCTGAGCAAATACCTGCTGTACACAGAGGCTTGGAGAGAGGCCTTCATTACACAAATCATCCATCACAGCGCCGACGCTCCCCGAGTCAGCTAATCATACGCATTCATCAGGGGAGTTTTCTGACGGGATTTCTTTATTCTCACTCCCAGTGCTCCCAGTCTCGTGTTTCTCCCTGCCCTGGCCGCCTGACTCAGAAACAAGAATGATGCCTTTACGGCATGTAGAGTAGCCAGGAGTGTGCAGACTAACGTTGTGTTAGGGTTTGTGAGGGTGGTGTTGTGTTAGTGAGGGTGGTGTTGTGTTAGGGTTTGTGAGGGTGGTGTTGTGTGGGGTTGGTGAGGATGGTTTTGTGTTAGTGAGGGTGGTGGTGTGTGGGGTTTGTGAGGGTGGTGTTGTGTGGGGTTTGTGAGGGGGGTGTTGTGTTAGGGTTTGTGAGGGTGGTGTGTGGGATTGGTGAGGGTGGCGTTGTGTTAGTGAGGGTGGTGTTGTGTTAGGGTTGGTGAGGGTGGTGTTGTGTTAGGGTTTGTGAGGGTGGTGTTGTGTTAGGATTTGTGAGGGTGGTGTGTGGGTTTGGTGAGATGGTGTTGTGTGGGGGTGGTGAGGATGGTGTTGTGTGGGGTTGGTGAGGGGGGTGTTGTGTTAGTGAGGGTGGTGTTGTGTGGGTTTGGTGAGGATGTTGTTGTGTTAGGGTTGGTGAGGGGGGTGTTGTGTTAGGATTTGTGAGGGTGGTGTTGTGTGGGGTTGGTGAGGGGGGTGTTGTGTTAGGGTTGGTGAGGATGTTGTTGTGTGAGGGGGGTGTTGTGTTAGGGTTGGTGAGACAAGGAGACAGGAGAGGGGGAGGGGAGGAAGAATGGAGGAAGCCCTAACTGCCTGTGCTCTCTACGGGCTGGTACATTATGTCGTTAGAGTGTGCAGGCTTCCAGGAATCAGTTTAAAAACTTGCACACAACCCCACCCCTCACCCAACACAACCCAACCAAACCCTCTACATACAAATGTTAGGGAACCCCCCCCATTGGGTAGCTCCTCACCCCACCACCCCCACACCTAGCCCCTAACCCTACCACCCTCACACCTAGCCCCTAACCCTACCACCCCCACACCTAGCCCCTAAGCCTACCACCCCCACACCTAGCCCCTCATCCACCCCCACACTTAGACCCTCATCCACCCTCCACACCTATCCACACCTCCCCATCAGTTGTGGGGAGAGAGACTTATAAAGCAGGGAGATCACAATGAATACTCTTTCTGAAACAAGGAAACACTACTGACATGAGAGACCAAAGAGACCGAAGTGGGCTAACGGGTCACGTGAGGATATTCCGTTAGTGTGGTTCCTTACTCTGCGCTACGAAGCCAAAAGGCAGTAACTACATATCTTGTCAAATTGAGTTTAGACTGGAAATTGACTTTATAATACATTGTTTGTCTTGTGACTAAATCTCTTGCTGTTTGCTGTTAAGAAAGTACATAAAAGCATTACCACTGTTATACGTACAGCATGTTTGACTGGGCAGTATGACAATGTTCAAGGCATTTTTGTCAGTTTTTATGTTCACGTAGTGACTGCACTTTGCCCCTGTAGGGCAGTTCTAGCCTTTTTCACACTGACAAAATTACCGGTAATTTCAGCCGAAATTAGTGGGTCGCCTGACACACTGCCAACACGGGATGCCGTGTCCAAACGACATGGTAATTCGACCCACCCCTGACCCTACAGTTTCTTGCAACATGGGTCGATATGTGTACACGAGCCGAGGTGAGACGGGGCGCGGGGTGCGGTATGGTGACGTTTCACAACTGCCACCACCCACCAGCAGGACTTTTAAAAAGGGAAACAGCGGAGCAGAACTACAAAAACACCAAGAAGTTCAGAGGCAAACTGTCTCTCAAAATATGCTGTTTATTTCACATAAATCATGTATAACTCACCCAATGTGAGCTTGGAATTTGCTTTTAATTTAAATGCTCTACATGACTGCCTTCATCATGCGAATGTGCAAGGAATAATATCCCACATTTTGGTGTTATTTGGAGTGTTTTTTAATGGAAAGGCTCAGCCAAAGTCCAAATGCATAATTTTGAATTAACTCATTAAGTGCCAGCCATTTTCAAAGTTGGTCACGTCCCAGTGCCAGGATTTTTTGAACATTTCAGTATTTTTTCAAGACCCACAGAAAATTGAGTTCTATGTCTGTGTCAACAAAAAACATACCAAAAGAAACTCCAGATTTTCCTTTATCATCAGAATTTTTTTTTTGTTTG
This sequence comes from Coilia nasus, assembly GCA_027475355.1. Lineage (NCBI taxonomy): Eukaryota > Metazoa > Chordata > Actinopteri > Clupeiformes > Engraulidae > Coilia > Coilia nasus. The sequence continues at coordinate 39,450,850 of CM050216.1, read as the reverse complement.
TACCTCTTTCCATTCCTTAGCAATTGTCTGGAGAACATGGGTGGGTGTAACTAAAAATGCTGATTTCTGACCAAAATACTGAGAAAAACGGCTTTTTGTAACGAGCAACATTTCAAGCAGAAAATGTCTTTGATTACAATCGTTTTTGCTTCAGAGACATCTCAAACATTATGAAAAGTGATCCCATTGTATACTGCACCAAAAATAACGCTGGCAACATTATTTAGCAGCTATTTATGTACAGCACATTATGTTATACTGTAACTGTAGTGCTTCTAGCTCTCCCCCTGTGTGTGCGCGCGTGTGTATGCGTGTACAGCAGAGAAGACCTATAAACACGATCTAAAATACCGGTCCATACATCTAGTATCGGTAATAAATGTAATATTTCTGAACGTCACCAAACACGATATAAAACATTGTAACATTTTAGTGTGGGAACTTGGCTCAGAGAGGGGATAGGCAAACCGAAACCGAACCAAATATACAACGCCTTCAGAGCAAAATAACATCGTATTCCACAGGATCCGCACACAGAACAACTAGATTAACACATGAGAATGATAGCACAGAAAATTATGATGTTGGGAGAGTGCAGTGAATCCGTGCGCTTTACCAAATGTAGAGAGCTGGGTCGTCAGTGACTTGCTGTCGGCGCAGACGGGTCAGTCAAGTGCAGGTGTAGCTATCTATGAAACAGCGCGACAGGCTGCTCATTATGCATTACCTAAAGTGAAATTAATCTATTGGTGGCTTGCAGAAGCTAAACGTGAGATGTTGCTAGGAAAACAGTAGCTTCAAAATACGTGCTGACAGGATTTATTTTGATCAAGCTAGCAGTGTGCAAAACTGCGAGCAATTGAGCAAGCCAGGTCCAGTGTCTCTTCTTTGAGACAATGTTAGATGATCACATATCCACACTGATACTGGTACTACCCACAGAATGGGTTCCCTTGTGATTACAACTTTGATTTTTGTACACAAGCTAGATCAGATGATTACCCCACCTCCCCTGTAAAAAAACGCAATTGACTCGATAACGCGTCATTGGCACTGGTCGTTACTATCGTAAAAGACGCGTTTTCGCATCATTGGCATCGAATGAGTTAAAAACAAATTGCGAGTTCACTTCCTGTTACCCCAGTAGTCATAGCGTCATTTTAAACCCTGAGTTCGCGGGAAATTTTTTTTAGAAACACAAAACAATGACACGCTATGGCGATTTATACAACATTCTATGTTAAATAAACAGCACATTTTGAGAGACAAATCATTGTGTTGTGTGCTTTTTAACTGTGACAGTAAAATGTTTGAAAACTGTAGAGAGTAAAATGTTTGATGATAGCGCTACTGTTTACTAGCCTGGTAAACCCGCCCCTCGTACTTCATTTCATTTTGTACAGAGGGTCTGGACCGGAATCTCTTGAGGGTCATTTAGTCGGCCCCAGCAAGACCGATCCAATCAGCGAACAGAGGGTGTGTTCGTTAGCCGTGATGTTGACCTTGTGTGCTATATTTGAATTGTAGTGCGTAGGCTAATTGCATACGTGACGACCAGGCGTTAGTGATTGGGTAAAGGCAGAGGCACTTTTTTAAAACTTCAGCAGAGTCCACACCTTCAACAAATCGTTTCTGATGGTGTCTGTTCCAGACCCTCTGTACAAAATGAAATGAAGAATGAAGTAAGCTAACTGCTTACTAGTGTTAAGAAAGCATATGGAGCATATATATCCCCATATATTGTGAATATCCCGCAATGTGTGAGTGCAAATATCTCCACAAAGACCCCCTTCGCCCAGTGCATCTTCACCCTAAGTGTTGTGGGCTTTTTAACCGTGGGCGAAATTATTATTATTATTATCAATTATTTGGTGATAGCGCTATAGTTTACCATATGCTGATGGTACCGTGTACAAATAGCTACGGTAATTCGGCATCAAATGTATTCTTTGCATACATTTGCAATCCCATGTAAGCATCCACATGCAGTACAGTGCCATGTCATTTGCCCTTGAATGGTTGTACAAAGAGCCAGCAACAACTCTGTCACTACGTGCACATGGTAGGATCGAATTGGATTAGGATTGGATTGGGTGTTGCTACCCAATGGGTGGTCTGTCCCAAAATCCAAGTGCACATGGAGTTTGTGTAATCGGATAATGGTCAGAGATCTGGCCGTTTCCGCTACCCTAGGTGGCGATGTATTCCTTTAAACAAGTGGTGTTAGAACTACTTCTGGGGTGCCTTTCCCAAACAACGACGGAGGTTAGCATTAAACCACCGTTGTACAACGTAGGTTCAAACTACTCAGCACCCCACAACCGACTGTTTCCCAAAAATCTCCAACCACCAAAGTACGATGGAAGTTAGAACTGTTGTTAGTTTGGACTTAGGTCGTTCAAACTGCAAAGTACCCAGATGTTTTGAAAATGCTCGGAGAGTATTCGGATGCATTCGTTGTGGATAACGACAGAAACGATTGATCTACATAAGGACATAACCGTAGTCTCATTTCATTTAAGCCGGTATGACAGCTGTAGAAACTCTGGGATATCTCCGTCAACACAACTATGTGCCCTACCCATTAAAAGCAACGACTGAATGCCAGTTTGTATCATGTCTGTGTATTTAATTTATACTGCATGAAGCAACAGCTATAAATACATCCACTCCCTCCATGTAGGGAAGTGGTGAGGTGTCGTGGTGTCGAACTCGTCGGTCTGTCAAATGAAGTGTTGCCTTTTTCGGTGAGATATGGGTTCGAATCCTGCTGAAGAGTAATCAATTTGTAAAAGGTGCAAATGATCTTCTAAGGGTACAATGGAATAACCGTGCTTGTGGGTCAGTAATAAGTGCTCATACATCACAGTATTACAAAAGCGCTGTTTAACATCACTGACGTACATTAACTTTAATCCAACCACATTTTGCAACAGCCTTTTCTGTGTTATCGGGTGTGTTTTCTGCCTTCTTTTTACACGATCTGGCAATGCCAGACCGAAAACTAAGTGAATTGGGAGTAACATCATTTATGCAGATGGTGGCAGTAACGCACAGACAGCTGCCTAACCCGCCCCAAAAAGGTCAAAGGTGACGAGCAAGACGTCACGTGAACAAACACGATGGTCTAACGGCAGGTCCATGCTAATCGTTCCAACTGCACAACTTTACGAGGCAACTTCCGATGGGTCTTCCAGACTTTGTTGTTGGGAAACACTTGTGTCGTTGACCGATCCATCGGACTACTGTAGTTGTAAACATCGTTAGTTGCTAAGTCTGGACGATGGTGTTGGGAAACAGCAGTGTAGTAAGACCATCGTTTAAACCAACGAAGTTACTAAGGAAGTTAGCAACGACGCTTTTTGGAAACGCACCCCTGGTTGACAGCTGCTAAAAAGAAAATAAACAAACTATCTGCCGGCATACAAACAAAGATGGCTTTCGAGGAGGTTGACAGAGCAGCATTTGCATACATGTTGTGCATTCTCCTTTGTTTGGAAGTCCGTATGAACGAACAAACAGCTTTTTTGGTTTCCTTGATATGACACAAACTGTGCCGTCGGCGTTTCATACTACAAGCAGTGCATTCCAGTGCATGCGCAGTACGCGAATCCGATATGATCGCGTGCACAAGGCGGCACCAAGCGGATTAACATCGGCTTAAGCCAGGGGTTTCAATCGGATTCGCAAAATCAATCCCTATACGATCTTTAGCCTGTGCATATGAATTCCATATGATCCCAATCCCTTTCCAATCGTATTCAACTCATCCATGTGCACGCAGTCTGTGTGTCCCGCCATGGTTGTTTTGAGAAACTGAATGAAAACTTTGCAGACAGGTGCATTCACCACCAATGCATGGGTCATTCACGTCATTGTACACGCCCACCAATATCGTTGTCGTAATGTTACAGTGCCTCGTCAACCCACCTTTTCAGAAGAAGGGCAAAAACACGGCGTGCTTACACATTGCAGTCCCGGGGTAAATTAGCGTGTCGTACCGTGTCGCCACCCCGTGTCGTGCAGTGTGAAAGGGGCTACTGTTAGGAAGTGGGGGGGGACAATAGCGGTTCTGTGCCATCACTGCTACTGTGACATGCCCTAAAGCATCCCATCATGGGGACATGAGAGTAGCTTAATCCTCGGACATGAGAGTAGCTTAATCCTCGGACATTCTGCTCTGTGAAAACCAGACTTGTGCTGGGTTCAATAGCAACACAGAAAGAGACTGAGCAAGAAAAAGCTGCCAACTTAATTGTTAATAAGGAATTAAATCAGTCGTTGTGGCATGCACCTTAACAAAGGGGTTGCTTTGTGTGTAAGAGAGAGTGTCTTTGTCTGGTTGAGACCTATTGAGTGTGCCATGCCTGTGTGTGTGTCTGTGTTTGTGTGAATGTATGATACATGAATGGAAATAATTGTGTCTGTACATGGGATACCCAGCATAGTGCTAGTCTGTGTTAACATCTGTGAGCAAGACTGACTGCATTGTTATGGTTGTGTGTTTTACGCTAGTGTTTGTGTGTGTATACTCCAGCAACAAAGGAGGCTTCCCCAGGCAGTCATATGTTTGTGTGTGTTTGTGTGTGTGTGTGTGTGTGTATCTAGGTCGGGTTCTGTAAAGCTCTGTTGTAAACAGACTGTTCCCGGGCCTGCAGACACACACGGATCTGATAAAACCAGACATGGCAAGCCAAGCACTGTTGTGTGCTGTGTGTGTGTGTGTGTGTGTGTGTGCTGTGTGTGTGTGTGTGTGTGTGTGTGTGTTTTTGTGTTTGTGTGTCTATGTGTGTCTGTGTGTGTGTGTCTATGTGTGTGTGTGTGTGTGTGTGTGTGTCTGTGTGTGTGTTCCAAGCCCCCAGCACTGAGAGCAGACACTAAGCTGAACCTGGAGCTCCTTAGTTGGCCTCCCCAGTCGGAGGCCCCAGGCCCTGATAACATCTGCTGTGGTCCAGCTCCTCTCGGAAAAACGGCCTTCCTTCTTTTCCTGCTCCGCACGCAGGCTGTCTTCCCTTCCCTCCGTCTCCAGCTGGGCGGCACTCTGTGGTGGCCGTCCCATCAAGAGGAGAGAAAGAAGGGTAGAGGGGAGAGGAGAGAGGAGAGAGGAGAGAGGAGATGAGAGAAGAGGAGAGAAGAGGAGAGAGGGGAGAGGAGAGGGGAGAGGAGAGGGGAGAGGGGAGGGGAGGAGAGGAGAGAGGAGAGGGGAGAGGAGAGGGGGGAGAGGAGAGAGAGGAGAGAAGAGGAGAGGAGGGGAGAGAGAGGAGAGGAGATGAGAGAGGAGAGGGGGGAGGGGAGAGAGGAGAGGGGCGAGAGGACAGAGGAGAGGGGGGAGAGGAGAGAGGAGAGGGGAAGAGGAGAGAGGAGAGGAGAGGAGAGGGGAGAGGAGAGGGGGGAGAGGAGAGAGGAGGGGAGGAGAGGGGAGAGAGGATAGAGGAAAGGAGAGGAGAGGAGAGAGGAGAGAGGAGAGGGGAGAGAGGAGAGAGGATACGAGAGGAGAGAGGAGAGGGGGGAGAGGAGAGAGGAGAGGAGAGAGGGGGAGAGAGGAGAGGAGAGGAGAGGAGAGGAAAGGAAAGGACACAGCTCCAACGAGGTTAAATATGCAGCTTCTCTGTCGTGAAGCCCTGACTGGTTCGCTGAATCTTTATGGTGCTGTTTGACTGGAATGCGGTTCACTGAGGCAGGATTCAGTTAATTCATTCAGTTAGACTTTTGTTTATTGTAACCTCACCCTCAGCAACGGTTTTACGTTCTGGTAGATCAACATTGTGACACACCTGGTGGGTGCATCCTGCCTTAGCACGTTCACAGGTCATGAAATGGAGTGATGTTGGGTAACTTGGTAGCAGTCAGCACATTCTACTGTGTTGCACAATGGCTAGAGCACGAATTAAACAACACAAGCTGCGCATTCCACCTCCATCAGTTCTGAGTGAACAGTTGTTCGAGGGCTGTCCCACGCATTCCCATTGCACTCCTAACGGCTCTCGAGTCTCAGGAACGAAAAGCGGATATTTTTGCTCCTTTGTGATACCTTCCCACGTTTCCTTCCTGAGCAGATGAGCGCTACGCTTGCAGGCCTCTGTCGACACGGCTTACTCTTCAGGACAAGCAAAGGCCTTAGTAAGGGAGTGCCTGACAGTCATCTGGGTCACTGCTACTAGCCTACTCATTTTTCCTGTGAGAAGAGACACTACTGGCCATGCCCACTTTAGCCTAGCTCAAAACAGTCATTGCAAGGCGCTCGCAGAGTGAGAAATGAGATATTTACAAGCGTGTGGAGAATCTAAGGAGCCTTGTAAAAACCAGTCAGCAGAGCATCACTCAACCAGCTGTTTTTGCTTCGCACCACCAGAAATGCAGCATTCCACCTGTTCCTATATCCCGCATCCGCCAGGTCTAGGCCAGATGTGAGTGAGGGGCGTTGACCCCGCCAGGTCTAGGCCAGATGTGAGTGAGGGGCGTTGACCCCGCCAGGTCTAGGCCAGATGTGAGTGAGGGGCGTTGACCCCGCCAGGTCTAGGCCAGATGTGAGTGAGGGGCGTTGACCCCGCCAGGTCTAGGCCAGATGTGAGTGAGGGGCGTTGACCTGTGTGGGATGGTTAGAAGGATCGTTAGCCTTAGATGCAGGTTATCGTTATCGTTATGCAGGTTAAACGAGTGTTTTTGCATGTGATCTCTTGCTTAAGCTGTAATACCCAGAGCCACAGAAGATAAGTTGAGTATGTTGTATTATATAAAACGATGTCAACTACAGTAAGGTCGCGGGGTTTGTGCCCAGGGCTGACTGCAAAATACCCGATGTCTGTGCTGCAGGGCAGGTCAGTTTGGATGAAAATCTACAGTTTTCCATGTAAATGCTGCTCAGTGTGGGGTGGCTGAGGCGATGTACCTTACATTAGCGTGGTATGCGGTGCTGCTATTTACAGTGTCAGGCCAAGCACAGGCCCACACACCAGAGGTGCAGCTGAAGAGGCGTATAAAAGGGCCTTGTTGGCCCGTGTTTTTGGTGGATTAGCTCCAGCAGCACAGCAGGGGGCCCGCAGGCCCTGGAGGAGGTAGGAGTGCTTGATGTCACGCCACCATGATGAGACAGCCGCCAGGTCTCCTTCCTCTCTCTCCCTGGCTGACGGAAGTCCATTTTTAACTGCGGGGATCAAGAAATGTCATTTCATTTGTGGTTATCCTACCCCCCAGGCCTGTTTGCTTGCACACTCACATGCCTTTCTCCCACCACCTCTCTCTCTCTCCCTCTCTCTCTCTCTCCCTCCATCTCTCTTTCTCTTTCTCCATATCGTCTCTTCTCTCTGCCGGTAAGTTTGGTGTCCTTGTTGAGGGCACAGGACCTGTTTCAAGGCGATGACTAAAAATACCTTCCACCACTCTGGCCCCACATCGAGCACTCGGCATGGGAGAGGAGAGGAGAGGAGAGGAGAGGAGAGGAGAGGAGAGGAGAGGAGAGAAAACAGAGGGGAGGAAGGAACGAGGGAGGGAAAGAGAAAAAAGCAAGAGACAGAGAACTGAGTGAGTGAAAGACGATAGTGAGGGTGGGAGGGAAAGAGTCGAGAGGGAGAGGGAGGTTGTGTTCTTTCCTCAGGCCTACCTCTGCAGTCTGCAGGGGCCGTCATCTCCTCCATCACACTGCAGTACATCCACCATCCTCTCCTCCATCACAGTACAGTAACATCCACCATCCTCTCCTCCATCACAGTACAGTAACATCCACCATCCTCCGCTCCAACACACTGCAGTACATCCACCATCCTCTCCTCCAATATAACACTACAATAACATCCACCATCCTCTCCTCCATCACACTGCAGTACATCCACCATCCTCCGCTCCATCACAGTACAGTAACATCCACCATCCTCTCCTCCATCACAGTACAGTAACATCCACCATCCTCTCCTCCATCACACTGCAGTACATCCACCATCCTCCGCTCCATCACAGTACAGTAACATCCACCATCCTCTCCTCCATCACAGTACAGTAACATCCACCATCCTCTCCTCCATCACACTGCAGTACATCCACCATCCTCTCCTCCATCACAGTACAGTAACATCCACCATCCTCTCCTCCATCACAGTACAGTAACATCCACCATCCTCTCCTCCATCACAGTACAGTAACATCCACCATCCTCTCCTCCCACAACACATCACAGTAACATCCACCATCCTCTTCTCCTCCAACACACTATAGTACATCCACCATCCTCTCCTCCCACATAACACTACAATAACATCCACCATCCTCTCCTCCATCACAGTACAGTAACATCCACCATCCTCTCCTCCATCACACTGCAGTACATCCACCATCCTCCGCTCCAATATAACACTACAATAACATCCACCATCCTCTCCTCCATCACACTGCAGTACATCCACCATCCTCTCCTCCATCACAGTACAGTAACATCCACCATCCTCTCCTCCATCACAGTACAGTAACATCCACCATCCTCTCCTCCATCACAGTACAGTAACATCCACCATCCTCTCCTCCATCACAGTACAGTAACATCCACCATCCTCTCCTCCCACAACACACTATAGTACATCCACCATCCTCCCCTCCATCACAGTACAGTAACATCCACCATCCTCCGCTCCATCACAATACAATAACATCCACCATCCTCTCCTCCCACAACACATCACAGTAACATCCACCATCCTCTTCTCCTCCAACACACTATAGTACATCCACCATCCTCTCCTCCCACATAACACTACAATAACATCCACCATCCTCTCCTCCATCACAGCACATCCACCATCCTCTCCTCCATCACAGCACATCCACCATCCTCTCCTCCTCCATCACAGCACATCCACCATCCTCTCCTCCATCACAGCACATCCACCATCCTCTCCTCCATCACAGCACATCCACCATCCTCTTCTCCTGTTATCTCCTCCTCCATCACAGCACATCCTCGGTGAATGTATCGCACTTGCGATCTCAGGATCGCAGTTTCGAATTCACCAGCTGCCAGTAATGCCACTGAGGTGCCCTGAGCATGGTACCATCCCCACACTGCTCCAGTGAGGTACCCTGAGCATGGTCCCGTCCCCACACTGCTCCAGTGAGGTACCCTGAGCATGGTCCCGTCCCCACACACTGCTCCACTGAGGTACCCTGAGCATGGTACCATCCCCACACTGCTCCAGTGAGGTACCCTGAGCATGGTACCATCCCCACACTGCTCCAGTGAGGTACCCTGAGCATGGTACCGTCCCCACACTGCTCACTGGGCGCCGTTGTCATGGCTGCCCCCTGCTCAGCTGTGTGATGGGTCAAATGCAGGGTCAGGTTCGTCGTGTACATTGGGTGCTGTGCTGTGCTGTGCCATGCAATCACTATACTCACAATTACACTGGGTGCTGTGCTGTTTTGTGCCATGCAATCACTATACTCACAATTACACTGGGTGGTGTTTGTTTTGTATGTTTTGTTTTGTGATGGAATCAGAGCTCGTTTAAAGGAAACGCGTCCCGTCATCAGCTGGCCTTATCAGGCTTCCATCCAGGCGGCTCGACTTCGGCATGGGCCTGGGCCATTACTGATGACGCGTCAGTCACGTTACGCGAGTACAGAAATAAGCGGCCCGGTGGAGAAGACTCAGGCTAGTCGTGGTGCGCGTGTCATCTTTTGACGTTAATTGAATCGGGCAGCGCTGCCTGTGCGTCGTGTCGTGTCGTTCGTGTGAAATGTTATTTTCTTCTCACACTTCTCTCCCGTGCCGTCAGAAGCAGCTTTCACATTTCCTTTCTGGAATTACATTTGCACCTCTCATGCCTGACTGACTTTAACTGCCTTTCATTAAAATGACGACGCCATTGTCTTTGTGCTTTATGTCTCCTAAAATAGAGAGGGGGAAATCAGCTTCTCCATATTGATTCCAAGATCAGTCCTGTCCTACTTTAAAATTACACACAACTTTCAGAGTGATGTCCAGAGTTCTAGCCATGCCAGTGAGACAGTGAGAGGATGAGAGGATGAGAGGATGAGAGGATGAGAGGGTGAGAGGGTGAGAGGATGAGAGGATGAGAGGATGAGAGGATGAGTGGATGAGAGGAGTCTAGCAGCAGCAGGGTGAGGGATGAGAGGATGAGAGGATGAGAGGATGAGTGGATGAGAGGATGAGAGGATGAGTGGATGAGAGGATGAGTGGATGAGAGGATGAGTGGATGAGAGGATGAGTGGATGAGAGGAGTCTAGCAGCAGCAGGGTGAGGGATGAGAGGATGAGAGGATGAGTGGATGAGAGGGTGAGAGGATGAGAGGATGAGTGGAGTCTAGCAGCAGTAGGGTGAGGGATGAGAGGATGAGAGGATGAGTGGATGAGTGGATGAGAGGAGTCTAGCAGCAGCAGGGTGAGGGATGAGAGGATTAGAGGATGAGTGGATGAGAGGATGAGAGGATGAGAGGATGAGAGGATGAGAGGAGTCTAGCAGCAGCAGGGTGAGGGATGAGAGGATGAGAGGATGAGAGGATGAGTGGATGAGGGGATGAGAGGATGAGAGGATGAGTGGATGAGAGGAGTCTAGCAGCAGCAGGGTGAGGGATGAGAGGATGAGAGGATGAGAGGATGAGAGAAGTCTAGCAGCGGTAGGGTGAGGGATGATCCTAGGAGAAGAGGGTCGTTAATGAGCTCCTAATTGACTTGAAACAGGAGAGGCTCTCTCTTTCCCATTCCAATTTTACTTTCGGGGGTGGGGGTTGATGAGGTGTGGTTGGTGTGTGTGAGATTGTGTGTGTGTGTGGGGGGGGGTTGATGAGGTGTGGTTGGTGTGTGTGTGGGGGGGGGTGCTGTGTGGGAGTGTGTGTTGTGTGGGGGTGTGTGTGCGGAATACAACCCACACCTCCCAGAGGTTAGGGTGCTTTTACAATCTGTCTGATGAATCTCAGAGACTCAGTGATGGAGGGAGGTCATTTATTTAAAACTTCAGAATAGACACGTGGAGGCCGGATCAGACACTGCTGGGGTGTTTGTGCCCTTCCAAGCTCCATGCTGCCTCCTTAACAGACATTGCCCTAACCCTCAGCCTCTCTGCCCTAACCCTCAGCCTCTCTGCCCTAGTCAGCCTCTCTGCCCTAACCCTCAGCCTCTCTGCCCTAACCCTCAGCCTCTCTGCCCTAACCCTCAGCCTCTCTGCCCTAACCCTCAGCCTCTCTGCCCTAACCCTCAGCCTCTCTGCCCTAACCCTCAGCCTCTCTGCCCTAGTCAGCCTCTCTGCCCTAACCCTCAGCCTCTCTGCCCTAACCCTCAGCCTCTCTGCCCTAGTCAGCCTCTCTGCCCTAACCCTCAGCCTCTCTGCCCTAGTCAGCCTCTCTGCCCTAACCCTCAGCCTCTCTGCCCTAGTCAACCTCTCTGCCCTAACCCTCAGCCTCTCTGCCCTAGTCAACCTCTCTGCCCTAACCCTCAGCCTCTCTGCCCTAACCCTCAGGCTCACTGGCTGTCAAACTTTAGTTATGAAGTTGTCAAAATGTGTCCTATGAGAACACACCATATGCTGTCTCAGTTTCAATTAACACATCTGTTCAGTAGGTGACAACAACAAAAATAGATTAGCAGGAACGTACATTTATTCCAGTGTTCCTGAGTCTGTGCGGCTCATGAGTCTTCATCGACGAAATGTCAACCCGGTGAATTAAATACATAATACTTCTTTTATTCCTTTTAATTTATCATTTTTCCACACTGATATTTTGTTCTAAATACAGTACAGGCTAGGCTAGGCTAGGCTAGGCTAGTTTATGAAGGGAGGCATGTTGATGACCTTGACTCAGGAAGATTCATGTGGCACGGCTATACTGGCAGTGGGGGTTTGCGCTTGTCCATTCTCAGCACGAGCACACACACATGCACACACACATGCACACACACACACACACAGTAGCCTTTGACTCGTAGGAGCACTCGAAGGGCTCTGGACTAAGCCTTCCATTTTGTTGTGGCAAGAGGAACGCTGCTGTATGTGTGCGTAGTGAACGATGACTTAGCTACGCAGCATTGAACAGTTTCAGTGATAAAACCCTGCACTGGCCGCCATATCACCGAGCAGACACAAACCCAGAGCAGGGGTAGGCAAACCCATAGCAGGGGTAGGCATGGTCACCTACACAAACCCAGAGCAGGGGTAGGCATGGTCACCTACACAAACCCAGAGCAGGGGTAGGCATGGTCACCTACACAAACCCAGAGCAGGGGTAGGCATGGTCACCTACACAAACCCAGAGCACGGGTAGGCAAGGTCATCTAAGTTCTTAGGGAGGAAAATTTCAACAGGTTACATTTAGCCGTCACATTTCAGTTCCCTGAACAAGCAAACAAGTGGCCTTTACACATACATTCTCAACTGTGTTGTGCTCCTCTGTACAAGGATAGTTAGCCTTGATGTAAATTGATAAAGAATATATTGGCATTTGGGGTCAGGATAGTGCTATTATTTAAAAAAAGACATTTTAAAACTAGGCTATGTATGAAAGGGAATGGTTATTAAGTGTATAACACTATTATTAAGTATTAAGTATGAAGATACAATTTGTTTCTTTTCCATGTTGAATGTGGGTATCGGTGTCTTAGTGTGACAGTAAGTTGCCTCCCCAGCTAAAATAAAGCCCACTACAGCTCTTCTCGGCACCGGCAAGACTGTCGACACCATCAGGCATGAGATGCCATCCTCCAACAGGTCCTGAGGCGCTCTGATGCCTGTCTCCCCTACCCAGAACACCCCAACCACCGCCCCCATCTCTCCTACCCAGAACACCCCATCCACCCCCCCACTCCATCTCCGCTAGCCAGAGCACCCCCCACCTCCCATCTCCCCTACCCACAGCACCCCCCCCCACCTCCCATTTCCACCACCCAGACTAACCCCCCACCTCCCTTCTCCCCTACCCACAGCACCACCCCCTCACCTCCCATCTCCCCTACCCAGAGCACCACCCCCCCACCTCCCATCTCCCCTACCCACAGCACCCCCCTCCCCTCCATCTCCACCACCCAGAGCACCCCCTCCCCTCCATCTCCACCACCCAGAGCAACCCCTCCTGCCTCCCAAACAGCCCCCACCCCCGCTCCTCAAAAACAATTTTCAGAGGCTGGTCCTCCTGTCAGAATGCAGAAATGTACCTTCACAGTCAGGCAAGACAAGCTCCTGAGACCCCACCCCCACCACTGTCCTCCCTACTGCCCTGCCAGTGATGGACATGGGGGCTACCCACCTCGTCCCACAGGGAGAGCTGTGAAATTGCCATTTTCCACCTGGGTGGTGCAGGGAGGTGTAATTGATGTAATGAGAAGGAATTTAGAGCATGGTGGTAGCAGGCTAGCAGGCTACAGGCTCTTTGAGGGAACCGTATTAGCAGCTTGCCTTCATCCTGCTGGGCGAGACCCCCTCACTGCGATACTCCCAGCATCCTTTGCAACATTCACGTTTGCACCTGCCTCTCCAAAATGCCTCTGAGCAGCCGTAAAAGATGTCCGAATCAAATCAAGGAATCAAGGAATTTGTCTGTAAAATTCCTTGAGATACAAGCTTTGTCGCTTGTATTAAAAAGCCTTTTGCTTTAGATAATCTTTGAAAATTGCTGCCATTGACTGAAAATGACAATTGAAATGTTCCAGATTTCCACATGAATGCAGTGCATGCCAATAGGCTCAGGAGTGTATGATTTATATCTTGACAAATGAACGTTCATATTGCTTTTATAAACTAACAAACATATATAACTATTGTTTCTAATCTGTATAATCCTCGTTAGTTTGTGCTATTGTAGTGCAGCTTGCTGTATACTGAAGTCAGTGTTGAATAGATGTGAATGTGACGACAGGTACTGCATGCCACAGCGAGCCCAAGGAACGTTACAGCTCACTTTGGTGGGCTTCCTGGAGGCCACCACATTGGGCTTCCTGCCTAGTCTGCATGCCACCACAGTCTGGATGGCTTCTTTGTGATGCCATAATTGGGCTTGCCCCCAGTACCCATTCCCTGTCTTGTCCTTGTCACTGAGCTGTGGAGGAGGACAGGGGCTAAGTGCTGATGTCCTGTAGCATGTGTTTCCTGAAGGGGACAGGAGTGACTTACCAGTGCTTACCCCATGGTGGCATGCTTTCTCAAAGGGCTTTAAAATCATCCCCCAGCCCAAGACACACACACACAGACACACAGACACACACACACACACACACACACACACACAGACACACACACACACAGACACACACACACACACACACACAGACACACACACACACACACACACACACACACACACACACACACACACACACACACACACACACACACACACACACACACAGCTTGGTCAATTCAGCACAGCTGAGTTTAATGTCCCTCCTCAGCAGTGGATGATAAACTTGATGATAAACCAAACTTCCATTTTTATTCAGCCGTTCGCTGGAAGCCGTTTTTCCTGGAAATGGCGTGAAAGCGAAGAAAGCCCCTGTAAGCACAAAGATCATGTTGATTTAGGGGGACGGTGAGCTGTGCTGTGGTCCTCAGTGTCTCACGCTCAGCGTCCCCAGATGCAGCTCTCACGCAGCTCCTGGAGCAGCAGTCTGGGTCTGGGGATGAGCTCAACCAGGGAGTTACACTCAAGAACGATAGCTTCTGGGGGAGGCTAAAGACCATTGGGTGAGGTTCGATTCATTTATCCAGGGGACAAACACTGGTGGTCTTGGGCGTGTTAGCCTTGTCTGTATCTGGCTGTATTCTTTCACTGGTTGTGTCCTGGTGCTGCTGTGCAGGCTTCTAAGAGGCTGTTTGAGTGATCCAGGGTCGGGGGCCGAAGGAGTGTGTGTGCAGAGTAGCAGCATATCCGTAGCCCTTTAGTAGCAGCATATCCATAGCCCTTTAGTAGCAGCATATCCGTAGCCCTTTAGTAGCAGCATATCCGTAGCCATTTAGTAGCAGCATATCCGTAGCCATTTAGTAGCAGCATATCCATAGCCTTTTAGTAGCAGCATATCCGTAGCCATTTAGTAGCAGCATATCCGTAGCCATTTAGTAGCAGCATATCCATAGCCATTTAGTAGCAGCATATCCGTAGCCATTTAGTAGCAGCATATCCGTAGCCATTTAGTAGCAGCATATCCGTAGCCATTTAGTAGCAGCATATCCGTAGCCTTTTAGTAGCAGCATATCCGTAGCCCTTTAGTAGCAGCATATCCGTAGCCTTTTAGTAGCAGCATATCCGTAGCCCTTTAGTAGCAGCATATCCATAGCCATTTAGTAGCAGCATATCCGTAGCCTTTTAGTAGCAGCATATCCGTAGCCCTTTAGTAGCAGCATATCCGTAGCCATTTAGTAGCAGCATATCCGTAGCCTTTTAGTAGCAGCATATCCGTAGCCCTTTAGTAGCAGCATATCCGTAGCCTTTTAGTAGCAGCATATCCGTAGCCCTTTAGTAGCAACATATCCGTAGCCATTTAGTAGCAGCATATCCGTAGCCATTTAGTAGCAGCATATCCGTAGCCTTTTAGTAGCAGCATATCCGTAGCCCTTTAGTAGCAGCATATCCATAGCCTTTTAGTAGCAGCATATCCGTAGCCCTTTAGTAGCAGCATATCCGTAGCCATTTAGTAGCAGCATATCCGTAGCCTTTTAGTAGCAGCATATCCGTAGCCCTTTAGTAGCAGCATATCCGTAGCCATTTAGTAGCAGCATATCCGTAGCCTTTTAGTAGCAGCATATCCGTAGCCCTTTAGTAGCAGCATATCCATAGCCTTTTAGTAGCAGCATATCCGTAGCCCTTTAGTAGCAACATATCCGTAGCCATTTAGTAGCAGCATATCCGTAGCCATTTAGTAGCAGCATATCCGTAGCCATTTAGTAGCAGCATATCCGTAGCCCTTTAGTAGCAGCATATCCATAGCCTTTTAATGGTGACCGTACCGCCAGTGGAACGACTCGCTGTGAATGGAAACAGGAAAAAAGGAATTACAACATTACAACATTACTACGACATTACAGAGAGTCTTTAGTAACGCATTACAATATTACTATGACATTACAGAGAGTCTTTAGTAACGCATTACAATATTACTATGACATTACAGAGAGTCTTTAGTAACGCATTACAATATTACTATGACATTACAGAGAGTCTTAAGTAACGCATTACAATATTACTATGACATTACAGAGAGTCTTTAGTAACGCATTACAATATTACTATGACATTACAGAGAGTCTTTAGTAACGCATTACAATATTACTGGGGGCATTGGTTTTGAGCGGGTCGGTGGACACTGGGGGGACTGTAGCTGAAACTGGGGGGACTGTAGCTGAAACTGGGGGGACTGTAGCTGAAACTGGGGGGACTGTAGCTGAAACTGGGGGGACTGTAGCTGAAGGCAACAAATGGAGTGATTTTGCCCCCGCTCTTCTTTTCTTCCTTTTTTCACGCAAGAGGAGATGAGAAATGGAACATTCCGGAGGGACCCAGGGCACTGAGTGTGTCTTGTGGGAAGTATTATTGTTCCTGCCGTATCTGGCAGAAGCTCTCAAAGGCTGACTGCCATTTCACACAAAGCTCTGGGAGCTGATGTCACTTATGCCCAAATTCCCGACAGATGTGTCACTGCTCTGCCACCCGAGCAGGGCAGGCTAAAGCATCTGTGGTTTAGCTACTAGCTGTAGTAGGGATTTGTGTTCTACAAAAACCTTTCATTGTGTTGTCTTATTGTTTCAGATGACCCTTATCTGTTGTCTGTGTTTGGGGGGAGGTGATTATGTGTAGGTAATTAATCAGGGATCTGTCCCACAGAAACGCCGCGTGCGTCTCTCTGCCTGCTGAGCCCCACAGCACCTCCAGTCCTCTGCTCCTCAGGCTGGCTGGCGCAGGATAAATTGCCCCAAGGATCTTACCATCCACCTTGCCCCTCCCATCATCTTATAATCAAGATTCATCTGTTGCGAGGCAGATGGCTGTCCTTACTGCCCCCCACCCCCTCTGCGAGGCAGATGGCTGTCCTTACTGCCCCCCACCCCCCTCAGCATCTGAGCTCTGCACCCTGCATGTGTCTAGACTGTAGTTATCCCCACCCATCCACCCTGCTCTACCCGGCCCTAGACTGTAGTTATCCCCACCCATCCACCCTGCTCTACCCGGCCCTAGACTGTAGTTATCCCCACCCATCCACCCTGCTCTACCCGGCCCTAGACTGTAGTTATCCCCACCCATCCACCCTGCTCTACCCGGCCCTAGACTGTAGTTATCCCCACCCATCCACCCTGCTCTACCCGGCCCTAGACTGTAGTTATCCCCACCCATCCACCCTGCTCTACCCGGCCCTAGCGTCCCCCCCCCCCCAACACACACACACACGCGCCTTACCCTCCCCCACCCATCCACCCTGCTCTACCCGGCCCTAGACTGTAGTTATCCCCACCCATCCACCCTGCTCTACCCGGCCCTAGCGCCCCCCCCCCCCCAACACACACACACACGCGCCTTACCCTCCCCCACCCCACCAATCCTGCTGGACCCCATGGGATTGGGGTCATCCATCTCGGCAAAAGTAGTAAAATGCCACAGATGGGAGGTTTTTCTTCTTGTTTTTTTTTGGGAGATGTTATTTTAGGAGCCCTTTTTTGGGAGATGTTATTTTAGGAGCCCTGGCTAGGAAGCCCCCCAGTCAGGCCGAGTGCAGTCACAGATGGCTCTCAGTGGCGTGGCTGGGCTGGGGCCCCTGGTTTTTACCCAACAATCACCAGCGAGACCGAATGGCCTTGAGGAATTGATTGGCACCATTGACGGAATTTGTTTCGGGAAATCTGTCTGAAGACAACCTCAAGTCAAGGGTCATGTTGTTTGGGTGGGGGGCAGAGGAGGCTTTTTGGCATCACAGAGGATAATGTTAACACTAGCTCTCCCCTTGACGGAGGTCGGTGAGGGCGTCTGTCTGCATTGTTCCAGGAAGTGTACCTCCTGAGCAGCTTTCGTGTCAGATCTGGTCAGTGTTTGTTCGCCACGGGTTGCTCATTCACAATGGAGCCATGCTGAGGCCTAATATGTGCATCGCCATTACACCTCGTTAGTGGCCTGCTCCGGACAACACGCACACAACCTCAGTGGAGCCCCCCATGGCGTTCACACAAGCTCGTCCATTCATGCTTCAAACTAAGCACCCCCAGGCGATGCAAGGCCCCTGAAACTCACCCTTGTGTCCACACACACACACACACACACACACACACACACACCAACCCTTGTGTCCGTGAGCAAAATGTGCTCTGGTCTTTCATGTTGTACATCTGCCGGACTGACAGGAAGGCGTGTCGCCGTGACGTGGTGGGAAACAAGAGCCGTGACACTGCCGCGGTGTTGTGGCTTTTAAGATGTATGGCTTGAAATATGATCAACATGTCGCCATGAGCAGTTTTGGTACAATGGAGTCAGAGTTGGTTTTATTTAAATAAGGGAATGCTTTTTCACAGTTTCATAAGGATTTCCTGTTTGGGATTGGTAAACTTTAGTCACATGTGAAATTTGGGAGCATTATTACTTGAGAAGTGTGGATTTTGGCTGGTATGGTGTGTTGACATGGCTTAGTCAAGCATAACAAAAGAAACACAGACGATTCGTGAGTTGACTGATACAAAGGCATGCAGACGCTGTGACACTCCCAATTTCCCAACGCAAACAAGCTTTGGGTGTGTTGCTTTGCTGGTGTTGTTCACATTTGTGTGTGGAAGCTATGTGTAAATGTCTAACAGGTCTGTCAGAGTGTATGTGAAGAAGAGCATTTGCATTCTTTTGTGTGTGTGTGTGTGTGTGTGTGTGTGTGTGTGTGTGTGTGTGTGTGTGTGTGTGTTGAATGATGAATGAATCTATTAGGCTAGTCTTTGTTATCCATGTGTTCCACACATCCTTCATGTGTGTGTGTGTGTGTGTGTGTGTGTGTGTGTGTACATGAATCTATTAGGCTAGTCTTTGTTATCCATGTGTTCCACACATCCTTCATGTGTGTGTGTGTGTGTGTGTACATGAATCTATTAGGCTAGTCTTTGTTATCCATGTGTTCCACACATCCTTCATGTACTCCTGTCTTTCTTCTTCTCTTTCCCTCCTCCCCACCTGCTGTCTCTCTCCTCCCTCTCTCCTCCTCCCTCTCTCCTCCTCCCTCTCTCCTCCTCCCCTCCTCCTCCCCACCTGCTCTGTCACCTCCTCATCTTAGAGCACTCCTCCTCCTCCTCCTCCTCCCTTCCACTCCTCCTCCTCCTGTCCTCCTCCCTCTCTCCTCCTGTCCTCCTCCTCCTCTCCTCTTCCTCCTCCTCCTGCCCTCCTCCCTCTCTTTTCCTCCCCTCCTCCTCCTCCTCCTCCTGCCCTCCTTCCTGTCTCCTCCTCCTCCTCCTCTTCCTCCCTCTCTCCTCCCCTCCTCTTCTCCTCCTCCGCCCCTCCCCTCCTTCCTGTCTCCTCCTCCTCCTCTTCCTCCTCCCCTCCTCTTCTCCTCCTCCCCTCCTCCTCTGTGTCATGCTCGTCAGATAATGGCCATTTTGTTCTGAGAGCCCCACAGGCCCGTGAGGGGAGGTGGTTACATGATTTCTCCCATCTCTGTCTCTGT
>CM050216.1:39401242-39426242 GCA_027475355.1 Coilia nasus | reverse complement strand
ACAAACCCATTGTAGGTCTTTTCTTTATGTGACGTCAGTGTTGATGTTTTTGGCAGCAGTTTCTTTTCCTCCTCTTCTGCTGTCTTTTCTTTCATGCTGTCCCTATTAGTCCTGTGGCCACTGTTCACCCTCTAGGCCATGTGTGTGTGGGTGAGATTGCATAGAGGCCAGCCTATATGATGGATAGTGAAGTCAAACGCATACAAGTTTCACAGCACTGGTCAAAGGTCCCCAAAGAGTAAGCCCTCTGTATGTATGCCTCTGTATCAGTACAGTGTTTGAGTTCACTATCCGTGAGATCGCCATCTGGTCTTTTTGCTTATGCGTGCTTATAGTCATTTAGTTCCTAAAAATAACAGGTTTTGCCACAGTTTCCCCCAGTCCTAAGCCCTTGGTGAAGTGTTTGACGGACATTCTGTGTGCTTTTCCCCTGCAGAGCCTTCACGCGGGAGCGAGCGAGAACGTGCCGAAGGAGATGGGATTAGGGCCTTGGCCCTCTGGACACGGATTCAGAACACTGCCCCCTAGAGGCCAGGCAGGCTCGCTGTGAGGCCCCCGTCCTCCTATCCATGGTGAGTGCTTCCAGCTTATAGCACCTGCTTGCTGTTAGAAATCAGCCAAAGAATGACTGTTTGTATACATTTAAGAAAATCCGTTTTTGTCCAGCAGAGAGCAACATATCTGCACTGCACAGTGCTGTACGTTAAGTAGAGCTAGCATAAGCGACCCAGGGATGTTTGATTGTATGGCACACCACATGCACATTTGTTATTAAAAACACTTCCAACTATGACCAAAGACCATTTCGGTTCGAACAGCTACAGAAGCACAGATAAATAAAGGATTTTATAGAGGGATGCCAGCTAATGTTCAGCAGTGTTTTGCTAGTAAAGCCCAGTGTTGGCAGCCTGCCTCTGGGTGCCCGTACTGTTTCAGCTTGTGAAGAACAGACATTAAACCCAGGATGCCTCGTATGGAGCATTTGACTGAACACCCCCCAGGTCTTTTGGGTGGCCAGAAACGGTATGTCTGTGGTTGACTATTACGGCCAAACCAACGGGGCCTTAACATTACGAGCGCGTCATGCCAGACCTCATCCGACTGTCAATGCCAGGTCAGGCCCCCTAGCTGAAGTCAGGGGAACGAACCGCTGAAACCGAGAAATTGGCATGTAATGGACCCAGGCGCGAGGGAGCCGGTCGTTAGGATGCGTGCAGCGCACATAAGCAGGGGGTGATGAGCAGTGGCCAGAGAAAGACGGATTTGACGGACTGAGCCTGTTTGCCTCTTTGCAAATCACCACATTATTCAAACATCGAGACACGGTGGGAATGTCTAAAAATGTCATTCTTAAATGGGGAGACCTCACAGCAGTTGGTGTGCTTAAATGGAGAGACCTCAAAGGAGTTGGTGTGCTTGAAATACAATGGCTGGCTGCTAAGAGGTGTAGGCTTACAGTGACATTTGCAGTGTCTGAGGAGAATGAAGGCGTATGTTCCTAGTTAGCCTATTAGCCTATTGGGCCGAATGCTACTGATTCTAAGTCTTATGATTTACCCCATGTCCATTCCAAACAACTCTGTTTCCACACCACTTTGCATGCAGCCAAAAAATGGGAATGGCTCCCTGGTTAGGGAGACTCTGGCAGAGGAAGCACGTTAGCTATGATAATTCCATATGCGGTACGGTTTTATAATCTTTGCGAAAATGGACTGTAAGCGTTTTCTGCCTCTCCAAGAGCGTATGTTGTTAAACAGTAAATTTTCAAACAGTGGACTTTTATTTCAAACTGACAGAGAAGTGCCGGCAGAATTAGGCTATGTTATACCGGCGGCACTGAAGTGGACTCACTTCAGCTACGATGTCAGAACGATAGTAAGGTCGGATTCGTGTGCACAGACACACACACACACACACACACAGACACACACACACACACACACACACACACACACACACACACACACACACACACACACACACACACACACCAGTAATCTCAGAACTAGAGTAAGGTCGGACTCAATTTTGCAGTCATGGGTTGCATCAGCCCTGAGTTGCCCATCCCTTTCTGGTGATGGAAGTGCAAGCCCCTGCCCATATTTGCCTGCGATGTGGAGCGGTGGCTGTGAATGCAACATTACATGAGGCATTATGCAGTGGGCCACTTGGGCCACATACCACTCGTCTCACTGTCGCTCCCACAGCTTTCTGTGGACGGGCAGAGGAGCCGCGTAGGCATTCGTGCGCCGCTAAAAGTCATTTTGGCTTTTGGGAAATGACTAAGCCTGCGGTGTCCGTAACCTCGGATCGACGACTGGCTCGCGGGGCTGCACCGCGCGCTGCTGAGTCAAGCCTGCAAAACATTTCATTTGCAACCTCAAAATGAGATTCACCAACACCAGCTTCCTGGATGCGTTAGCTGAGTGAATGAGCAAAACCAGGGGAGATGCTGAGGAGGGTGGGGGGTGGTAGGGGGGCGGAAGGGGAAGTTTGGAATGGAATGGCTTCACAGGAACCAGCCTGCAAAAACAAAGACAGTTCTGTTTTGGGAGGCGACTCCTTGCCCTTGCTGCGATGCAGAAAAAAAGAAAGCGAAAAAGACAGTGGGTGGCTCTTGTTTGTCGAGTTGAGGCAGAACCGAGCAGATCGGAGCAGCGTCGGTCTGCTGCCGGCTCATCTAATTATCCCGCTGTCCATCCGGCCGTGAAATAGCCGCTTGGCTGTGAAATGAGACCAGTGTGCCTCCCTGAGAGTGGCCGGCCCTTTTCAACAGCAGCAGCAGGGGCTGACGGCGGCGTTTAAACACTCAAACATCAAGCTGCTGTGGCATAATGGCCAGGCCAGTGTTAGGAATACCAGGCCAGTGTTAGGAATACCAGGCCAGTGTTAGGAATACCAGGCCAGTGTTAGGAATACCAGGCCTCTGTGGGATAATGGCCAGGCCAGTGTTAGGAATACCAGGCCAGTGTTAGGAATACCAGGCCAGTGTTAGGAATACCATGCCTCTGTGGCGTAATGGCCAGGCCAGTGTTAGGAATACCAGGCCTCTGTGGGATAATGGCCAGGCCAGTGTTAGAAATACCAGGCCTCTGTGGCATAGTGGCCAGGCCAGTGTTAGGAATACCAGGCCTCTGAGGGATAATGGCCAGGCCAGTGTATGGATTATGGACTGAGATGTCCTCCGTGATGAGGGCAGCGGGGTGGGAGACGGGTAGAGGAGAGGTTGCCATGTTGTCGTTTGTCCTATTTTAAAAAAAAAAGCAAAAAAGTTGCTTGTCTGTCTTTTGTTGCCACTGTTGTCAAAATGAGATGGGTGCTTTTCTTTCTTGAGTGCAGAAACACTGCAAGTAACTGATACAACACTACGGCAACGGCCTTCTTTGACCTTATCCCCCTCACTCTGTGTCTCAGGGCTCATTTCCACCAAGCACTGTGCATATACAGCGCGTGCCCGTTTTCTCTCCGTACTCGTTCAGAATGCACGTCAACAGATGAGACCATTTCCACCGCACGCGTGATCTGAGCGTATTGTGCCCCTATACAAAGCTATTGTACACGGATACGCGCTCTACACGCTGAAGCCAGTGGAAATGAGGCCTCAGAGAAACACACTGGGCCTAAATTACTCTGTGGTCCTCTTCTGTACACTCACGTTTTCAGGTAAGTCATTTTGGCACATGGATAAATAAACCACACATGGGTCACATGGCTCCATGCTGGGTCACATGGCTCCATGCTGGGTCACATGGCTCCATGCTGGGTCACATGGCTCCATGCTGGGTCACATGGCTCCATGCTGGGTCACATGGCTCCATGCTGGGTCACATGGCTCCATGCTGGGTCACATGGCTCCATGCTGGGTCACATGGCTCCATGCTGGGTCACATGGCGCTGTAGACCAGAGAGTCTACCACTCTGGCTGAAGATAGGGTGGTTGAAACCTGATCATCTAATTTAAATGGTGTTTGCACAGTGTTGAGAAAGCGGGCAAGGCATGGCTGAAGACTGCGGTAGGCTCCTGTGGCATATTTAGGAGACCACGTCTAGAGCAGATAAGGTGAAATATTTATCATCAGAATACATTTACCATGCATCCCATAGCTGGTGAATTACTCATGTAATGCTTTCCAAATGTGCTGCTGCCCCGAGTGCTGCTCGAGGAGGGACCCGAGGCATGTTTGAAAGTCTACAAAGAGGCTTATGTTACACGGCTGCACCAAAGAACGCTAACTCTGGGGTAATAGTTTGACAGTGTGGAAACCAGACATGTCCATGCGACCCTCAGCTGTTTAAATGAGGAACAGTAAACACAAAATGCTAAGGTATAATCCCATTAGGATGGCTGCCAGTTATGAACACAACTCTTTCAAGCCCAGCACATCTAAGTGTCTTTTTCCCACCTTTGTTCAAATTGCCAAATTACAGAGGAGTTTTAAGTCCACACATGTGTTCCAACGATCTGCTCCTGTAATTGCCTGAAATGAAACACAAAAGATGGGCTACTGCATTTCTCTCTCAGACCTGAACTGAGCATACAGTGCACCCTGTGTGTTCATGTATCAGACAGTGCAGTGGGGCTGAAGAGAAGAATGGGGTTCTTCCCCTGCGGTGTAAGTAGCTCTGGATAAAGTATGTTTACTCAACAGCCTGAATGTACATAAAAAGCTCCTAAGATCAGCACCAGGGATGAATCTTGTCCACCAGACGGGCATTGTCAGGCTGACTTTTTCCTCTGGACTGCTCTCTGCGGGGCTGCAAGGACACATTGTGGTCATTTATTGTGCCCTACAAAGGCAAAGTGCATTAACTACACAAATACTGAAATTCAGAAATAGTGTGATAGTATGTAGTAGTATAATAGTAGTGTAATAGTATAATAGTGGTGATGCTTTTATGTACTTAACAGGAAGAAGCAAGAGATTTAGTCACAAGACCAAGGAGGTGTTATAAAGTCAATTCCTGAAGTCTGAACTCAGTTTTGAGAAAATATGTAGTTAATTACTGCCTTCTGGCTTTGTAGGGCAGTGTGGGGCATTCTCAGACAGGACACATCGTTAAATGCTAGCGAGCCAATTATCCATGCTTTTCCCAGCACGCAGCATGGCACAGCAAGCACCCTTCACCCGTGGCAAAATGTCCTCTCATTATGCTCACTGCTACTACAGGGGAAAAATTAAAACAACTGATTTTTTTTGTCTGTGATGGGCAATCAGGTGGCGTCTCTGGATCCCTGAAGCGGTTTGGTCTGGTTGTTTGATTGCTGATTATTTGTTTGCCATCTACATGGGGCCAGGGCAGACGCTGGCACTTCCCCTGATTGGCAACATCTCTCACACTCCCCCAGAGCGAATGTGACGCGTGTGTCCTGTCTTACTCAGCTGTCATTGGCTCTCAGCACCGTCATTCAGGGTAAGAGAAGGGAGTGCAAGCCTCCTAATTGGACAGGTGCCAGGTCAGGTGAGTGTCTCTGTTGTAGTGATACGACCAGCTGGCTACTCCAGTGCTGCCGAGCAACAGATGAGAAGCTTGCCCTCTCCCTGCTTAGAGCGCCGACCTCAACCCCTCACACGCAGGACACTTAACCGTTCACACGCAGGACAAAAGCAGCAGCCTGGATCCGTTTCATAGGTCATGCTGTGTATTACACTAACTTACATACTCCTGACAGTAAAATTTTAAGTCTCTGGCAGGAGGCCAATTGGCAGCACTTTTGACGCCCAGAGTACATTAAACTGCTCCCCGTAGACACGTTTTAGGGCCCTAAAGATCCTTCACACTTACAGGCCTCCATACAGTCCACATACACTCAACCTCGAACTGGAGACACATGAAGAGCCAGAGTGTCGGCACAAAATCTGTAAGCTGTGTCTACCCAGATCTTAAATCTTCTTACTCTGACTGATGCTTTGAGAAGATTTATTCTGTAAGCGTGGGTCTCAATTTCAGCACAACCTCCCCTTCCTCCAGTCCTACAGCAAAGGCTACGCCCGCAGGCTCACTGCGCTGCCCTATGAAGGCACAGTGCAGTAACCACGGAACACAGAAACAGACAAATGCCCTTAACACTGCCATCCTGCCCAGTCAAATGCCCTTAACACTGCCATCCTGCCCAGTCAAATGCCCTTAACACTGCCATCCTGCCCAGTCAAATGCCCTTAACACTGCCATCCTGCCCAGTCAAATACGCTGCACGTATAACAGTGCTGATGCTTTTATCTGCTTTCTTAAGAGCAAGAAGCAAGAGATTTAGTTTTAGTCAATTTGACAAATGATGCAGTTACTGCCTTTTGGCTTTGTAGCAGCAGGAGGGCGTATACAGAGCGGGCCGTAGAGACGCACACAGCCCCCAAAGGTTGTGTGTGTGTGTACATTCAGCAGAGGTTGTGTGTGTGTGTGTGTGTGTGTGTGTGTGTGTACATCCAGCAGAGGTTGTGTGTGTGTGTGCGTGTGTACATCCAGCAGAGGTTGTGTGTGTGTGTGTGTGTGTACATCCAGCAGAGGTTGTGTGTGTGTGTGCGTGTGTACATCCAGCAGAGGTTGTGTGTGTGTGTGTGTGTACATCCAGCAGAGGTTGTGTGTGTGTGTGTGTGTGTGTGTGTGTGTGTGTGTGTGTGTGTGTGTGTGTGTGTACATCCAGCAGAGGTTGTGTGTGTGTGTGTGTGTACGTACATCGAAGAGAGGGTGTGTGTGTGTGTGTGTGTGTGTGTGTACATCCAGCAGAGGTTGTGTGTGTGTGTGTGTACATCCAGCAGAGGTTGTGTGTGTGTGTGTACATCCACCAGAGGTTGTGTGTGTGTGTGTGTGTGTACATCCACCAGAGGTTGTGTGTGTGTGTGTACACATCCAGCAGAGGTTGTGTGTGGGTCCTCACAGCGGGACTTGAGATGAGTTCTGCTCGTGTGTGTGACGTTGCACCCCGTCGAGGCCCCCCAAGCGGGAGAGGAAGTGTAAGGCAGCATGGCGCCGTTAATGGGAGTTTTTATTCCCCGCAACATCGATTTTCTGGGTCTACACAGACACACACACACACACACACACACACACACACACACACAGGCTCACACACACACATGCACACAAATACGCATGCACACACAGAAATACACATGCGCAAACACCCCCCCCCCCCCCCCCCCCCCACACACACACACACAAATACGCATTTACACACACACACTCATAAACACACACTTGCACAAACACTCACAGTGACACTCACAGGGACACTCTCACACACATACAAGCACACACTGTTTCAAATGCAAACTCTTGAGGAATCCCACAAATAAACACAGACCCAGGTCCACCGCACACACACATCAGCTCTCTGTTTTTTATTTTCTTTTTTGGTCATACTTTTCTGACTTTTTGTTTCGCAGTGTGTGTGCCCCCCTTTGCTAGGCTTCACACGACTAGGCTTCGCTACCTTCACACGACTAGGCTTTGCTAGGCTTCACACGACTAGGCTTCGCTAGGCTTCACACGACTAGGCTTCGCTAGGCTTCACACGACTAGGCTTCACACGACTAGGCTTCGCTAGGCTTCACACTACTAGGCTTCGCTAGGCTTCACACGACTAGGCTTCACACGACTAGGCTTCACACGACTAGGCTTCACACGACTAGGCTTCGCTAGGCTTCACGCGACTAGGCTTCACACGACTAGGCTTCGCTAGGCTTCACACGACTAGGCTTCACACGACTAGGCTTCGCTAGGCTTCACACGACTAGGCTTCACACGACTAGGCTTCGCTAGGCTTCACATGACTAGGCTTCGCTAGGCTTCACACCACTAGGCTTCACACGACTAGGCTTCACACGACTAGGCCTCGCTAGGCTTCACACGACTAGGCTTCGCTAGGCTTCACACGACTAGGCCTCGCTAGGCTTCACACGACTAGGCTTCGCTAGGCTTCACACGACTAGGCTTCACACGACTAGGCCTCGCTAGGCTTCACACGACTAGGCCTCGCTAGGCTTCACACGACTAGGCTTCGCTAGGCTTCACACGACTACGCTTCACACGACTAGGCTTCGCTAGGCTTCACATGACTAGGCTTCGCTAGGCTTCACACGACTAGGCTTCGCTAAGCTTCACACGACTAGGCTTCACACGACTAGGCTTCGCTACGCTTCACACGACTACGATTCACACGACTAGGCTTCACACGATTAGGCTTCGCTAGGCTTCACACGACTAGGCTTCACACGACTAGGCTTCACACGACTAGGCTTCGCTAAGCTTCACACGACTAGGCTTCGCTAAGCTTCACACGACTAGGTTTCACACGACTAGGCTTCACACGACTAGGCCTCGCTAGGCTTCACACGACTAGGCTTCACACGACTAGGCTTCACACGACTAGGCTTCGCTAGGCTTCACACGACTAGGCTTCGTAGGCTTCACATGACTAGGCTTCACACGACTAGGCTTCGTAGGCTTCACATGGCTGAGCCGCCACAGAACTTCCTGTCCGCCATCTTTCCTTCAGCGCCCTTTAAAAAGCTGCTCCAGAGTGCCGGCAGTACTGGGAGTGGTTAATGTGCAGTAGTGGGAGTGGTTAATGTGCAGTAGTGGGAGTGGTTAATGTGCAGTAGTGGGAGTGGTTAATGTGCAGTAGTGGGAGTGGTTAATGTGCAGCGGCAGTAGTGGGAGTGGTTAATGTGCAGTAGTGGGAGTGGTTAATGTGCAGCGGCAGTAGTGGGAGTGGTTAATGTGCAGTAGTGGGAGTGGTTAATGTGCAGCGGCAGTAGTGGGAGTGGTGGTTAATGTGCAGCGGCAGCTTGGCACTCTGATGGGGCTGTAATAATCTGCATGGTTATTAGGGGCGCATGAGGATGCTAATGGTAATGTCAGCAGTGGTAGAATGATAGCAGGTGTTGGACTAGCTGATTGGTTTGGTGTATGCAGTCCATGACCAGTTAATATAGCGTTTCAATTCAGATAACCTTGATGACTTTTCAGCGTTGACAGAGGATAGGGTAGACTTAAAGGCATGTTTTAAAATGGAGGCTTGAAATAAGCTTGGCACACGCATGTAATCACACACTTGGCTATTGGCTATTGCCTCGTCTGCTGGTATACTGGATATGCTACTATTCTATTAGTCATCCTCCATCAAATCCCCACAACCCACAGCGACCGCCCACACACACACACACACACACACACACACACACACACACACACCCAACGTGTGACTTTAATGGAGTGGTAGCATGCCATCTGTAGCCTGTGCCCATGTTTAATGTGACCCGTGACCCTGGACATCGTGACCTTTCACCTCTGCGTGGGGTCACCCCACTCAGTCATCCCCTAAGTGACGGGGCGGTCAGCTGTTTGTGTTGGCCCAATGGAGCAGAGAGCAGCGCAGAGCAGTTACAGGTCAAAGGTCACCAACAGCAGCGAGGGACAATGCAAACAGGAAATGAAACCTGTGTGTGGATTGGACCTTCATGCAGCCAGCTAGACTTGTGTTGAGCCTTATTGTTCTTCGAGCATTTGCATGGGACTGTGGCATCTGAGACATTCCAGACATACTTTTTCATTACATGACATTTATCTGCTGTCTATAAAGTCTGATAATTACCTTATTTTGTACACCCAAAAATGTGTATGTATATCTGGCTTTACTAATGGTTTAATTATTCACAAATTGTAGGCCATCTAATACAGTATAATAACAAGGGCAAGTGCATCAGGTAAACTACTTCAAAGAATACGGCTATAATTGGTGTAGGGCTTACTGCCAGCCCACTAGCCTTGATTTAGGTGCTCTTTGAGCTCTTTCTAGGTTGCATATCAGGATGTTAGCAGAGGAGAGCGTAATGAGGCACTGATGAAGCAGACACCCTTTTTTTGTTTTTTTGTTCTGATGCGGCAACATGCAAGCGAAACTCTATTAGGTTACTAATTACCAAAACTCTGTTCCAGGCTAATCAGATCTGACGGCCTGTGGTTTTACAGCCAGTTCTGCTCCAGAGCATTCAGTTGCCTAACAACCAACAGGACACGGAGACACAGGCTTTTCAGCCCCCTAAAAAGTTTTTTTTTACTATCCCTTTGAATTTAATTTCTCCTTCACTGGTGTGTGTGCATGTGTGTGTGTGTTTGCTTGCTTGCCGTGCTCTGGTTTCTGTCTCTCTCGCTGCTGTCCAGATTGTGGTGTGTTGGGCTTGTTGAGGTGCAGGACGGCACCACCGCTGGGTTGGGGGAGTGTGAAGGGCGTAATGGCCACACTGTCGCCTTCCTTCCTCAGCCCTAATCACCTCTAACACTGCAAGCACCCTCACCCCTAATCACCTCTAACAGTGGTAGCACCCTCACCCCTAATCACCTCTAACAGTGGTAGCACCCTCACCCCTAATCACCTCTAACAGTGGTAGCACCCTCACCTCTAGTGACTTTCAGCAGTGGTAGCACCCTCACCCCTAATCACCTCTAACAGTGGTGGCACCCTCAGCCCTAATCACCTCTAACACTGCAAGCACCCTCACCCCTAATCACCTCTAACAGTGGTAGCACCCTCACCCCTAATCACCTCTAACACTGCAAGCACCCTCACCCCTAATCACCTCTAACAGTGGTAGCACCCTCACCCCTAATCACCTCTAACAGTGGTAGCACCCTCACCTCTAGTGACTTTCAGCAGTGGTAGCACCCTCACCCCTAATCACCTCTAACAGTGGTGGCACCCTCAGCCCTAATCACCTCTAACACTGCAAGCACCCTCACCCCTAATCACCTCTAACAGTGGTAGCACCCTCACCCCTAATCACCTCTAACACTGCAAGCACCCTCACCCCTAATCACCTCTAACAGTGGTAGCACCCTCACCCCTAATCACCTCTAACACTGCAAGCACCCTCACCCCTAATCACCTCTAACAGTGGTAGCACCCTCACCCCTAATCACCTCTAACAGTGGTAGCACCCTCACCTCTAGTGACTTTCAGCAGTGGTAGCACCCTCACCCCTAATCACCTCTAACAGTGGTGGCACCCTCAGCCCTAATCACCTCTAACAGTGGTAGCACCCTCACCCCTAATCACCTCTAACACTGCAAGCACCCTCACCCCTAATCACCTCTAACACTGCAAGCACCCTCACCCCTAATCACCTCTAACACTGCAAGCACCCTCACCCCTAACCACCTCTTTATACTCGGGCAGGAGTGGGTTACGGGTTAGTCACTCCTCTAATTATACTCTCACTCTAATTACACTCCTCTAATTATACTCTCACTCTAATTGCACTCCTCTAATTATACTCTCACTCTAATTACACTCCTCTAATTATACTCTCACTCTAATTGCACTCCTCTAATTATACTCTCACTCTAATTACACTCCTGTAATTATACTCTCACTCTAATTACACTCCTCTAATTATGCTCTCACTCTAATTACACTCCTCTAATTATACTCTCACTCTAATTGCACTCCTCTAATTATACTCTCACTCTAATTGCACTCCTCTAATTATACTCTCACTCTAATTACACTCCTCTAATTATACTCGGGCAGGAGTGGGTTACGGGTTAGTCACTCCTCTAATTATACTCTCACTCTAATTACAGTCCTCTAATTATACTCTCACCCTAATTACACTCCTCTGATTATACTCTCACTCTAATTACACTCCTCTAATTATACTCGGGCAGGAGTGGGTTACGGGTTAGTCACTCCTCTAATTATACTCTCACTCTAATTACACTTCTCTAATTATACTCTCACTCTAATTACACTCCTCTAATTATACTCTCACTCTAATTACACTCCTCTAATTATACTCTCATTCTAATTGCACTCCTCTAATTATACTCTCACTCTAATTACACTCCTCTAATTATACTCGGGCAGGAGTTTCCTCCTCTCTCCGTCTGTCTGCCGCAAAGTGATCTGTTTTTCAGAATCTAGGGTTAGGGATGGGTAAGGATGTCAGAAGTTAATTGCAGTTATTTTGGTGATTCATATCCGTAATATGTGGTCTTCCCTAATGACAGTGTAAGTACAAGACCACATGGATGGAACAAATAGTGTAACTTTCTCAACTGTGATCCCCTAATTGAGGGGAAACATGTTCCTGCAAGAGCACGGCTCCATTGTAGACATCACAAACCAGACCCTTTTGTCGTGGGGGGGGGGGGATCACAAACCAAACCCTTTCGTCTCGCCTGAAAAAAGAGGGGGGGAATAAAACACATTTTTATTTGCTCCTGGCTGTTTGGAAACCTTGGCCCTGCCGTCACGCCAGCGGATGAAATAAATCTAAATGCTTGTTGGGGAAATAGTACAAACTCAAAATGAGCTGTGTGGTTGATGGCAGAAGACACTGTTGTTTTTCCCCCCATTGTGTCTGGTCTTGGCCTTCACCGAGAGCCACAAACGCTTGGAGCAAGCACGCAGGCTGCTGCTGGGGAAACATCCTTGCTAAGGGTGAGGCAGATGAAGTGCTGGGAAAACATCCTTTGCTAAGGGTTAGGCAGATGAAGTCAACTGAAAAAAATGAGAATTATAAAACAGTAGAGTTAAACTGAATAAAAAAAAAATGGTTTTAATTAACAGTTCAATAAATTAATTAATTTAATTAATAATTTCAGTACACATTGATTTTCAATAAAGAAAAATAGGCTTCAGAGCATCAGTGTACACTTTGTAACCGAGTGTGTCTTAGCCATGGTGAAGTTTGAGACATTTTTTTTGTTTTGTTCCATTGCTGTGTCTTAAGAGTTACTCCCCTGCACAGATCATTACCCCCAACCCCCCCCCCCCCCCCCCCAAGCCAAGAAAATTGAATTGCAGGTGGCTGTGGGTCAAAGGTCAACTCTGATAGCTGGAGAGTGTAATCACTTCCTGAGGGGCCTCGAGAAGCGGCCAGTGAGAAGCCCTCAGATGGGAGCGAATTAGCTTAGATGCTACAGGAAGCAGAGAGAACTACAGTAAGAGTCCCTGATTAGCTTAGAGGCTACAGGAAGCAGAGAGAACTACAGTAAGAGGCTACAGGAAGCAGAGAGAACTACAGTAAGAGTCCCTGATTAGCTTAGAGGCCTGGATGCTACAGGAAGAGTCTCTGATTAGCTGTAGAGGCCTGGATGCTACAGTAAGAGTCTCTGGTTAGCTGATTAGCTGTAGAGGCCTGGATGCTACAGGAAGAGTCTGTGATTAGCTTAGAGGCCTAAATGCTACAGTAAGGGTCTCTGATTAGCTGATTAGCTGTAGAGGCCTAAATGCTACAGTAATAGTCTCTGATTAGCGGATTAGCTGTAGAGGCCTGGATGCTACAGTAAGAGTCTCTGATTAGCTGTAGAGGCCTGGATGCTACAGTAAGAGTATCTGATTAGCTGATTAGCTGTAGAGGCCTGGATGCTACAGTAAGAGTCTCTGATTAGCTGATTAGCTGTAGAGGCCTGGCGGCTACAGTAAGAGTCCCTAATTAGCTGATTAGCTGTAGAACCCTGGATGCTACAGTAAGAGTCCCTGATTAGCTGTAGAGGTCTGGATGCTACAGTAAGAGTCCCTGATTAGCTGTAGAGGTCTGGATGCTACAGTAAGAGTCCCTGATTCTTCTGCTGCCAGAGATTGGGAGGACGGGAGGTTAAAATCAGATGGCAAGGAAAGGGAGGTAGCAATCAGTAAATTGGTGCAATCAGTATCGGAGTAAAGTACACACTGCTTAAGACACACATATGACTAATCTGGAATCTGGTTCTCATCAAGGGATCTTTGCCATTTTAGTGGACCCTGGTCCCCCCCTGCCACAGGTCCTGGTTCGGGTGAGTATCAGTAATGACCGGCACTTTTGGTTGCCCCCTGAGTGTGTGTGTATGTATACGGCCGCTACATACAAGGGTTGTATTCGTTTAGTGAAGTACTACAGACTGTGTCCATCCTGTGTGGCTTTATCCTTCAGTGTAATGAGCAAAGAAAAGCACTTCTCCTTTGTGTCCGACTGAGTGACATCGCTGCACAGCTGTGTGGGGAAACAGTGGGGACCTATGGGCAGAGCCTTACGGGATGCTGTGAAGTGTGTGCCAGTGAGCCAGCCCTGCTCACTTTACTGCTCTTCAGACCCTATGAGTGCTTGCGTGTGTGTGTGTGTGTGTGTGTGTGTTTATTTCTTGGTTGGTCGTGTCGCTGCAATCAGCCAGTAGGCTCATTTTGGTGTCTAGGATTTATCTTTTCCCTCTGGTGCTGAACAGCCTCGATGCTTCAGCGTAGAACTCCTCTGCAAACATCTGGCATAAACAGCTTTGTGTGTGTGTGTGCGCTCTGGCATAAACAGCTTTGTGTGTGTGTGTGTTTGTATGTGTGAGTGTGTGTGAGTATGAGTGTGTGTGTGTGTGTGTGTGTGTGTGTGCATTCTGACTTCATGAAGATGCTCCGCTTCTTTGAGGGTAGAGTTGGCAGCTTTTTTAATTTCTTTCTTATGTGTGTGTAATTCAGATTTACTGTCATCCGTGTCTTCATGCCAAAGAAGCGACAGTTTTGCTCAGACTTGCGGGGATTTGAAGTGGCGGTGATGTCACCCCGTTTCTCATGCTTTCATCTCTGCATCGGCTCATTCCAGGCGGCAGACAACGCACGCTCACTGAGTGACTGGCATATTTACAGTCCTGTGCATGTCTGAGTGACTGGCATATTTACAGTCCTGTGCGTGTCTGAGTGACTGGCATATTTACAGTCCTGTATGTGTCTGAGTGACTGGCATATTTACAGTCCTGTATGTGTCTGAGTGACTGGCATATTTACAGTCCTGTATGTGTCTGAGTGACTGGCATATTTACAGTCCTGTGCGTGTCTGAGTGACTGGCATATTTACAGTCCTGTATGTGTCTGAGTGACTGGCATATTTACAGTCCTGTGCGTGTCTGAGTGACTGGCATATTTACAGTCCTGTGCGTGTCTGAGTGACTGGCATATTTACAGTCCTGTGCGTGTCTGAGTGACTGGCATATTTACAGTCCTGTGCGTGTCTGTGGCCCTTCACACAGTTCCCGTCATCAGCATTGCAGTCGCCATCGACCCCGAATGGAGCTTTCTTCAGCTGGCAGTGTTTACGTTCAGCACTGGATGGACGTTGGATCTGATTGCATGAGTTCATTGTTTCTTTTCAATGAAAGAGAGAGAGAAAGAGAGAGAGAGAAAAAGATAGAGAGATAGAGAGAGGGAGAGATAAAACTTGAAGGGAAAGAAAAGCAGTTCCCCTTTCCCCCTACGGAATAAAACAAACATAGTGTTTTCCTTTCTTGCGCCCCCCTCTGAATACTCTCTGCCGCCAGACCCCCCTCTGAATACTCTCTGCCGCCAGAGGTGCTGGGTTCTGGCCGTCAGTTTTGAGTCTGAGTCCGCCCTGAGTCGGTTCTCTCAGGGGGGAGAACGGGTGGATAAGAGCCCACGGCCTTCCCGGTGCTCTCAGGGGGGAGAACGGGTGGATAAGAGCCCACGGCCTTCCCGGTGCTCTCAGGGGGGAGAACGGGTGGATAAGAGCCCACGGCCTTCCCGGTGCTCTCAGGGGGGAGAACGGGTGGATAAGAGCCCACGGCCTTCCCGGTGCTCTCAGGGGGGAGAACGGGTGGATAAGAGCCCACGGCCCTCCCGGTGCTCTCAGGGGGGAGAACGGGTGGATAAGAGCCCACGGCCCTCCCGGTGCTCTCAGGGGGGAGAACGGGTGGATAAGAGCCCACGGCCCTCCCGGTGCTCTCTGAAAGAGATCTGAGGATGAATGGCCATTGTTTCTCACTGGAGAGAGAGATGTGAGATGTGGATGTTCACATCATGACTTGCCAGTCAAATCTCCGTGCGAATAGACGGACGGACGGACAGACGCCGGCCTGGCGAGACTCGAAGCAGGTCAGTGGAGCATGCGAGAGAAAGAGAGAGAGAGGTTCACGGTTTGTTCAGCTCCCCTCTGTGCTGACATGGCTTCCTGTTTCAGAGAAGGTTGCCCGCCTCTGTAGCTCGCCGCTCGCCTCTGGAAGGAGCGGTGGGCCGTGAACCCCTTGCTGGGCCACGAACCCCTCGCTGTGCTATTAACCCCTTTCTGGGCCACGAACCCCTCGATGTGCTATTAACCCCTCGCTGGGCCGCGGACCCCTCGCTGTGCTATGAACCCCTCGCTGGCCCGCGAACCCCTCGCTGTGCTATGAACCCCTCGCTGGGCCGCGAACCCCTCGCTGTGCTATGAACCCCTCGCTGGGCCGCGAACCCCTCGCCCTGACATAGTATGTGACACTGCAGCGCGTTTGACGTCAGCGGTGGAGGGGACTTACTGACGCAAATGGCCATGGGCGAGCAAATGAGTCTTTTGAGGCCGCCACACAAAGACTCTGCCACTCTTTCGCAGTAACCTTTTCCTTCCTCCGAGTTTATCTTCCTTCCTCTCTCTGTTTTTTCATCCGTTCATCCGGTTTGTCTCAGCCTCTGACTCAGTGTATCTGCCAGCATGCTGCTGTCACACGTTGGCTCCAGTTTTCCTCCATTATTTCCATCGGTCTTTGGTTCCTCTTATTTAAAAATATCACACACACACTCCTTTATCACACACACACTCCTTTACCGCATACACACTCCTTTACCGCATACACACTCCTTTATCAGATACACACTCCTTTACCGCATACACACTCCTTTATCACACACACACTCCTTTATCACACACACACTCCTTTACCACATACACTCCTTATACACACTCCTTTACCGCATACACACTCCTTTATCACACACACACTCCTTTACCCCATACACACTCCTTATACACACTCCTTTACCACATACACTCCTTATACACACTCCTTTACCGCATACACACTCCTTTATCACACACACACTCCTTTACTGCATACTGTACACACTGCCTTTTGCCTTTCTGTCAGCCTTGGCCTAATGGTTGCAGGCATGCATATGCAGCTGCTGGTGCTCGTGCTTTTAGGGGTATGGCATTTGTGTGAGGCCATCATGCTTTTAGGGGTATGGCATTTGTGTGAGGCCATCATGCTTTTAGGGGTATGTGAATTTGTGTGTGCCCATCATGCTTTTAGGGGTATGGCATTTGTGTGTGAGGCCATCATGCTTTTAGGGGTATGTGCATTTGTGTGTGTGCCCATCATGCTTTTAGGGGTATGGCATTTGTGTGTGAGGCCATCATGCTTTTAGGGGTGTGGCATTTGTGTGTGAGGCCATCATGCTTTTAGGGGTATGTGCATTTGTGTGTGTGCCCATCATGCTTTTAGGGGTATGGCATTTGTGTGTGTGCCATCATGCTTTTAGGGGTGTGGCATTTGTGTGTGTGCCCATCATGCTTTTAGGGGTATGTGCATTTGTGTGTGTGCCCATCATGCTTTTAGGGGTATGTGCATTTGTGTGTGAGGCCATCATGCTTGAGCAGACCTCTCTGTGTGCTTTGTGTGTGTGTGTGTGTGTGTGTTTGCGCTTATCTGAACGACAGGAGAGTGTGTATGAGTGTGTGTCCATGTCTCGGGGGACAGTGTGTCTAGTCGGTGTGATTGATTGACAGTTTACACATGGGATGCCTCTCTCGGGAGAGGATTTCTCCCTCTCTCTTTCTCTCCCTCTCTCCATATCTCTCTCCCTCTCTCTTTCTCTCTCTCTTTTTCTCTTTCTCCCTCTCTCTTTCTCTCCCTCTCTCCATCTCATCTCTCTCTCCCTCTCTCTTTCTCTTTCTCTTTTTCTCTCTCTCCCTCTCTCTCTCCCTCTGTGTCTCTTTTTCTCTCTCTCTCCCTCTCTCTTTCTCTCTCTCTCCCCCTCTCTCTCTCCCTCTCTCTCTCCCTCTCTCTCTTCCTCTGTTGCTCTCTCTCTCCCTCTCTCTCTTTTTTTCTCTCTCTCCCTCTCTTTTTCTCTCTCTCTCTGACACTCTTTTCCTATGTACCTATCGCCACCATAAACCAACTATTTGTGCTGTCCAAATGCATTTTCTTTGACCTCAACCACTTTTTCAATTTTAATGGAATCATTCTAAGCTGTCCATCAATTAGTAATCAGTAGAGTTTATTGCTTCCATTGCCCCCTGTTTAAAAAAGGAACTTAAGTTGTAATTTGTGCAGTAAAATTGTGCTGAGGAACGTAGGTGATTCAGAGACACTAGCTGTGGTGGAACTGAAATGTTCCTGTGTGTGATGGTCCGAACAACCTCCCCACACTTCCCCGATGTCGTCACACGACGGTCGAAGGCCACCGCCCTTCCTGGCAGCCCGGCAACCTGCCTGACAAATGCTGGGCTAAGGGACGTGCTTACACACCCTGTCACCAGGGTAACCGTTGCCATGACAGCCCCCCCCCCCCTTTCGGGGCCCTGAATGCAGAGGTGGACATGTACATGCCACAGTGGTGGGGCCTGCAGAGGGGCACATGTACATGCCGCAGTGGTGGGCCTGAATGCAGAGGTGGACATGTACATGCCACAGTGGTGGGGCCCTGAATGCAGAGGGGCACATGTACATGCCACAGTGCAGAGGGGCACATGTACATGCCACAGTGGTGGGCCTGAATGCAGAGGGGCACATGTACATGCCGCAGTGGTGGGGGCCCTGAAAGCTGTAAGGTCACAGTCACCGCTCGTTAAGAACAGGGAGACTTCAGGAGGCCCAGTACAGCCTTTGTGTTTGAGATTCAGTCATGTAATCAGGGTATGTATGCAAACGCATGCATATGTATGTACTGAATCTTTAAAGGCCCAACCTGATTGCAAACTCTGTAATTTCACAAAAGCAACGATCCTGGCCAGGGAGCAGATATTTTGGTCTGTGTGATCATATATTTGTCTGTCATGATATTTTGCGCCCATTCTGAGCAGAGCTATGCAACATTTGCCCAGTGTCTACATATTGGTTGTATTTTGTATTTTCTTCACATGATTAGCTTGTAGAAATGCATGATGAGCATTTTCGTCCTAACTGCTTTGCCAGTTTGTGTTTTGCAACTGCTTTGTCTGTTTTAAAAATTACAGTTTCCCCTTTGCATAAATGATTTACATGTGCTCAACATAAGCAAATAATGTAGACTGAGCTCCAAGGAAACAATACTGTGTAACTGGAGGTTTGTGCGAGCTACCCCCCACATGTACTCCCTGTTCGCAGAAGTAGCCTGCAGGCCAGGGCCTCTGCAACAACACCATTCACTACTGAACTACTGACAGCACACAACACACAAACAAGCAGCCAGGCACTGCACACAAAGCCAGCATGCAGGCAAGCTGACAGACACACAGACCAATGGACAGGCAAGCAGACAGACAAACAGACAAACAGACAGACAGACCAATGGACAGGCAGACAGACCAAGGGACAGACAGACAGACAGACAGACAGACAGACAGACAGACAGACAGACCGATCAATGGACAGACAGACAGACAGACAGACAGACCAATGGACAGGCAGACAGACCAAGGGACGGACAGACAGACAGACAGACCGATCAATGGACAGACAGACCAAGGGACAAGCATATAGACAGGCAGACGGACCAATGGAAAGGCAGGCAGACAGACAGACAGGCAGACAGACCAATGGAAGGCCATGCTGGCTAAGAGGGCGGGTGGAGCGAGTGGCCTACATCTGTACGGGAGTGCAGTAGTGACCGCCACAGGCGGTGTTCTTGCAGGACCATCCCCTATTGGGACAGGACCATCCCCTATTGTTCTCTGCCGGAGAGGAGAGACAGAAAACACATGCCCTATTGGGACAGGACCATCCCCTATTGGGACAGGACCATCCCCTATTGTTCTCTGCCGGAGAGGAGAGACAGAAACCACATCCCCTATTGGGACAGGACCATCCCCTATTGGGACAGGACCATCCCCTGTTGGGACAGGACCATCCCCTATTGTTCTCTGCTGGAGAAGAGAGACAGAAACCACAGGAAAAGGGAGAGGAGAGAAGAGGAGGGCTGGTGTTATCACTGTGCCTTAAGATACACACACACATAACACACACACACAGGCACACATGACACACACAGACACATAACACACACACACACAGACACATACACACACCCTTCATCGTCTCCTCCATTACTGGGTCACATAGGCTGCACAGACACACACACACACACACACACACACACACACACACACACACACACGAGAAAGGCATTACTGGGTCACATAGGCTGCACACACACACACACACACACACACACACACATAACACACACACACACACACACACACACACACATTAGGAAGGCATTACTGGGTCACGTAGGCTGCAGAATGAAATGGCACGTCTGTGTTCACCCATATACTCCAGTGTTCAGTGCTTTGATTGTGTACATGCGCAATTGAGATCAACAGCAATAGATTGTGCACTCACATTTACTGTAAAAAAACACAGATTTACACACACTCACACACCCATACATGCATGCATACACACACACACACACACACACATTCTTCAGTCTAGCGGTGCAGCAGTTTGGCCTTGGGCGAGATGGCTTTTTACGACCAGGAGTGCAGTCTTTAGGACCAGGAGAGTGCAGCCTTTAGAGAGTGCAGTCTTTAGTCTTTATAGAGTGCAGTCTTCAGTCTTTAGGACCAGGAGAGTGCAGCCTTTAGAGAGTGCAGTCTTTAGTCTTAAAGGAGAACTTCGGTGTGAAATGAAAATTGGCATGTTAAAACATCATACCGAGTTGGTATGTGTACTGAGGAGCAAAATTGATTTAGCCTGTTGCATTCAGAGTTTAACTATTTTTTATCGTTTGTCCCAGAAGGCTAACAATGGAAGTGGTAGGTGCCCTTAGACGAAGCATGATGACAACGCTATTTTTAAACCATTAAAACTCGAAGAAACTTCACACTCCATCGGTAGTACAACAAAGGCTCTGGCATTCAAAACAAAGCACTGACAATATTGTAAATGTACACAACGTTTATTTAAAAAACTGTTCTTACATGCAGTAGTTTGCAGTTGTTTCTCGCTGCCGCCATGATGAAAGTCCAAACAAGTCGATTGTACTACCTCTCCTCCTATTCTTCCTGCTGGTTCGTGTTCGTCAATCGACTTGTGCGGACTTTCATCATGGCGGCAATGAGAAACTACAGCAAGGTACTGCCTGTCAAAACTGTTTTATTAATAAATGTTGTGTACACTTACAAAGTTCTCCGTGCCTCGTTTTTAATGTCAGGACCTTTGTTGTACTACCGATGGAGTGTGGAGTTTCTTTGAGCTGTTTTAATGGTTTAAAAATAGCGTAGTCGTCATGCTTCGTCTAAGGGCACCTACCACTTCCATTGTTAGCCTTCTGGGACAAACGATAAAAAATAGTTAAACTCTGAATGCAACAGGCTAAATCAATTTTGCTCCTCAGTACACATACCAACTCGGTATGATGTTTTAACATGCCAATTTTGTGTGCACGCACATGCAGGCGTGTGTGTATGTGTGTGTGTGGGGGCGTGTCTGTGTGTGTGTGTTCTTTAAATGTGATCTCATTCCCCTTATCTGTAAGGGAAACAGAAACAGACTCTTGCAATAGTGTGTGTGTGTGTGTGTGTGTGTGTGTGTGTGTGTGTGTGTGTGTGTGAGCATTTCTATTTATCTATAATAAATGGGTTGTGCTTGTGTGTTTATCATTATCAGAGATTGTTAGCTTTGTAGTAGGGGGGGCTATGTGCATGCAAACTGTCGGCCTTCTTATGTCTGCATATCAATGTGTGTGTGTGTGTGTGTGTGTGTGTGTGTGTGTGTGTGTGTGAGAGAGCATTTCTAGTTATCTATAATAATGCGTAGGGCTTGTGTATGTATGATTATCAGAGATTGTTAGTCTTGTAGGAGGGAGGCCTGTGTGTATGCTAACTAGCCTTTGCATCTCCATATAAATGTGTTTGTGTGTGTGTGTGTGTGTGTGTGTGTGTGTGTGTGTGTGTGTGTGTGTGTGTGTATTTACATGGGTAGTATAAATTGGTCCTGCTTGTATGCCTATGATA
Organism: Coilia nasus; assembly: GCA_027475355.1. Lineage (NCBI taxonomy): Eukaryota > Metazoa > Chordata > Actinopteri > Clupeiformes > Engraulidae > Coilia > Coilia nasus. The sequence continues at coordinate 39,404,289 of CM050216.1, read as the reverse complement.
ATCAGATTTATTCGTTTTCCAGTAGGGAGGCCTGCATGTATGCAACTACATTTGTGTGTGTGTGCGTGTGCGTGTGAGTGTGTGTGTGTGTGTGAAGCTGAAACATCCCCTAGTCCACCTCTCTGTAGGACATCCTGTTCTCACACACAAACGGCCAGCTGAAAGATCCATGAAGTTTGAGGAAACACTAGACACTCACACACACACGCACACACACACTCACACACACACGCCCTCGTGATGCTCCTCAAAGGCTCACCCTACACGCTGTCCCAGTGTGTGTGTGTGTGTGTGTTTGTGTGTGTGTGTGTGTGTGTGTTTGTGTGTGTGTGGGTGTGTGTGTGAATTTACTATCCATATCGAGTGTCTGTCACCTCTCCTTCCTACCTTTGTTTACGCAAGCTAAAAACTGGCTGACTAACAGATAGACTCCTGAAACATTGCTTCCCCTAATTTGAATAGGATACATGCGCTCAACCCAGCAAGGCGCTAGCGCTACATCCTGAGCCCTCTGTAGACTCCTTCTAGTCTGTGCCACCACTCAGCCACTACAGTAGCTGCAGCATAGCAGGCTAGCTAGCGCAGGTACAGCAGGCTAGCTAGCGCAGGTACAGCAGGCTAGCTAGCGCAGGTACAGCAGGCTAGCTAGTGCAGGTACAGCAGGCTAGCTAGCGCAGGTACAGTGTGGACCCACTACAACACGCCACCTTGCCTGTGCTCTGACCCAGACGTTTTGACTGTGCACCTTCACAGGCGGTTCTGCACCTCGCACACCCTAATGGGGTAGCGTAGCGTGGTGCACAGGCAGACTGCACAGCCCTGACGGAGGTAGACAGCCATGTGGGTGTGTTCTACTGAAAGCCGGCTGAGGGTTTTGGACATGCTAGGTTGTAGCTTCCTCAGTTGCCCCTACATAGGCGGCTAGTTGGGGTCTGGATGGGCGGTGTGTAAATGGTGAAAGGAAGTCCCTCCCCAGCAGGAAGCTGAAAGCACAGACGGAATGTTACAGAGGTGGATCTGTTGCCGTAGCGCCAAGCCCCAGCCAGCCTGTGGCGTCACTGTTCCACTGTAGTGCTCTTCCAATGGGAGGCCATGTTCTCCTGCTCCGCCCGTTAGCTTCTCCTTAGCACAAAGGGATTCTTTATGTTATTTCATTCCCTCAAAACATGCGCACAGCGAGTCTGAGTGTGAGAGTGCTGAACTGGATGCAGCACAGAGGATGGTGTGTGTATAGTGTATAGTGTGCTGGTGTGTATAGTGTTCTGGTGTGTGTATAGTGTGCTGGTGTGTGTGTAGTGTTCTGGTGTGTGTATAGTATGCTGGTGTGTGTGTAGTGTTCTGGTGTGTGTATAGTATGCTGGTGTGTGTGTATAGTGTGCTGGTGTGTATAGTGTGCTGGTGTGTGTGTATAGTGTGCTGGTGTGTGTATAGTGTGCTGGTGTGTATAGTGTGCTGGTGTGTGTGTATAGTGTGCTGGTGTGTGTGTGTGTGTATAGTATGCTGGTGTGTGTGTATAGTATGCTGGTGTGTGTGTATAGTGTGCTGGTGTGTGTGTGTGTGTATAGTATGCTGGTGTGTGTGTGTGTATAGTATGCTGGTGTGTGTGTATAGTATGCTGGTGTGTGTGTATAGTGTGCTGGTGTGTGTGTGTGTGTATAGTATGCTGGTGTGTGTGTGTGTGTGTGTGTATAGTATGCTGGTGTGTGTGTATAGTGTGCTGGTGTGTATAGTATGCTGGTGTGTGTGTGTGTGTGTGTGTATAGTATGCTGGTGTGTGTGTATAGTGTGCTGGTGTGTGTGTGTGTGTATAGTGTGCTGGTGTGTGTGTATAGTGTGCTGGTGTGTGTGTATAGTGTGCTGGTGTGTGTGTGTGTGTATAGTATGCTGGTGTGTGTGTATAGTGTGCTGGTGTGTGTGTGTGTGTATAGTATGCTGGTGTGTGTGTAGTGTGCTGGTGTGTGTGTGTGTGTATAGTATGCTGGTGTGTATAGTGTGCTGGTGTGTGTGTATAGTGTGCTGGTGTGTGTGTGTGTGTATAGTATGCTGGTGTGTGTGTATAGTGTGCTGGTGTGTGTGTGTGTGTATAGTATGCTGGTGTGTGTGTAGTGTGCTGGTGTGTGTGTATAGTGTGCTGGTGTGTGTGTAGTGTGCTGGTGTGTGTGTATAGTGTGCTGGTGTGTGTGTAGTGTGCTGGTGTGTGTGTATAGTGTGCTGGTGTGTGTGTGTGTGTATAGTATGCTGGTGTGTGTGTATAGTGTGCTGGTGTGTGTGTAGTGTGCTGGTGTGTGTGTATAGTATGCTGGTGTGTGTGTGTAGTGTGCTGGTGTGTGTGTGTGTGTATAGTATGCTGGTGTGTGTGTGTGTGTGTGTGTATAGTATGCTGGTGTGTGTGTATAGTGTGCTGGTGTGTGTGTGTGTGTGTATAGTATGCTGGTGTGTGTGTGTGTGTATAGTGTGCTGGTGTGTGTGTGTGTGTATAGTATGCTGGTGTGTGTGTGTGTGTATACTATGCTGGTGTGTGTGCAGTGTTTCCGCTATGTACAAATGACTGCGGCGGGCCGCCGCACCTTAATTTTTACCGCCGCACCTTCAGGAATTCCCACTACCTTTTTTGTATTCCACTAGCTGCTACCCATTTTACGTTGCTTGCCCAGTCTTTGCGTTTGGGCCGAAGCGGAGTTCCACCGGCCGATTTAGCAGTTACTTGATTGGTTTCCACAGGTCGCCGTGAGCTCTGATTGGACAACGTTCTGCCTGAAGCAGCATAGCCAAGCCAAACTGAAGTAAAATAAATCGCTACTACAGAGCTGTCACTTACGATGCCAAATTAGGAAAGGTAGTCTTAGATCAGAGGCGATTGCTCTAAGACAACAAGGGAGGCTCAGCCTCCTCTAAAAATCATGGAGAAAGTAGTTTACTACTACTATGTTGTACTATATTTACTATACTGTATTTACATTGGTATTTCATCTCCAGCATTGTATAATGTGTTCAAGACAAAATCGTTAAGCAATTAGTTTTCACGTTTTTTTTTTTTTGACTACGTG
>CM050216.1:39388742-39393742 GCA_027475355.1 Coilia nasus | reverse complement strand
CGTATGCGTAGGTGAGTATGCATAGGTGCGTATGCGTAGGTGCGTATGCGTAGGTGCGTATGCGTAGGTGCGTATGCGTAGGTGCGTATGCGTAGGTGCGTATGCGTAGGTGCGTATGCATAGGTGCGTATGCGTACACCTTTAGTGATGAGGTGCGTATGCGTAGGTGCGTATGCGTAGGTTCGTATGCGTAGGTGCGTATGCGAGCACCTCTAGTGACGCTTCAGTGTGATTGCACACGTTTGAGGAAACAGCTAAAACTGACTGATATTGCTACTGTCCCAAAGCTGTAGTTCCACAGACGTATGACCTGTGTCTGAAACATGGCAGCATAAAGATGGCACCGCAGTGTTTTCCCCAAAGCGTCTAAGCGTATCGGCACCGATACGCTTCTTTTTTCGCCGATACGCATCAAGTTTTGCCAAGACGCTTTCATAAAATGCCGATACGCTTAAAAATCATGCACAAAAACATCCCCCCGGGATTTTCCCCGAACAAGAAGCCCCAATGTAGTCAAATGTAGGCTGCGTTTTTAGGAAACTTCCGTGGTGGGTGTGTAAACTACTATACTGGCAAAACTGGCCAATCACATGCCGATTACAGTGCTCCTTTGTTTTTTTTCCGCCAGTCAGCTGTATCAGAGAGTATTATAGAATCTAAGATCTTTAACGCAAACCTCGGGGCTACTAAAACTGCCTGACTTTGACTGTAAATGCTACACAAGAAGGAAGGAGAACGCTCTCCTTGGGACATGCTCATGTAGCAAGAAAACTTTCTCCCCAGTGTACAGAATGCGATCGGATCATCTAGCTGCTGAAAGAGAGTGAGAGAGAGCGTGAAAGGCAAATGTAGAGCAGAGTCAAGACTGTTTCATTGAATGGGACACTCGTGGAATTTAACTAATAAATTGGTCCTTACGTCTTTCTGGATTTGTTGATGGTTCTTTTTAACAAAGTGTCACAATCCGCAATTATTTGTGATTATTTCAAGCCTAATAGTGTACGTTGTTACTGTTTGGATTTCCAGAAAATTAGCTTAATTTCAGACCAGGCTGCAGCCTGTATGCTAACATAATGTTTTAAACTGAAAGCTGCCACTTTACTCACCAACACCCACCTAGATACTAATACTGATATTAGCTGAAGTGGAGAAAGTAATATAAAGTTGTAAGGTTATTGCAGCGTGTTAAATTCAAGGTGAGTCGATGACTGTTAGCATTACCACATTACCAATCATTTCAATGAGCTAGTTCGTTAGCTTGTTACAGGAACACTGAAATAAGAATTTGTTGTCATCAGACATCATTCTAGATAATACTACACTACACTGAATTATATTTATCTGCAGAATCTATGATCTGTGGTACCAATTCAGCTTTCATGTGGCCATACAGGGAGATATTTAGCTGATAGTAGGAACAAGTTTTTTGTTCTATTTGTGCCAAAAAATGCAACATTTTATTAAAAGTGTTATGTTTCCACCAGCCTTCTAGGACCAAAATTTAGCTTCAGATCTTCCTAGAATGCACCATTTTAGCATTCTTTTTTTAAAAAAAAAAATTCCCAGGGTGCATGCCCACCAATCCTCCTAGCTACCGTGCCACCGCGTCATCGTATTTACATCAAAATTTAAACCCTTCTTTTTATTTCTGGGGAAAACACTGCACCGTAATGTCAAATAATAGCGGCAGTGGAACACATGATTTCCTTCATTTTCAGCCTTAGCGAAGCTCACACTGCTACTAACGTGTGCTTGCACCCGCTGAACGAACTAGTGCTCCAACATCTCTAAGAGGAGCAGCACAAATCACTCAGCAAATATGCCTTCATAGTCTGCTGCCTTCAGAGTCTGCTGCCTGACCTACTTCAGCTGAGAAAAACCCTCATTCACATGCACGTCTACAGTAATGCCCCCCCAGCACTGGGCTTCAAACCACTGATGGTAGCAGAGCTGGAATTACAGGCATTCCTGGGGGGTGCTGGGGGGACAGTAACAGCAAGGACATATTAGAGTAGTTAATGTGGGGTGCAGACATATTAGAGTAGTTAATGTGGGGTGCAGACATATTAGAGTAGTTAATGTGGGGTGCAGACATATTAGAGTAGTTATGTCAGATGTAAAAGGTAGTACCCCTGTAATATTCTGGAGGGGTAATTCAGACTCTGACGGCAGTGACAGTTCCTCTTACCTGTCCGTAGGGGGCGCCATCTTCGTCACACTCCTTCAGCTCGATGGCCTCGTCCTCGTCCTCGTCCTCCTCCAGGTCGCTCTCCGTGCTCTCGCCCTTCGGTGGCAGCAGGCGCTCCGACGGGGGCGTTGTCTCGCCCGAGCCCTCCCTCTGGAGGTGTGGCTCCCGCTCAAACCCCTCCCCCTCCCCACGCCCCTCCTCCAGCATCTCCGCCGTCTCCGTCAGCTCCTCCTCCGTCTCCTCGGGGTGGGTGGGCGGCGGGCGGGGAAGCTCCACCCCCTTGGAGAGGATCTGACAGAACGGACAGAGCCTATTGGTTGTGGCCTGCTGTGACTGGCATCAATGCTCAATGCTGCCTGCTGTTTCGATATTCTTATGTCTATGTCTTAATTGTGAGTGTATTTGTGTATGTATTTTTGTATTTATTTATTGTTGCTGTGCGTATTCCTCTGCTGGCTGTGTAACAAGTTGCCCCCCGAGGACCTCTGAGATACCTTGACCTTAAGCGCATGCTGCTAACTTTGTCATTCTTATTGACTGATCATGTTTTATCAACATTTTATCAACAGGTGGTAGGACATGTCATGCATCATTGAAGAAATGTTTCAAACGACGTTTTTTTTTAAGCACCTTCATCATAGTGAACCCAAATACCGGCGTCACAGAGTAAAAGCCATGGCATGGGTTAGTGCTACCTGTCAGTACTACCTGTGCACTTCACGCAGGTGAGCTTACTCACTAGCTCCCACACCTGGTTGAAAGCTTGTTTACGTGAATGGCGGTAAGAAACACACGTGATGTATTTTTGCTCTCCGAGGCTAGTAAACGCTTTAGTCTTTGGTCAATGGCGTGTGGTCTGCAGTCTCTTCTGAGAGGGTGACGACTCTACATTTCCCCGGTTCCCCTTTGCCTAACAGGAGCACATTCCCCTTGCGAGCGAGCGCAGAGTTTAAAATAATAAAGGATAAATCTGAGCTCAACTGCGAGCACAAAAGGGAAACAGACCATCATTCTTATTCACGGCCACTTGGGGTCAGGGCTAACTGTTTTCCCTGCGTTGGACGAAGCAGGCGACCAGCTACCTCCGGACCACCATCTGTACGCCGACTGTTCCTACTGCCGAGTGTTCCTACAGCCCAGTGTTCCTACTGCCCAGTGTTCCTGATGCCCAGTGTTCCTGATGCCCAGTGTTCCTACAGCCCAGTGTTCCTGATGCCCAGTGTTCCTACTGCCTAGTGTTCCTGATGCCCAGTGTTCCTGATGCCCAGTGTTCCTACAGCCCAGTGTTCCTACAGCCCAGTGTTCCTGATGCCCAGTGTTCCTACTGCCCAGTGTTCCTGATGCCCAGTGTTCCTGATGCCCAGTGTTCCTGATGCCCAGTGTTCCTACAGCCCAGTGTTCCTACAGCCCAGTGTTCCTGATGCCCAGTGTTCCTGATGCCCAGTGTTCCTGATGCCCAGTGTTCCTACTGCCGAGTGTTCCTACTGCCGAGTGTTCCTACAGCCCAGTGTTCCTGATGCCCAGTGTTCCTGATGCCCAGTGTTCCTACAGCCCAGTGTTCCTGATGCCCAGTGTTCCTGATGCCCAGTGTTCCTGATGCCCAGTGTTCCTACTGCCGAGTGTTCCTACAGCCCAGTGTTCCTGATGCCCAGTGTTCCTGATGCCCAGTGTTCCTGATGCCCAGTGTTCCTGATGCCCAGTGTTCCTACAGCCCAGTGTTCCTACAGCCCGTGTTCCTGATGCCCAGTGTTCCTACAGCCCAGTGTTCCTGATGCCCAGTGTTCCTGATGCCCAGTGTTCCTGATGCCCAGTGTTCCTACTGCCGAGTGTTCCTACAGCCCAGTGTTCCTGATGCCCAGTGTTCCTGATGCCCAGTGTTCCTGATGCCCAGTGTTCCTACAGCCCAGTGTTCCTACAGCCCAGTGTTCCTGATGCCCAGTGTTCCTGATGCCCAGTGTTCCTGATGCCCAGTGTTCCTACAGCCCAGTGTTCCTGATGCCCAGTGTTCCTGATGCCCAGTGTTCCTGATGCCCAGTGTTCCTGATGCCCAGTGTTCCTACTGCCGAGTGTTCCTACAGCCCAGTGTTCCTGATGCCCAGTGTTCCTGATGCCCAGTGTTCCTGATGCCCAGTGTCATTGTAACAAAAACAAATGGCAGATTTTACGGCCACTGATTTATTCAGACTGCCTAAAATGGCATCAGCTGGGAAGTGCCGTAGAATGCATGTAATGTGTGGGGTTTGTCAAAACCAAATATAACACTAATATACTAATATACACACCCTATTAATGTGTGTGTGTCTATACACTACTAATATACACACCCTATTAATGTGTGTGTGTCTAAACCCTAGACAACTAATATATATACCCTATTTATGTGTGTGTCCTGGTCAGTATGCAGGGATGGATATTGGCACCAGCCACCAGTCAAAGGCTTCTAAAATATGAAAGTGTCTGGTAGATTTCAAACACAAAATAATAATTTACTGTTGAGTGGCTGGTAAATGTTGTCATTATGGGTGGTAAAAGTTCTACTTTGCAAAGTTTTCCCCTGAGATATGCATGCACTGGCGTGAGCGCCCCCTACCTTGTTGAGCTGGTACTGCTTCTGCTTCTCCAGGAAGTGCTGGTGCTGCTGCTGCATGACCAGCTGCTGCAGGGCCTGGGGGCTCTGGGGGAGCGGCGCTGATTGGGTGCGGCTCAGGGGGCGGTGCCTCGGCAGCTTGTTCACCGTGCGCATGTGATTGGACACCCGCTCGCCAGTGACCAATGGCGACTGGCCGTACATGGGCACTGTGGGTAAAAAAAG